>CALNXK010000042.1:800000-880000 GCA_942486035.1 Porites lobata
TCACCGTAGCAAAATCACTGTGGTCAGTTCAAAAAATAATATTGTCCAGGTTTTTGTTCTGACAAAAACAAGGCACAAAAATTAAGTCTCATAAAACTAACAACAAGACAAAGCAAGCGACATAAAATGTTTGTTTCTTTCAACAGGGTGCAAAGAAAGTCAGGTTTACAGCTTGCCATTCGGGCAAGCTGTACCTAGCATGTACTAGCCTTAAAGTCATTTCAACTATCCTCAAAAAAATTTCTTGATGAGCAGGATTGATTACAGTTCTTCTGTAATTTGAATTTCCCAAAACAATTAAGAAACAGAATTCACCAGCCTGATGGCAAAATCCACTAGCATCAGCCTATCGGACAAACACTGAAGGCTTTCTTCAAAATGATCACTTGAGTTTTGGCTTCACATGAGCTGGACAATGTACTTTTTATGATGACAGGCCCATGTAAAATTTGGGGCAAAAGAAAATTGGTGTAAAATCCAATAAAGGACCCTGGGCTGATTTTTGACTGACTGATTGTTTTTCTCAGTAGGTGCACAGCCTCCAGTAAACAATAATTTTGAGAGAGAAATCTGTCCCTAGAATGAGTGTTGATTTACGGTGATCAAAGTTATTACTGATACTAATATTATTCCTGAATGAGGCCACGTATATTAAGAATAACATAGAGCAAAGAAGGTGTCCTCTGAGATGTGTATGATCCTTCACGTCATATGAAAGCCAAATTATTTTAATAATGGCTTTATTATTCACTCAAACTATTTCTAAGTAACATCCTTACCTCCTCATAATACGTTCTTCAAAGCTTCTTGGCACAGTTTTTTTTTAAAATAATGGTCTGTTGGATTGTTTTTCCTTGCAGATACTCCTCAAAACCAGATAACATTCAGCTAGCAATAATTTTTTTGCATATTCTTGCATTTGTTCTTTCATTTTTAGTACAGTGTACATGTATTTTGCCCATTTCAACCAAATTTTGGTAAGGACTACCTGGTTATGAAGAATTAACCAGGAGACTTAAGTCAATCAGAAACAGAGAAGTATTTTGAATGAATAATAATGTTGATTATTTACAATGTTTGATTATAAAAGTTTTCTGAACAAATTTACTTTCTCACCTTTACCCTGGCATATTTCTTTGGATCTTTCCTTATCAAGAAAACTATATCTTCAACATGCACTTTTCCTTTTTTACCAACTTCCATGGCCTTAAGAGTCTAGTCACAAGAAAAACAGGAACTTAAGTTAACAAGCATGCACAATACTGAAGGTAACCCCACGGTATGGGAAACTACCAACCTGTTCCAACTCTACACCACAGAAAACATAATTCTCTGGGGTGGATTTTTCTTATGTGAGATGGTAACAATTTTGCATTTGGAAGGATTAAACTCCATTTGCCCATAATACTGCCAGGATTCAAGCCTACATACATGTAGGTCAGATTGAAGAAGGTCACAGTCTGCATCGCCTGCAACAATGCTGCAAAGTAGGGCATCAACTGCAAAAAGCCTAACTGATGATTGCAAGTTGTCTGGAAAGTCGGTCGTATATAATAAGAGGAGCAGTGGGCGAAGGACTGTACCCTGGGGTACGCCAGAAGTCACTGGACATTGACTGGATGTTTGGCCTTCACAAACAACTGATAGTCTCATGTGAAGGTGCCGATTACCCACAGCCTCACTTGGCTCGTCCTTTGATACATAACATAATAATGGGATGCCCTGGGCAAGTACAAGCTTCTTACCATTTCTGTGATATATTCCACTACAAGATCTTCCAGTAAATCTACAGACTCTGTAAATGGAACCTGCTCATCACCAAATCCGTACATCATACATCGCACTGGAAAACAAAATAAGAACATTGGTCCAGCATGGATCTTTGATAGATAGATAGACAGATAGAGTATATATATTTGTGCTTTGAACTCTAGGTAAATTGAGACTTACGTTCCTTGTGGAAAAGTCTCTTTCGTTTTCCTGCCGTTTCCGACTGAGATGTCTCCGAATCATCCTGAAAAAAATATGTAAACCTTCACTAAGCTAAAATACAAAGCGCTAGATGGAGCAAAATTCACCTACATGTGTGCGATGGACTGCTATCTTCAAATCTGATTACAACACCAAAACATAAAGTTGCGAAAAAAAACCTCTCACTTGCTATAAACTTCTGATTAACTGATAAGATATTTTTTATTCAAAAAAGACTGACACCAAAAAGAAAAGAAAAAAGATTTCACCTCGATTGCATCTTCTTCTATTTCGGCCATCTTTGATGAGTTTCATTCGGAACCAGTTTTTTTCTGCGTCTACCATTTACCCAGACTTCACCGCGGCTTCATTTTTCGTTTTCATTTTCCGCGCGCTAAGGCCATGTGATCAAGATTCTCCAATCAGCGAATGGAAGCCAGTTTACCTCTTTCGAGTGTGCAAGAAAGGGAGATTCACTCCGGATTCATTCGTTTATTCGAAAGGAAAACACATCTTTCCCATCTTTCCGTAGAGAAAAGCATTTAAAAGTTAAAAAAGCCAGAGTTTTCGAAGAACAGGCAATTAAGAAAAGCGATGCACGTGAAGAAGAGGTTCTGGGGTGATAACACGATGCAAGTTTTAATAGACATGCTGCCCTCAACTGTATTTTGTTGTACCATAACTGTAAGCTTAAATGGGCTTGCTTTCTGGTTTTTATCTATTATTTCTACTCAAGCCTAATATATATGTACCAAGTCCTTTGACTTAACTTTCAAGTTTTCTGGTGAAAGTATACCACAGGCAACCCAAGTTCGGGATATGAATAGTAATAAAACGTAGGGTTTCCATGTTGGAAGTTAAGTGCTGTCCCATGTAGAAAGATAAAAGGCTTGGACAGGCAGTAATTTATGATAATTTGGGTTCCTTGTATGTCGGGTGTGGCTTAAACGTGAAATCACATGGTCTTCCAGCATTGCTCGACATTAACTTGATAACTTACTAGTCCTTAGGCTAGTGAGGTTTGAAATTTACTAGCCAGCAGTCATCACCTCGTAGCCAAGGACTCGATTATAAAATTGGAGCATCCACTGACGAAACTAGACGAATCATTGAATGATTTTGACTTTTGTGGACATTCCTGGCAAGTGTGACAGACCATTTTTCTATGCGCGTAAGAGACCCAGGGGAACATTCAGCTTTCCAATCAGGATGAAAGTGTCGGGCTACTGTAGCAAGGTATGAGCTTGAGTCGCTTGTCCATTCAGCACTCAAAGGATTGGAAGGATTTGGTTTTGAAGGATTTGGTTTTAGTTTCTTCTTAGGAGTATTTCATTTCTTGAAAAAAGAGTCTATCCTCTTCATGAAACAACCAAATTATGCCCTGAAGCACACATGCCAACTCCGCAGCGTGGCCAGTACCTTATGCATGTGCACAACCATATCACCCCGGCATTGGCAGCCGTGGACAGCTGTTTCGCCCTTATTGGGGCTAATCAGCATGGCAAGGCCACTGGACAATACGGGGAGGGAAAACCTGCATATCAAAGACCTTTTACTGCCAAAGCGAGTGCAAAGCACTCCTTTAAGCAACAGCTGGTTGGGAACTGCAAAAGCAAAACAGTTGTCCCACAGCATGCATATGGAGATGGGATCAGAAAAATTGACCTGTGTGCCCCCAAAGATTTTGAAACAACCAAATGTGACCCTTAACAGGATTTTAGCCACTTTTGTGATGGAACAAAAATGACACGTTCGCACGACACGCTGAGCGTGTTAAAAACCGTGATATGCGCATACTTTTCTAGCAAAACAAAAGATTCCGTGTTACCTTGTTGGTTTGTATTTTCCTACCTGCCTGACACGTGCACGGAAAAGGTTGTATTCTTGACACATTAGCTTGACGTGGACAAGCTTTAGTTTGAGTTCTTGACACTGTGGCTTGACACGGTAAAGCTTTCAGTTCGTGACATGGTAGCTCATGGTTAAGCTTAACACTGTGAGAGAATGCCTCTTTTTATTGACATGAAAATCATCCCATACTTGGCTTTTGATGTGCACGCAACATAGCTGAAGTTCATTGTCACTAATTATTATTGTTGACATTCGGAATGCAAAAGAAAAGTTTTCTTCAAATTCTATATTAGTCAGTTGAACTTTATACATTCACACAAGTGATAAAAATCACAACATAATCATCAGCTTGTGTTAAAGGAATGTTCACCAACTTTAATGTACCTTTTTCTGCCCTTTTGTTTTTGCTGCTTTGTATGCATGACTGCCCGAAACAGAAATCCGTAAAACGTCTCTCCACTCCCTGATGAAGCAAGTCTACGCCACCATGATAGATATCTATTAAAATATTAATTTTGTCGTCGACTGGGCCATATTTTTCGGTATTATTGTCCAGTTTTTGCAACATTAAAAAAGTCTCTTAAAGTGTAGAACTTCCTTTTTTTGCCATTTTGTTGCATATCCTATCAACACTGAAAGATGGAATCTTTTTTATTTGTAGGTAACAAAAATATCATTTTGACGTTCGTGGGGAGAAGCATTACATGTAATTAACAGGTGCAGTGCTCGACTTTCAGAAAAAAATATTGGAGCCAGCTGGCCCCTAAGTTTTCATTTTTTGTCACAAGAACAAGTATTCTTGTCGCCAAAAATTATATTTAAGAATTAATGGATTTAGTTTTCTGACGAATAACGGATTATCATTAGTGTATGTTTTCCTAAAGAAGAAAGTCACCTATCTTGGGGGCCAGGGTGGCGAGCAGGCGTGAAAATTTGGTCGCCACTGAGTAAAAGCTGGTCGCATTGGCGACCCCATGGGTCGCAACATCGAGCCCTGAGGTGCCGATTTTTTTTCCCTTTAAAGCCTACATACATAGCACCAATGAACATGAAACATAATTACTTCCAGCTTAACAAGAATTTAATTTTAGCAACAGCTGGATAGAGACAAACAAGGAAACTGCAACTTAAAACAGTCTTAAGTTTATAATTTCAAGTAAGTTCTTTCATTTGATATTTCCAAGTACTTTTCAGAGCATAGATCTGTGAAAAACGTTTGGCTAATTTAAAGGCAACTAAAGGTTATTTTTACGCCATGTAACTGGTTTAATTCCCTTCCAATCAAGATAGAGTTGAATCCTAAATTTTCTGGGAGAAAGTTGTGTACCTCGCGTCCGGTGTTTCTGACTTCTGTTAGCCTGCGAGCAAGCTCTCCTATTTGGGCGAGTGAAGCGAGTCTCGCGAGAACGCGGGAGCGAGGAGAGCTTGCTCGCAGGCTAGACTTCTGTCTGCAGTGAAAAAAGTTATTTCCCTGTTAAGTGCGTTATTGCTCATTCTTTACATGGTACAGGTAAAACGGAGCTCGACATTAACGGCTGCCTGCTTGCCCGGGGCAACTAAAAATTTCATCCGGGCAACTAAGTTTAGGATCATAGGTGTGCGCTCGGGCAAATGAAATTTCTGTGAAAGTTGTAGGTTAACATGGCTTAGTATTTTTGTATCACGTCTATCTTTTGAACTATCAGAAGTGTTTTTATATTCAGTTGTGAAGGTTTGCATTTACGTGCTTTGTACGCAACTGTGTAAATTAAAAAGAGATTGAAATGTGATCTTGAATAGCCGCTGAAAAGGGAATGTTTTTGCCAGCCTTTTAAATTTCCCATAATCACTGTGGCTATATGGCCGGTAACTGGTCAAGGTTTTCAAAATACTAAATGACCGGCAGTCCTGTCTTTTCAGTAATTTCACAAATCGAAAAAACCCAGCAAAACCAAACTATCATATGTCGATCGATTAAGAAAAGTCAAGCGATCCTGAAATGCTTCATCTCAGGAATAGCGTTTGGTTCACGCTGGGCTCAAAAAACGAAACCATGTCTCTAGACTGCTGGTCAAGGTTTTCAAAACACTAAATGACCGGCAGTTCAAAAAGGAAACCTAGAGGTTACCCTATAATAAAGATCTCCGAAAAAAATATAGCTGAATAAAAAATAAAAAATATACATTTATATAAAGCAAGTTTACAAAAATATATAAAAATCACATAAATGTCAATAAAAAAAGTATAGAATGTCCATTCAATAAATAATCATGTGATTTTTCAATCTTAGTTTAAACTTGTTGATATTTGGACTCTCATGGCAATTGATTATGTTACTTGGAAGATCGTTGAAAAAAAACTTGATTATCTCAAACATAAAAGGACCAGTTTAATTTTGCGAGTTTGGTTTGTATCTTATATTGATGGTTGGACCTTGTCTTAGTGCTCCCGCACAGTAATTCAAAATAATCACTGACGTTTAGACCATTCAGATTGAATGCGGTCTTATAGCACTCCACCAGGGATAGAAATTCCCTCCTTCGTTCTAAAGAGTTCCATTTAAGTATTTTCCCCCTGTCCTCATACGCTATCTCCTCTCGTCTTTGGCCTAGAGTGATTAACAAAGCTCTCCTTTGTACCTTCTCTATTTCATGAATGTCTTTGGCTAGATGTGGTGACCACACCGGACTAGTGTATTCCAAGATCGGTCGAGCCAGGGTCTTATACAAAATTGAAAAAATTTCCTTATTTTTACTACCTACTGTGCATTTAAGTAAGCCAAGTACCTTGCTTGCTTTAAGTCTGGAGAAAGCGTGTGGTGAAGGTGAGGGAAGGAAAGGACATGACGTCATTATCACTGTCACTTTCTAGAATACTTATTGGAATGTACATAATGCTGTTGTTGTTATTGTTATTGGAATATACATACATAATTCTGAAATCCTACAGTAACAGTAACTTCACTAGGTCATTTTCCATAACTTCCTCCGGAGAATGGTCATACCAGGTTTCGGTGCTCTGTAGGTAAATTTTTGCAAAGATTCCAGTGGAAAACTTGAGCAACCTTATCGTGTCTCCAGTTCTTATAATAGTTTTTAGCTATATTTGTTGCATTCTACAGTTATATGGCTTTGGCGATACCGAGATTCATTTTAGTTCCAAAGTCGTTGGCGAGGCCGAGTACAGAATTAACGAGCATCTCAAAAGCATTAACCAGTGAAAAATTTTATTTCTCACATAGCGCTATACAAGCTGTTTCTTATACTCAGCTCATCTATTTTTTGCAGTACATCGTGCCTGTCAATCTTATTTTTGATGTAATTTGTTTGAAGAGCCTGATCTTGTGCAGCAGTTAGGAGACCTTCGGTCTCTTTCTTCAAGATCCCTTCTTTCAACCAATCCCATGACAGCGAGTCTCTAACATCCTCAGTGCTCCTCAGAAAACTGTCCGGTCCCGGCGTGTAATGACTTATTTCTGTAGCTGGTTAACCTTAATTCTCTGACTAACACTTTCCTCCCCCCCCCCGCCCCCCTTCATCTAAGATATTTTCATCTTTAGTAGCCATTAGTCCCCGGGGCCGGGCCATTAGTAACCTTTCAGAGCTACCTCCAACGTACTTATGCAAGCTGCCAACCTCGATGTTAACACAGTCCTGAACACTTATGTGAGCATTTGGCTCCCTTTGATCTCTTGACATAAAATCCATCTACATCTGCTTGAGGCTGAAGTTATTTTTGGAATATACATATAACTGTTTCAATAAAGGTTTCTTTGGGCATTTAGAATTTAGCATTGGGAAGCTTTTGTTTGGTGGTCACTCAAGAAAATCATTGCATTGTTCCATATGCCCAATGTTCAATTACCAATGACCAATTACCAAAGCAACCGTATTTGATTTAGCTGCATACATACATATTGTTGAGATTGAAAAAGAACGCCTTTTTAGAAATAATAATCATTGTTATAATTTTTTATTTCTTTTATTATAATTATTAGGATTAGTATTAGTATTCGAAAACGGTTTTAATTGAAATGAATTTTTGAATCGGAATTATGTGGGTTTTTTTAATCGAAATGAATTGTAAATAGTACTTGTAGTGGATAGTTTTTTTAAGCAAAATTTAATTGTAAATAGGTCGGATTTTGTAGTTAGCTTTCTTATCAAGAAAAGATTCATTAGACTGTAAAAAGATTCATTAGACTGTAAAATAAATGCCGCTAGTGCGGATATCTGAAATACGTGTCTATATGCTTTTACTTGGGGCTTTTTATGGACACTGGTTTAGCCGTCATTAGTATAATTCGATTGTATGATCTTTATATCTCTTAATATCTCTGAACTTTTATTATTAATTATATCTATTTCCTCTTCTTTTATGTAAGGTTAAGTTACTTCTATTTTTTAGAATTTGTAAATGAATAGTTTTTTCTTTCTTCACTTATTATATATAGGATTGTTTTTGTTCTCTAATGAAGGAATTGTGGATAGTGTTTTGATGAATTAATTAGATCTTTTTTAACAGCAGGTTGATTGTAAATAGGATTTTAATTGAGGTTTCGTAACAAAGATTTTAAATTAGAAAAGATTCAGTTTATTATTATTATTTGTAATTTGTAATTTTTTATTTTATTAATTGTATTCAATGTTCTTAATTTGAATAATTTTTGTTTAATAAAATGATTTTTTTTTCTAATCAAAACTAAGTGTTTTTTTTAAAAAACGAAAGAAGTTGTAAATAGTGTTTTGATTTAAATTAAAATTAAAAAATTATTATCATTATTATTACTGCAAGCGTAGCGAGCAGCAGACCTATTTCACTCAGATATCAGTTTGATTCTCGACGTTTCAAGTTTGTGGCACACTTTGCCTCGCTTTCGTGTGGATCAGCAACACAGCCGATGATTGCAACGTTGACTCAAGCACGTGCTTTTCTCTTCAACGTCCTTTAATTTTGCGAATTTCACAACCACAAGAGCGTGTGTTTGGTGAGTATAATTTGTGCCAAGAATAGGTTCGAACTACTTTCAACGCCAAATTGATTGTTTATTTTTAACGGCGCGTCACAAATTAAATACCATGCAAATTCGGAGTGAAATTGTATTCAAGTTTAGTAACGCATTGTAATTTTTAAGCAAAAACTATTAAAGGAATGCTCGTCGCTAATTCAAACATCGCGTAGATATACAATTTATTGCTAAGTTACGGGTAATATTAGAATAAAAGCAGATGTTATATCGTGTGGTCTGTAAAATTTAGTGCCGATCGTGCGAAACCTATTTTTCTGGTCCCGATTGCTCGAACCCTCGCTAATCGAACACCTCGCTTTAATAGTCAAGTCAATTTCCACTGATGTCCTTCACACAGTAACCGTAACTTTACCCTCGCTAACTAGAACCATGTTTTAAGCGCATAACAAGTCGAATACAAAAACAGTGTACTGAAGTCCGAAACATTGAATTTAGTCGGCGTATCAAGTAACATGAACCCAACCTCAGCCAAGAGCCATGGAATTTACATAACATGAATCATTAATTTACAAAACATGGTGTTCGTAGTAAGGGAAAGTTGTTAACATAAAATGTATAGTAAGTTGTTTTCTTTTCAACTCGAAGATACGTTTTTCCACAATGACGGTTTCTAATTTTACATCAGCCATCATGGGCTCCTGCCATTTGCTGTTGTAAAGAAATACACGCAACTTGCGTGCATTATAACAATCAAAATCAGTCACCGTAAAAATATCGCTTTACCTGGAGACACGACTCAATCCTTAAGTCACTTCAACCCGTAATTAATGTTCACTCTTCACTCTATGCAGACGTTAATGGTTTCCTGAATCCCTCAATAATAACTGGTGAAAATTATCGTCCAGATCCTCTTTTCCTAATCCAGTCCAAGTGCCTATATGTTCTAGAATTAACAGTTGGTTTCGAGTCTAACCTTGATAACAATGCAGTGCGTAAAAACGAAAAATATCTGAACTTGATCAAAGAAATGATTAGAAATTACAGATGTGTGAAATTTGTAAATCTCTCCATGAGCTGCTCCCTTGGAGTTTTCTCCGATGAATGCTCCACGTTCTTAGACATAATGAATGACATTGGCATTGACAAAAAGCAGCAACTTTATATAATCAAGAAAATGATAAATATAGCCATTAGAGCAACATGTTACATATTTTGTTGTAGAAATGGGATTTGGCATAGCCCAGACTTAATCCAATTTTGATTTCTTTCTTTTCTTTTCTTTTTTCTTTCTTTCTTTCTTTCTTTTTTTTTTTTGGAATAATCCAATCTCAAGAAGCATTTGTAAATTGCCTATACATAGCGAGATTTACAATTGTGCATTCAAAAACACAAATAAAGTTTCCATTATGTATTATTATTATTTTTAACCTCTTGAATTTTTATGCCGTTATTCATAACTCGTTACTACGTAACACGCCACTTGAAATCGAATAACGTGTCGTGCGTGACCTCAGCCGCCACAGTCAGGCATAACCTTCTTGAACCGGTATAACCAGTCTTACACATGAGTTCATCGATGATTTTGTAACAGCTGCTTTCCCATACCTTCTATTTAAACATAGGAAATGGTATTAACAGAAGCGACGGTCGCCAACAATAATTCTACTCCTCAAGGACCGAAGTCTTGGCCAATCCAAGTATATATAACTACCATTACAGCCATTCTTTCGCTGTTGAGCACCTCTGTTATTTGCATTACATATATCGCATGGAAGGATTACCGATCAACCTCAAGAAGAATTCTTTTTTACATCTCCATCGCCGACTTCTTACTTGTTGTGTGTTTTCTGTTTGGAACATGGCGTCCGGATCACGAGAAGAGTGATCTTACTTGCAAGATACAAGCCTGTGTCTCCACTTGCGCTTACTTATGGTCGCTTCTTTGGACGACATTTCTTGCTGTGTTCATGTTCGCTACTGTAGCAAAGAGGCAGCGTCGAAAAGCCGAGATAATGCTCAAATTTTTTCATGTCTTTGGCTGGGGGATTCCTTTGATTATCGCAGGAACCGCTTTCCAATTGGACAAATTTGGAAGCAACTACGACATTCTAACACCAGGTTGGTGTTTTATAGACGAACGACTGTCACGCAACGATTTGCAATTATGGCTTTGGCTGACAGGAATATCCTGGGATGTTGCTGCTTATATACTTGTCTCTGTGTTCTACTTGATGTTGAAGTGCCATATTCGGAATCAGGTAACTTTCGTTTATCTGAAGAGTTAATTTAGCCTACGTAGCTGGCGCTTGCCGGGGAGGGGGGGAGGTTGGTACTCAACGAAGTATAACCAGGGGAGGCTCCGCCCCGTGGTCCAACCGCTTACCCTATTATATTCCATTTGTGACAGAAAATGTACAGAATCCCTTTCGTACATCTTCTATTCGCAAATGGTACTCCCTTCACATACCTTGTTTAAAACTTTGTATTCCTTTTAACTACTGTAAATGCACTGTATAAAATATAGATAACTGAATCACGAAACCAGAACGTTTCCTCGACTTTTTCACAGCCATAAAAAGCATCTGTTAGGCCGGCCTTTTGGGCCTTTTACTGACCGCAATGACAGTTTTCCCTACCCTTTCATATACTCCAACTTGTGAAATCTTTACCCTTTCATATAACTGAAGCCTGAAAAAGGTCCGTGGCTCGCACCCGTTCCATAAGCACCTGCTAGCCAGGCTAAAGTTTAATAATTGATTATAAGAGGTACGCCGCCTACAAGCTGTTCCTTTATTTTAAGCTGGTAAAACTGCCAGCCTTGGCATATTTCTATCCTGTGCACAGCCGCCCCATCCTCTAAATAATAGAGGAGACGGGGGTGGCTGTAATCAAGCTACATATTTCCACTACAGATTTTTAAATAGTTCTACATTACGGAAACCGAAAAGGGGCAATCCAAAAATATTTTGCAAATCCAAAAAAGAAACTTTTAAGTCGCAAAATATTTTCTCAGATCTCTGTCGAATAGTTTGTAAAATCTAAAAAAATTATTACAAATCAAATCGTAAGAAAATTAGTGGATCCACAAACAACTTTTTCAACAATCCGAAAATATTTTGCAAATCCATAAAAACTATTTCAAATCGCAATTTTTGCAAAAGCATTATTGAAGATTCCGTCACATCTAAAAACAAACATTGCAAACGCTAAAAAACTTATTAGATCTGCAATTGACTTTTCAAAAAACCCTAAAATAGTTTACAATCCAAAAATCGTCGTGAAATCCAAAAAAATACTTTGAAGATCGAAAATCCAAAAGTTTTGTCACGTGCTACTTGCGCCAGCAGTCAGCCAGAGTTATACCGGCGTTTTCCCGCCATTCCGTTCCTGTCCGCATTCAAAGGAAAGAGGTTGGTTAAAGGTTAGAACTGACGTAACGTACGATGTTCTGTCATAAATGTGGAAGAGAGTTGGGGAACAATGAAATCTGCCGTCGGTGTGGAACACTAAAAAGACGTGAACAGGAAAGTGTGTTGTCCAGTTCTGGAGTAGTCTGTGTACAGACGGACCCTCCCCTACAAAAAATCGGGGAGAGAGAAACATGAAATTGAGAGCCCTTCATCAGTTCGTCTCACCAGGGCCAAACTTAACGTGGCATGTTAACTCTCTCATTGGTATGGGAAGATGAATAACGATGCGCAGCCACTTCACCGGCTAATAAGCACTATGAGGCAGCCAATCTGATACCATTTTCCGTTCTGGAGTCTGTTTGGACTAGCATTGGCCGCATTCTATTGTCTTCTACTGTATGGAAGAAAAAACTTGCCGGGATACTGGGTCGTTGCTGCTTTTACATACTTTAAGCTGTATAATTCTCCAAGAGAATCCATCGATATAGCCAAGAATCAGGTAAGCCATACGGCTTCAACTTGTCGAAGCCACCGACATGCCGCGTTGCGTTTTCCTTGCTGGTGAGACGTGACATTGCAGCTTTCTAATCTTACGAAGAGCATATGCGTCTCGATCCTAGTGCTCTGGCACATTTTCATGACCACGTCTCGAGGAACAGTAACGTGGTAGGTTGCTCTTAGCTTGTTTCACATCATCCACGATATCCAAGAAGTGTGGATGAACGGCCCGCAATTTCACCCTTGATTATTACCTGAATAGCGTGTTCTGATAAAATGGTTTCTTCGTCAAATCCAAACTGACGTAGCCGCCTTCTCTTCAAAGTCTTCACGTTCAATGAAATCTCATGATCATGGTATTCTGCCAGAAAGTGAACAATGGTCCCACAACAAAATCCCCTTTTAAAGTAATGTCTTGTCTCCCGAGCTGCAGAACACACTTTCCTGTTCACGTCTTTTTAGTGTTCCACACCAACAGCAGAACATTTCATTGTTTTCAAATTCTTCTCCACATTAATGACAGAACATCGCACTTTACTTCCTTCGCCATTTTGGAGGCGGGCAGGGAAATGGCGGGAAAACCCTGGTCTAACAGTGGCTGACTGCTGGCGCAAGAAGTACGCAAGAAAATATTTTTTCCGATTTTCAAAATATTTTTTTGGATTTCACGACGGTTCTTGGATTGTAAACTATCTTCGAGTTTTTTAAAAAGATATTTGCCGATGCATAAGTTTCTTAGGATTTGCAATAGTTCTTTAGATTTGACACTCTTCGATGATGACTTGTACAAAAATTGCGATTTGAAATAGTTTTCATGGATTTGCAAAATATTTTCGGATTGTTGAAAAAGTTATTTATATCTGGATCCACTAATTTTC
This sequence comes from Porites lobata, assembly GCA_942486035.1. Classification (NCBI taxonomy): domain Eukaryota; kingdom Metazoa; phylum Cnidaria; class Anthozoa; order Scleractinia; family Poritidae; genus Porites; species Porites lobata. The sequence goes on from CALNXK010000042.1 coordinate 813,557, forward strand.
TACATTAATGTTCAATATATAGTTGTTGTTCCTTTCTCTCTAACTTCACTCTTATTTTACTTTATTTCATTTGTTATTGTATTGAATGTTTTGGTACTGACATCTTCATGTCGAAGATAAAGTCAATAAAGTTTCTTATTTTCTCTTGTTATTTATTAACCTGCGAAGGCATCCGTCTTTCCTCCTTAGCGGCGAGGAGCGAGGAGAAACTGTTAAATTCGCAGCCCGTAATTATTTACGCCCTTTTTACATGGTTTCTCTTTTATTTTCTCTCTACAGTAACGGATCTTTCTTCGTAGTTATTAACAGATAGACCGTGGACTTTTTTTCAGATTCTTCATCAGAAAGACCTATTTCCATCACAAGAAATCAAGAACATCGCTCTAAAAGCCGACAGAATGTTAACCTTTGTGCCCATTGTTTTCTTTCTGCTGCGTTTCTGGGGCACACTTCGATGCATCTTGTGTTTGTACACTGACGCTGGAAACTCCCCCCGTTGGTGGAGTAAAATGCTTCTTTATCTCCAAGTAAGTTTCCTATCTTAATTAAGAGAGAAGTAATTCGTCAGTTATTCATGTGAATTATACGGGAGCCGGGAGGGAACTCAAGTGAAGTTTTGGTAGAGGCGTGGCCGGCGCCGAGGTCTTCATACCCTACTGCCACTGTTAAAGAGATAGATAGTTCATTTCGCTACACTGTTTAAGACAAAGATCTTATTTGATGACTCTGATTCATCTTACTTCACATACGTCATTATTTAGTCAGTCGGTTTCAAATGGTAACATTATCATTATTGTTGTTATTATCATTATTTTTATATTTTCTATGAAAGTGTAGTGGGCGGTGATCATGCTCACCGTATCCGGGGCAAATCTGGAAAAAAAAGAAAAGTGAAAGGTTTTCAACGCCACAGATGGTTTGCCTTGCCATAATATACCAGAGACCATCGACGAGATTTAACAAGTCACAAGTCAAAAAAAGCAGCAAAAAAAGACAGGCCTTTGCTATTTAACTCGCTTTCATAGAATCCAACAAAAGTTATTAAGTTTTTTCGGCCACAAAAATATAATTCATAATTTTTGGTTATTTCTTTTTCGTTCTGACAGGCATTTGGAGACGGCAGCCAAGGGTTTGCTAATTTTTTGCTGTTTTGTGTTTTCACTGAACAATTCCAGACACGCCTTCGTGGTTCTGCCCAAAAACTTTTTGTTTGCTGTCCTCTGGCAATAAGACAGAAATTACTGGATAACAGTAGATACTCTGGTGAAGAAACACCAATGATTGAAAGTCAGTCCTCCCTAAATGGGATCCATTATAACAACTACGAAACCTTCGCGGAGTGATGTAGTTTTGATTTATTGCTTATGAGATATCCCACAACACACAGCAAACAGCATGGATCGTTTTTTTAAATGTGCACACGGACAGAAACTGTTTGCAAGTCAGTACATTTTCGCGTATTTTTTTCTTTGAGATCGCATATAATGAGTCATCGCATCTTTTCCTTTTTCCTTTCTTTGTTTGTTTGTTTGCTTTTAAATATATTATTCTTAAGCATAGGTGTACGTTTTGGGGTTGTAGAGGGGAAGTATTGTTAGTTTGGGATGGGACGTAAGTGATACGTCATAACGCGAACGTGTAAATATTGGCATCATTGTTATAATTACTATGAGTGAAATATATTATTGCCCAGGAATAGATTCAAGTTATGGCGCAGCTCAGTCACCCCATTACTCATTAAACATACAAGTTATTAAAATGGAGACTGCTTGTGGAGTGGAACGGGTATCATTTGACAGTTGCAATGCCAACTGATAAACTTGTGGCCATCTATTAACACAAAATAAATCAAATATTAATAACATTTTACAATGTTATGATAAAAAGAGGAAAAGTTACATAAATGAAAGCTATAATAATCGCACTTAAAACAAGTAAAATTATAATTAACAAAACTGTCTGGAATCTTATTTTAAAAACTATTCAAATCTTTAAAAACTATTTAACTATTAAAAACAGGTAAAAACTATAAAGAACAAAATATATTTGCGGGGGACTTGTTATAAAAAAAACTATGATTCAGTTGTTTAAAAGATATAATTAGTATTCATTCAAAGTTTTTCCCCAATTCTGTTTGGCTAAAAGCACACGCATAATTCTCCATAACCAGTTACTGATGATCAAATTTGGAAGAATTTTGTGTTAGCCAATCATTAACAGGTAATCATGCCCTCTCTTGATTACTAAAAATGCCCTCGATTAAGAAAAAAAATGCCCTCTCTCTCAACCAATCAGCGCTCAGTAATTTTGCCCTTTATTGATAAACGAGGAAATGACGTCAAAAATGCAGCCTTCTACTGGTTAAGGCACCGTTAACCGAGAAGACCTGGGGACGAGATTGAGTTGTTTTCGTTGTAAAAACTAAAATGGCGGACACTTCACTCGTTTCAAGAGTAAGAACTACAGCTGGAACCAGGCGAAATAATGGCTAAAAACGTAGCAAAAACAGCACGAAGACAACTCGGAGGGCGACATCTGCTATTTGGAGAATATTTGCGGAGCTGGACAAACCTAAACGTAAACTACCGAAGATAAACTTAACGTTGATGCAGGTAAGCTCGTTTTAGCTATGTTTTTAAACTCGGAATTATTTTGAATGAATAATAAAACAATTATTGAATTCGGCTTTCGTATCATATGAAGAATTATGGAGATCTCGGAGGGTGTTATCCGCCTCGGCCTACGGCCTCGACGGATAACACCCTCCTCGATCTCCATAATTCTTCATAAGATACTCAGATTCATTCATTAATTGTTAAATAATTTTATTCAAAATTTCCAATCTCTCTTTGCCTAGTAATTTAATTGGTATACAATTTCTTTTTAAAGCATTTTTAAAACAGTTTTACTTTTCTAGAAGAAAAAGGTACCAATTTATTGCTAACTAATTGTAACCCTTTTTCCATATAAAATCGTGAAATTCAGCACGAAACAGGTTTATAAACTGCAAAAGAAGCAATTCCCATTTTTCATGTTAAGTTATTCAACAGTTCTGACTTATATAGTGAGCTAATTATTCCCTGTAATGAAACTTCAGTCGGTTTCTGAATCACTCTAACCTATCCTAAGATCCCGACGTGAAGGTCTATGGTTAAGGTTGTAAAAAAATACAGTATTTTGTTTGTCAACTGAATGATCTATTATAAGGCTTGTTAATTTCTCTTTTAAAATAGGCCAATTTCTATAATTTCGTATTGTTGTGAAAATAAATTTTTGTCAGATTCAGATTTCTTTTGCACTATTACAAGATGTTACCACATACATTACAGTATATTGCAAGAACGGGAAAAAGGAAGAACAACAAATGACATAAATGATGAAAGGTGAAATGTGCGCAGTGACCAAAGTAGCGTAGCCTAGGCTTTCGAGTTGGCTGCGCCACGTGCAATTAACTGGCGTAGACATTTACATAAAACTACAATATAATTAATGGAGATTTTATAAAATAGCAATAGAAAGTGACAGTCAGATAAGAGATGTTATTATACATTGTAATCACTATCTATCTTGAGTTCTCATTGGCTGGCTAAGATCCTACAGTTCATTTTGGAAATCAGCGCAACCTACAGATTACTTAGCTGACTAATCTGAAGGTTGCTCGCGCGATGCATGATTTCCAAGAGCAACGACAACTCGGTTCCATGTGACGTTGTATTATCCAACTAGTGGTCTATTATCAATTGTATTATCAATGCTGCGTTCTGATTGGTTGAGCTTCTACTAGGCTATATGTTATAACTCACTAGTAGCGAAAGGCGCCGGCTTTGAAAGCCAAAACAATGGCGGCTGAATCGCGTTTTGCTAGCTAAAGTTGTTTTGTCTCGATATTCTTGACCAACTAGTTAGATTTTACTAAAACAATTATTCCTCTCGCCCTCATGGCCACTGAATAATTGCTTTATTATTTATTTCAAACCAATGTATAATAAAACAATTATTAGATTCGGGTTTTGTGATATCAAGAATAATCAAGTCTCGTTAAGTGTTATCAGCCTTAGCCCTCGGCTCGGCTGATAACACTTACCTCGATCGGGGATATCCCAAAAACCTCATTAGGGCGACGAAGGCGACGGCTACGGCTACGAATACGTCACATGTGACAGATAGCTGGGAAAAGGGACCCACCCAACCATAATATTGTGAGGAACTCGAACCTATTTCTTTCTTTATACCGTTTTAATATATAAATCTTCAGGTAGCATTATAGTTGATAACATTAATTGATTTCTCCTTCCAAGGTAAAAAACTCAAGTGACCGACTTATCCGGCCGTTTTCCGAAACAATAAGAGGGTTATTTGGGGAAAAACAAAGATCGTGAGGTTTAAAAAGATCTATATTCTCCTTTCTGGCCACCCATTGCTGCTCAGGGATGTCAGTTGCCTCTTTTCCGTTCTAAAGAATCCAATTTTCATATCCTCGTTCCCCCTGATAAGACATTGCTATCCTGTCTCCTTCAAAATCTTGTAACATCCTATCCGCCATCACAGTCGTCAATGTTTAACTACCTGCGCAAGATTTCCGGCCATAATGCTGATGACTTTAACATTCAGGAGTCGACCTGAGCACTCAGCATTTAGATAAGATGATGTTGGAGTTACAAATATCTTTAAATCAAGTTATGAAGGCCACCTTTTCAGTTGAACAACTTCATGTAGGCGACAAAGATTTTGCCACTACGATCACTTCAGTGTAGCTCCCTCTTTCTCGGAAACTGGCGTCATTTTCCAAGAATAGGGACTTAAAGATCCAACGACGCGGAAGGCAACGAGGAAGTAAAAAAAAAAACAATAGGTTTTAAAAGCGCTTTTCTGTACATTTCTCTGCCCGTTTTTACACGACGTGAACATGCCTAATTTCGCGTTTTATGGAGGACGTAAACAAGCAACGACGAAATTTTATTTCTCTTTCTGTACTTGGATATGGTACCTAGGAATTCAACTCCAGGAGGGTTCGTCTACATTTGACAAAGTAAGTGCATGGGTAGGAATAATTGCGATAAAGACTGAAAGAACGCAAATTCACTTTTGAAGCGACGTTCTCATTGCCGACGCGTCATTGAATCATAAAGTCCCTAATAGCACCGTGGTGTGACCTCTGTCAATGCCAGTATTATTGCGGAAATCACATTATAGTCCAGTGGAAACGGAGGAAACAAAAAATTTATAAAAGACTGAAAATATAACCTTGAATGTGTATGAAGAGAAAATCAGCAAATTTGTAATCGTTTTGAGTTTCCGTAACGCGGCCATTTTCTTTCGGGGTTAAAGTTCCAGCCATAATTTTAATCTTTGTACATTTTTTTCCTCTGCTGTATAGTTTTTGTTTTGTTTTTTAATCATTTTTTTTTTACCTTTGGCTTGTTTCCTTTTATTCACTGCTGATCCTTTACAGCTTTGCAGGGATTTTGTGATAACGTATTTCTAGTTTAAAATGGTACGAGAGGATGCTTTTACTCTGGAAGTACGAGAAGTACCCTCTCATGCAGAGATGGTCAGAGATCTTTGCCTTGAAGGCAGCTAAGGTTATAGAAAATCACATTAAAAATGTCGCAAGAGGAGAAAACAGAGGTTCTAAAGGAATCAGTATCATTGGACCTTGTTTTTGTTAATTTGCTAGTTTGTTCGTTTGTTTGTTTTGATTTCAACATTGGAACATTTTTAACATTGCAAAAAAACAAAATGATGCGAAAGGTAAGGTCGATGAAGAGTGATGATACAGAGGAGTGGTACAAAGAGGCAGACTTCAAGTTCAAGATGCTTCGTGGGGGGCGGGGAGGGGGGCTTAAACTGGGTTTCCCTTCCGCAAACCAGGGAAGTACTGAAAAATAAGTCATGTGTCGCATAAAGAACGAAGATAATAATAATTTGATCAATTACTACCCAGAAGGCGCAACATTGGTTCCCTCTAATGGACGGCTTGCTATCAGTTTCCTTGTAATGTAACCTAGTATGTACATTATACTATATTTTTGATATATTTCTTCCGTAATATATCTATTCCCGACTGTATAATCAACCTTGCTTCTTTCCGTTGTTTGGATAATGTAAAAGTAGGCATTTTAGAGGTTTAATTTTTTAAGGCACAGATATAAAACGGCGTCCGAAAATGCATTGGAACTTTCAGTAACTTTTAATCGATAAAAGTCTTCAGTTTTCTGTGATCTTCATTTCCTTCAAGAGGATCTTTTCATTTACTTTCTAGTTGGTACATTACAAAAACAAGAACGAAATTCATACCTCCTTTTAGTTAATAAAAGTTTACACTAAAAATATGGGTCATTTTTTCTCACGAAACGATTTTAAAAAAAAAACCGACGCCAATGCCTTTACACTCATCGAAAATAAATGTTACACGTTCATGGAAAAATCTGGAGTCCCCATAGACATGAACCGACTGATGAGTGATCGGCCCACCATGTCCTTCACTGTTCCGAACTGTTGTTTTATTCATTTCTTAAAGCCTTTGTAACCTTCGTGGTTTCGCTTTTTACCAAAAAACAAGTAGATAAAGCCGGATTATCTTTAATGTCTAAAATATTTACTTCATTTTCTAATTTAGGGTAGCTAAGTTGTACAGGACGATACTGAAACACTTGAAAACTAGTGTCGTTTTTTCCTATTACAATATCACTGCAAATCATGCTATTACCTATACTTATGTAGAAATATTGAATGTGTTTATAGAAGCTTAAATATGCCGATTCTGGATTAACTCTAAAATACTGTTTTCCGTCATTTTCTTGGTTTTCCCCCAGTCCCCGAAAGGGCCGATGCCATATTTTTTTAAATCTTAGCTTTTTTCACACTTTTTATAATTCTATGGTATTTTTGAGTTTTATGAGTTTTTTTAAAATTTATGCAAATAATGACAGACTTTAATTAGTCTGAATTTACGTAGTAAATGACAGAAATAAAAATGACAGACATTAAAGTCATAAAATTTAACTCCTTAAATTCAAAGTTGGGGTAATGACAGAAAATGGATGAAAGAAATAAACAGGAATGAAATCTAAAAAATGGATGACGGGAAAAACCGGGAACATGACGGAAAATGGTATTTTAGAGTTGGTGCAGAGTGGGCATATTTGCACTATTCCCTTACTGGGCTTATACGGCTGGAGAACTGACGCAAAAAGTAGGTAGGCTTTATGCCCTGGAGAAACTTCGCAATACGTTGATCTAACTTTTGCCGGTCACCATCAATGTACTCAGGCAATATGATGTTTGCTTCGTCTACAAGTTGTCGCCAGCTTTCCTCTGTCATAGCTTTCAGCTCAATACCGGCAGACATCATCATTTTCATCCCTAGGTGAGCATTCTGAATATCGTTTTCTAGAGAATCCGAAGGGTGCATATCAACCCTGGACAACTCGCAAAGATTTACAGTCAGTTTAATTCCATGAAATAAGCAGAATAACTTGTAGAAATCGACCAGTTCTTGAGCGCACTCCTTTGTCTTCTCTATAGTTGATCTAAAGCAAGGCTGTTTGTTCATGTACATCTCAATTTTTCCCCCATTCTGATCTCTTAAGACTTTCACATGTTGTTTGAACTCTTCATCTTTTAGCATAAAATGCTCTGCATGGACTGTATTTCTTTCACCCTGGAAACAATTTCCATATCTGGCGTGGAATTTAAACTTACCTGTTCGGTTAGTCAACCGAACATACACTACAACAGTTCGGGCGCGAGCTCTTGGATTCGAGTGCAGCCGCTTCAAATTCCCGATCTTACACTTCGACTCTTCCAGGCATTTAAAGCTAATTCTATTTGTCTTTCTCTCCTTAACATGATAAAACATGGCGCAAAACTGTCCTTCTGTAACTGCCAAACAATTCTCCCCGCCAACTTTGTGATTATCTTTGTAATCCTGCACAATGCTGTTTTTATCGCACTCTTCTTTAATTGAAGTACAGTCACCTGGTGTATAAAGTTGTCGATTATCCATGAACTCCACTGTATTCCAGTCAATATATGATAATCAAGAAGGGACTTGTATTCAAAATATGATTTGAGAAATCACTCACAGCAGCGGCAGCTGGTTCGAAACGCTTCGGAAACGATGCGGAACACAGAACAGGAAAAATATTACTAAGCCCTTTCCTTTGACATTCGGTTAAATATACTGAAGTGATTATGTCATAACTCCCAGAAAAGCGTCTTTTTCCGGGAAAACCGGCGATGACCTACTTTCCAAAAATAGTCTCAGTGACACACATGTGGTTTGTTAGGTTTTGTTTCCAGTCGGTTCTGCAGCTCCTTATATCTATTCGCTGATCTCATGGCCAGCTGCTGATATTTATGATCCCGTTTGTTGTAGTTGTGTGGTATTGAAACCCTGAACTCTGATTTCTTTAATCTATTATATTTTACTAACGTTACTTTTCTTCGCATTAGTCCTAGCCTTATATGGTGGTTATGTTTGGAGGCATTAAGTATGACAGTAGAATGGCGTAAAAAAGAACATCATTCTCAATACAAGATTTGTCATGACAGGACACAACAAATATCAAAAGCACTTCCAATGAACACCCGGAAACCGAATTAAGCTTTTTACTGACTTTCAGGTTCTCCAAGATTGAATTTACCGCTAGAAAAAGACAGAAAGTGTACATGAGTTTAAGGGAATTAACAATTCAAAGTTTAGCGTTATTTTCATTTAAACTTTTTCACTTTTTATGAAACACACGTGAAATACCTCAAATCTACAAAAATTCCTCTTCTATTCGATTCTGCAGTTATTACAGAAAAATGATACCTTCGAGGCGTCCGTCACTAGGAAAACCGTTCTCTTATTGGCAAACTGCATCAGTGAAGATAATTAACATGTGGATGATTCGGTTTTATTGACTTGGTTAACTAATTGAATCTTGACTATACTAAGCTTTTAAAACAGCAGGGGCACCCAACGTCAATTTTCTGAAAGTATCTGCTCGGAAGACGATTTGAGATCTAGAATTTTCGGAACATTTGTTGTAAAATTTCTTGCTCGCCTGTCTCTCCTAGGATTTTCGAACATCCAAACAATGGTATTAACGGATTTTTACCCTAAAAAGGTCACCTGGAATTTTCGGAGCCTTTTTTCTGGCTGAAATTTTCGAAAAGGTAAGTTTTGATCCCTATAATTTTCGGATCACTAGACTTTCAGCTAGGAAATCCGAACAGATGAAAAATTTTTAGGGAATAAAATATGCCTATATCTACCGTTTTAATACTAAAATACGTTTAACAATGCTATGTTTAAGTGGTTTTGAACTATATTCTCGTTGGGTGCCCCTGAAACAGGGACTTTGTCTAGCCCCGTCCTTTATGGTATGTTACTGATGTACACTGATATCAAAGTTTCCTTTCTTAACTTTAAATCTTTTAATACATAGCCCCACTGGGTACATATTTCTGTAGTTCAGTTCAGTGCCACTCATAGATCGCTCTAAAAAATATTCTGACCGTTTGCAAACTTGTACAGCAGTCAGTTGCAGTCTGTATTCTCTTAATTTGCGAAAGGAAGTTGTCGCTACGTTTGTCTAGCTTTTGTCGTGCGCTGTCTTGGTATTTTGGTAATTTAATGTCGGCAAATCCAGCAAGTTTCGTCCAACTTTCTTGCGACATAGCAATAACTTCAATACCAGAGGAAAGCAATATTCGTAATACATTAGGAATCAATAATATTATTATAACAATCAATCACAGAATTCTTGATATATTGACGAAAACTGGAAAACAGCTTGATTTTCTTAACATCAATAGATAAAGAATTCCATAGTTTTGGACCAGTGTAACTGAGAGAACGAATGCCGTATTGAGTGGTATGAACAGATTTAACAATAATACGTAAATGAGAAATTTCTTTTTATTTCCTAGCAGTTTTCAATGTTAGTTGCACTCCAATCTGTGAAGACACAGAAATCCAGCATGGCTCAAGTTTTCTCAGACGTGATGGAACATGCGACAGAAGTGAGCTTTTATATTAGTAATTACAGGTGGATTGAAGCCTACAACCTTATGGCTATCCTTGTACGGTGCTTGCTTCATCACACATGATTTTCTTTTCATCAGTTCCACAAAGCGCCAAACCATTGGTGAAGAAATTGAAAAGTAATTTATAAGACTTTTGTTTATCCTAGTCCATGTTGATAAAAATATCAGTACCGCATGTGACAAATAGCGGGAATAAGTGACCCTGGCCTACCATATAAATATTCTGAGAAACTCAAACTGTTTCCAAATTCAGTTGTATTCTTGATCGAGATCTTGAACTTTATTCTTTCTTTATAGCGTTTACATCTTGTACAATCAGATTTCGCGTAACGTTATAGCCAATAACAAATCGGTTTACCTGTTCTTGGTCTCCTTCCAAGGTAAAAATCTTGACAGACTTATCGCCAATGTCCGAAACCGCAACAAGATGGTTATTCGGGGCAAACCAAACGTCGTGAGGTTTAAAAAGATCTTTATCTTGTATTGACTGTTTTGGTACGGAAATCTTCATGTCGAAGATAAAGTCAATAAAGTTGCATATTTATTCAGCTTTCTGAACCGTGAAAGATGGCTACCCATTGTTGCTTAGGGATGTCAGTTGCCTCTTTCCCGTACTAACGAATACAATTTTCTTGTCTTCTTAAAAGAGCCAGTTCCCACTGATAAGACCTGTCTCCTTCAAAATCTTGTAACATCCTATCCGCCATTATCGTCTGCATAAGATTTCCGGCCATAATGCCGACGACTTTGACATTCAGGAGTCGACCTGAGCACTCAGTATTTAGATTCGATGATTTTCGAGTTACAACTATCTTTAAATCAACTTATGAAGGCCACCTTTTCTGTTAAACAATTTCATGTAAGCGACAAAGATTTTGCCACTACGATAACTTCAGTGTAGCTCCCTCTTTCTCGGAAACAGGCGTCATTTTCCAAGAATGACCTTTCTCAATGCAAGTAGTTTTGCGGAAATCGCATTAGGGACTTAAGCAAAGACTACGAAAGATTCTTGTAAGGTGACCGGAAGTAATTTTTTGCCAACCATCAATGCCTCAAGTCAGGGATTTTAAGATACCACGACAGCTATAGCGGTGAAAACGCCGATTAAAAATAAATAATAATTATTATTATTATTAATGACTTTATTTTAGTGTCAATGTATTTAGCTTAACAGTTAGCTAATTGAGGACACTTTCCTACGTACTGGCACACTAAAATTAATGATTTTACCTAAAACCTAAAACTATATACAAATGTACACGACTCAAAATTTACACAAGACACAGTAGTTGCTATTATTATATACTGATACAGTGGGTGAAAGGTAACGAAATTAGTTTTCTTTATATTTAAGGATAGTTTATTAGCGCTTAGCCAGTCACAGACATTAAGTAGTTCCACATTTACAACAGATTCAAGTGACTTTAAATTCCCAGCAGCATACAGCAAATTTGTATCGTCAGCAAATAAGTAAAACCCTAGTGTGTTTGAAGGCTTGTAAATGTCATTAATATAAATCAGAAACAATAGAGGACCAAAAACAGAACCCTGTGGCACACCACAAGAGGTTTTCTCTCTTTTAGAAATATGGGAACCGACCTGAGTGATTTGGGTTCTTCCATTTAAGTATGAACAGAACCATTTATTGAATACACCACGAACTCCGTAATGAGACAGCTTATGAAGTAGGATATGATAATGAACTGCATCAAATGCCTTTTGCAGATCGATGAAAACCCCACATGAAAACATGCCCTTGTCCATGCATGTTTCTTTGAATTCTATTTACAATGTCTAACATGGCATGTTCCGTTGAACATCTTTCACGAAAACCATATTGATAGTTGTAAAAGGTATTCTGTTTGTTTGAAAAATTGTTTTAGACGATCATACATAATCTTTTCAAAGATTCTATTGAAGACTGAAAAAAGAGAAATAGGCCGATAATTACTAGGGTCAGTTTCTTTACAAATGGGGATAATTACAGCATGCTTTAATTTAGAGGGGAAGGATCCCCTCTCAACTGAAATGTTTATGAGTCGCTAGAGGTTTAGCTATTATATGCCGCGCACATTTCAACAGACGAGTGGGACAGGACCACAGTCCGTGCGATTTATTAGACGGGGTCCACATTAATTCTAATTCAATTTCGGTTGACAGGCAAGACCGGCTCAAAAACAAACGAGTCATTGAAATTAATTTTGTTGCTTTTTGGAATTCTTGATGCGAGTCTAGGCCCTACATAGGCAAAGTTACCGTTTAAGATATTTACGTGATCAAGTGGGTCTTGAGATAGTTGATCATCATCAAGCCTAATTGAGCCAACTGACTTTCGATTTTTCTTTTTCCTATTAATAAGACTGTTAATGCCATCCCATATTCTTTTAGTATTGTTAATATTGTCTTCAAAATAACTGTGATAGCTGTAACATAATCTTAAATATTAATATAGCTGTTTATTCATATCAATGTCTCGATTTAACGATTCAACAGAGTTTACTTTACAATTCTCTTCCTTACTCTTCTGTAGGCAAAAGAAATATAAAAGGGTTGCTCGATCAGTTTTACCTTCTCGGTTTCCTTTACAAATAGGACTTCATTTTTCGTTTTGGGGTCTTAAAGGGGCTATGTCACGCTATGCGTGCCGTGCTATGTTACGCTATTTGCTACCTTTTCAAAAAGCTAAAACTTTTTTCGCATCAATTGAATTCCAAACCTAATGGTCCAGTTTCATTATTTACGACTGTTTTTAGGCATTCAGTGAAGTCATTGCCTGCCGTCAGTTGCAACGGATGGCAACTATGGACATGGATTAAATCTTGAAAAAGCTTGGCCAAGCTTTTCAAGTTTTAATGCTAGGCCTGCAAAAATCACCAAAAAGGGAAATAAATATGGTTAGTGCTACCTAATGATATTTGTTCTTTCTTCACTCCCAAGTCTTTGGAAAAGGGCCAACATCTCACCTGTGCACATGAGTGGTGACAAAGAGCAGGTTACCAATTACCGGTCTATTTCACTTCTATCCATCCCAGCAAAGTTTTTGGAAAGGATTGTTCATTCTCCGATTTATGATCATGTGGCACCTTCCCTATCTGATTAACAACACGGGTTCATTAAAGGAAGATCTTGTGTAACCCAACTTGTCCTAACCTACCATCAATGAGTCAAGTGCTTGGTCGGCAGACCGATGTTGTGTTTCTCGATTTCGCTAAAGCGTTTGATCGAGTACCTGATGACATTCTTCTTCAGAAATTATTTAATTTTGGCATGAGTTGTTTCCTCCTAAACTGGTGTGCAAACTACTTGTCTGATCGTTATCAGAGAGTCGTCATTGATGACCAGCACTCTTCCTGGTCTAATGTTACATCTAGAGTTCCCCAAGGATTTATCTAGGGCCCACTCTTTTTTGTCATTTTCATCAGTGATCTCCCTGATGTCGTCTATCCTGGTAATACCATTGCCCTTTATGCTACAAAAACTACAAAACTTCGAGGATAATTGACAATTCTCAAGGTCGCGCATTGTTTTAAGAAGGCCTTAATAATCTTTGGTCTTGGAGTAAATTGAACAGAATGGATTTTAACATCAAGAAATGCAAAGTAATGAGAATATCTAAAAAAGCGCAAGCAGTAGAGACAACAACAACAACATAAGCTTTATTTGCATGACTATAATTATGTAGTTACAGTATTGCAAAAGCTTTAACATAAAAAAAACAAACAAACAAACAAACAAATCATAACAATGATAATGCAATGCAATAATTACTATAGTCAATCAAGTGTCATCAGCATGATTTGATAACAAATTATTACGTAAATCATTACATAATGAGACAAATTTCAACAAATGTGAATTTACGGAAAAATTCTGTGAATTCATCAATTTAATTATTAATTCTGTGTAAGATAGCTGATTAAAGTCGACAAAATTTTGTTGGATTTGATTGTAGAATTTCTCCCTTGGGATTGAGTATTTTGGACAATGAAAGAGAAAATGAAATTCGTCTTCAATTATACCAGAGTTACAAATAGGGCAGAATCTATCGTTGCGGGAAGTTTGATTATATCTTCCAGTTTCAATCATGAGTTTGTGGTCACTAAATCTTTCCTATTAGCAGAATTTCTAATTAAGTCTAGATAACTTGAAATTTTATAATCATGTTTAAATAAGCTGTAAAATTGTAGTTTCTTAGAATGATGGATTGTATGTTGCCAATATGCAATATATTTTTGTTTTATTATATCTATATAGTGTTTGATCTTAGCTTCACTTAAATTATTAGGATCAAAATCAGGGAGGTCATAATATTCAGATATTTTCATAAGATTATGGTAAAAGCTATTTTTACCATTACAGTGAAGTTCTAGCGAAGTACGAAAGGCTTGTTTAACAATAGTATCCTCGTTTTTACGCAGAAGATAAAAAATGTAATAAAGGATGTTTTTATAAATATTAATAATTAATGGCAACCGTCCTAATTCACTTCTACTTGCAACATTTGAAGCTTTATTGCTTATTTCTAGGTAACGCTTGCAAAACTTCAAGTGGGTTTTTTCAATTGGGGTATTGTCCCAAGCTTTAAAATCATGTTTTACATATACACCCCAAATTTAGCTATTATATAATAATATTGGGGAAATCATCGTTTCAAATATTTTGCAAGCAAGAGAAGGTTTTAATTTGCTAAAGTTTGTGTGTTTTCTTAAACTAAAAAGAACATGCAGAGCCTTCTCTTTCAAGTGTTCGAGTGAGATATTAAAATTACCGGTTGAGTAGAGACTGATCTCTGTATGAATGAAACTCCTCGAGGTGGTCTCCGAATTTAAGGACTTGGGTCTGCTCGTTGATAGTAACTTATCTTGGAATATCCATGAGCATAGTATTGTTTCCAAAGCTAACAAGATGCTGGGCCTAATATCTCGTACCTGTAGGGGATTTGCCGACGTCAAAACTGTTAAGACACTACATTGCTCTTTTATTTTTTATCTCAGTTAGAACATGGCTCTGTTGTATGGTCGCCATACACCCAATAGAATATTGATATGATAGAACATGAGCAGAGAAGAGCCACCAGGCTCATTCTTCAAGTTAGAACCTGTTAGGCTAATAATTAATTTTCATTTTAAGCCCCCTCCACACAAGAACCTATTAAGGCTAAAATTTTAAGTTCGGTTCCTATCAGTGAAACTGGCTGTGAATGTACTGTATTTGTGCCATGATTTTCTTGGTATCATCTTTGAAATGACATTTCAGAGAACTGACTATGAGTTTGTTTGTTATGTTTTGTTAAGGACATACTTGCACTGTACTGCCTTCAGGCATTACTGTATGGTATAAATGATTTATATTGTATTATGAGATGATATTTGTAATATATTTAAATGAAATTCATATGAAAATATAAGAACCTATTTTAAGAACCTTGGTAGTCTTAATTTGCTTTAAGTACCATTTATATAACAACCTGTTAAGGGTAAATTAAAAACTCCAGGTTCCAATACGCGGGGTTTTACTGTAGTAACATTTGTATAGTACAATGCTAGTTACTCAATAGGATAGTGTATTTTATTAGGATGGTGTTTTACATACTAGTATTTCAGTATAATAGTCCTAATTTGAAGACTTTTAAAAGTAATCTGATCAGTATATGAATCTGCGTAAACTGTATGTATTTTTAAAATATTTTTTGGGTTTTATTTTCACTCTTGTTATCCTTACTGATGAATTATTATGTAGTCTATTTTCGGGAGATCTGCCTCATACGGGGTCTCGGACTCTTTTGTGGATCATCCTCATGGCACTATGCTTCCATTCCTTTTTCCTTGTACTTGCAGGTGCTGCCATTAAATTGTGATAAATAAATAAATAAATAACGCTACAGCAGCTTTTTGTGTTTGTGTAAAGGAACAAAGTAATGACTTTACAACAAAATTGATCGAAAACGGCAATAATATCCTGGTGACGTAGCCCCAATAGAATTAATGTTGAGTACTTTGGCTGTGCAGATCAACTGACGGAGCAGGTAACTCAGCTAGGGGTTCCATGCTCTGGAGAAACTCAGCAATATGTTGATCCAACTTTTGCCGGTCACTATCGGTGTACTCTGGCAACTCTATGTTTGCATACCCTGCAAGTTGTCGCCAGCTTTCCTCTGTCATGGCTTTCAGCTCAATACCGGCAGACATCATCATTTGCATCCCTCGGCGAGCATTTTGAATATCGTCTTCAAGAGAAGGCGAAGGACGCATGTCAACTTTGTACAACTGGCAAAGATTTATAATACATTTTATTCCACGTGAAAAGCAATAAAAATTGTAGAAATTGACCAGGTCTTGTGCGCATTCCTTTCTTTTCACTCCAGATATCTTACGGTGGTGTTGATCTTACAGTTGATCGAAAGCAGGGCTGTTTGTTCATGTACATCTCAATTTTTCCCTCTTTCTGATCTCCTAAGAGTTTCACAGCTTTATTGAACTCTTCATCTACAAGCATAAAATACTCTGCATGAATTGTATTTCTCCTTTCACCTTCGAAACAATTCCCATATCTGGCGTGGAATATCAAGCGACGCATTTGGTCAGTCAACCGAACATACACTACGACAGTTGCGGCATAGTCAGCTCTTGGGTTCGAGTGCGGCTTTGCCATCTTCCCAACCCGACATTTCTTCCTTTGCAGGCACTTGAAATTAATTTTGCTTCTCTTTCTCTCCGTGACGTGATAAAACATGGCGCAAAACTGTCCTTTTGTAACTGCCAAAGGATTCTGCCCTCCAACTTTGTGATTGTCTTTGTGGTCATGAACAATACTCGTTTTATCGCACTCTTTTTTAACTTTACATTGCATAGAAGTCCAATCACTTGGTGTAGAAAGCCGTCGATAATCCATCAACTCCACTGTCTTCCAGTCGATAGTAATCATGAAAATAAAGTTTTCAAAAACAGCGAAAATCTGAGAAAGTGGACTCGGTCCAACAGTAAGAGTAAAAGGAGTCAGGTATTTATCTGGCGACGAAAGAGCAGAAAGAGGGCCTCCAGGAGTTTCCATCTGGATTATAGCTTGTGCTTTCTTTTCGTAGCAAATGATACGCACAAGTTGTGGCTCTTCGTTCTTTAAGCTGTATATCTTGATACTGCGGTCACCGACATCTGTGATTAGCAGGTGGTTGTTCAAGGCAAAACAAACGTTGTGTGGTCTTATAAGATTTTGTTTTGTCGTTATATTTACCTACCTTGTATCTTTACTATCCGCTCCATTATGCAGCTCGACTCGGTTTTCACTTCTTTTCACAACTGCTAGTCGTCCTTCATCAGAAATGGCCAACGCTATTTCGCTCATTTCGCCTCGATCACCTATCGTGATTTTCTGAGCTACTGAGTAGAGCGAAGTACTTTTATCAAACCCTTTGTATATAATAAGGTCACGGGCAGCACTATTCGAAAGATTGGAGAAAATTGAAGAGAGTACAAGTATCAAACCAGCCACAAACTGTACTAACAGCAGGTTCGAAAGGTTTGCCTGAACGGTTCAAGACACACTGACATACACAAAAAAACATTCGACTACATATGAATAAATTTTTCATATTTCCTAGAAAAGCTATTGTTTCCGCGAAAACGGTGACGTATTTTTCTAAACATAGTCTCAGCGACACACAAGAGATACGTTACATTTCCTTTCCAGACTGTTCTCAGTGGCTCGTAATGACTAATGTAATGCCATAAGTTTGTTTTAGTTGTGTGATATTGAAACCCTGAGCACTCATTTCTATCATTTCTTCTCTATTCTGTAATGTTACTATCTTTGTATCAGGCCTTGCCTTATACGGTTGTTATGTCTTGGTGACATTTTAGCACAACAGTAGAATGGTCATTCTTGACAGTATCATTCAATACAAGATTTGTTATTGCAGGACATAAAAATGATTAAAAGGACTTCCTTTGAACACGTTTGAACACGACACCGAATCATGCTTTTTAACTGACTTTCTTGGATATACGGCTTTCAGACTTTTCCAAGATAGAAAGAAAGATAAAAAGTGTAAGGTATTAAGGGCCTTTTCACATGAGCCCGGTTACCGGGATTAATTTCGCCGTGAGTTCATTTGAGAAATTTCAGCCCGCGGTTTCCGAGATGAGAAAAGGTCAAATATCCTGAGGACGCGAGTTCTGGCGCCAAATTCGAGAAACAAAGCAAACATGGCGAAACACAAAAATGTTAACTTTCGGGGCCTATCATAGCTTGCAGGGCCGTAGCCAGGAAGAAACTACAACCGAGGCGAACACACGGTCCGTTGTACGAAATCAGCCGTATGAAATCTTCTAATATTATCAGTCTGATAAAAAAAATAAAAATCGACAGTATTTGGTAAAATTTTACCGAGGCGAGTGCCTCGGTTCGCCTCATACTAGGGAACTTAAGATAGAGACGTTTTCGGGGCGACGGCAACTTCAACCGGACGTGACATCATCATTTGTTGGATATTGCGCATGCTCCTGCTCACCACCTTGCCGTCGTGTTCCCGTCGGCGACGTGAAACTGGTCTGTTTGGCGTTGTGGCGAAAACGTGAGTATTTAACTGTCATTTCAATCAGGTTTGTTGCGTTTAGCAACCAACATTTTGCAGATTATCGTTCGTAAATTGTCCTTGTTTTCTTTGAGGCACATTTCAAGCTCGATTTCCAAGCTATGTTCGCTAAACTTACATCTTTGAATGTTTCTATGTTTTCATTTCACAGGGTCAAGATCCAACTTGGCAAACAGCCAACCGTAAGTGAGCTTGACATGGGACAAAATTTTCCCACGAGCCAAATAAAAGTATCCAGACAAAAAATATGAACTCCGATATTTCAATTGTGTGTTTTTAGTTCGCTCTTTTCGTTAGAACATCGTATAAATGAAACGCATTGAAAATTATATAGAATAGTAGGTAATACCATGTACTAACTCGGCGTGGGAATACTGAAATAAAGTTGTTGCCGTTGTTGTTGTTTTTGCATGCAAGTATTTCCCGGGAATTATTTCAATGCCAAACTAAGAATACGGTTCCTTGGTAGCATTTTAATGTTCCTGTAATTTGCAAGGCTTCGAAAACCCTGTGGAGATCATTTTTTTTCAACACGAAATTCTGCCTTGAACTCAGCTGCATCCCGCATGTTTTTTAGCGTGAACGGATCGTAACTGTCCCGAGGAAAATCGGGATTTTTGGACTCATAATTTTTCCACAAAACGAGAAACTCTTCATCCGATACATGTTGTCTGCATAGCAAATATTTATTCTCTTAATTCTTTATGTGAAGCCATATTTTCCTCTTCGGTATTCTTCTAATTAAAGGCGCCGTCCTTCTGAGTTCCCTGCGATCTTAATGTTCTATTTTTGACGGGGAGCGACGGCTGCCTTAGTTCCAGGCTTTCTCTGCCAGTCCGGTCGCCGTCGCCCCGAAAACGTCTCCATCTTAAGTTCCCTACTGGCTACGGCGGTGGCTTGGGTAACTCTTCAAGCTGTATCACTCCTGCAGTTAAATGGGATACTTATGATGTGGAAAATACAGCAGTTAATGCAGGACGATGCCATGCGGACCGCAAGAATTCATCCCACCGTTCATCCCGGTAACCGGGAATTGAAGTGTTCCTATGGAAAAATTTCCGGCCGCTTATACCGAGATCTCGGGAGCCGAGCTGGCCCGCCCTACATTATAATTAAAATTGAATTAATTCTTGTTTACCCACGAAGTACATAGGAGTTAATATGAACTCGTTTAAATGTGTCCGTGCGTCCCTCTCATGAACACATCGAAAATTTTACAAAGGCATGTTTTAGAGCTCAGGCGAGATCTCGGAAACACTGAGGGCCAACCCTGTCAACTGGGCTCATATGAAGAGGCCCTAAAAGTGAATTGAGTGTCCTTTCTTCCTACTACAATCTTACAGACTCACTGACAACTGGACCCCGGAGGGCCTTTCAATACCCGTAAGTACCACTGGATATTTTTGCTACTTTTAGGTTCATCTTTGTTTTTAATTTCATTACTGTCATAATTAACTTCAAGATTTACAATCTTTTTATCGTTGGCCACTTTATTACAATGTTAGATAAAAGTTGTAAAACATGATCGGCATAAAGAAAAGCCCCGAAGGGCTTATGAATTATTTTGATCTTCCTCTTCATCATGATAAAAGTTCAAGATCTTCCTCTTACAATTTCTGTTTTCTTTCTCAAGTTCATCAAGATAATATTATTCTTTATCTCTTCTAAACAATCACCAAATAAATCCATTTCTTCATATTCTATAATTTCTATGTAATTTCTTCCATCCTCTTTTGTTTGTATTTGATCATCGTTAAAATAAAAGCACGGTATTTTCTTTCTTTAATTTTCCTATCCTTATGTTCCTCTGTCAATATTGTTTTATAATTTTCTGGATCATAAAGGTAAAAATCATAATGAGAAAATAGTTCTCTTTTTCTATCTTGTTCTTCAATCACTTTGAGTGGTTAAAAAACGGGAAAAAACCCTGCAAATGATCAATATATATTCAACAAAGTCAAAACAAACTAGCAAATGTTGCCAATAGGAGATTTCCCTTGTAATGTAAAAATATTGAATGTGTTTATAGTAGCGTAA
The DNA here is from genome assembly GCA_942486035.1 of Porites lobata. Classification (NCBI taxonomy): domain Eukaryota; kingdom Metazoa; phylum Cnidaria; class Anthozoa; order Scleractinia; family Poritidae; genus Porites; species Porites lobata. Next base: position 834,222 of record CALNXK010000042.1, read on the forward strand.
ATATGCCGATTCTGGATTAACTCTAAAATACTATTTTCCGTCATTTTCCCGCGTGGCCCCGAAGGGGCTGATGTCATATTCTTTTAAATCTTAGCTATATTCACATTTTTTTATAATTTTATAGTTTTTATGACATATTTACACTACTCCCTTACTAGGGTTAAGGCTGGAGAACTGACGGAGTCGGCTTTATGCCCTGGAGAAACTCCTCAATATGTTGATCTAACTTTTGCCGGTCACCATCAATGTACTCAGGCAATATGATGTTTGCATAGCCTGCAAGTTTTCGCCAGCTTTCTTCATCCATAGCTTTCAGCTCAATACCAGCAGACATCATCACTTGCATCCCTTGGCGAGCATTCTGTTTATCGTTGTTTAGAGAGGGCGAAGGGAGCTGCATGTCAACATCAACTCTGGACAACTGGCAAAGATTTACAGTGAGTTTAATTCCACGTGATAAGCAAAATAACTTGTAGAAATTGACCAGTTCTTGGGCGCACGCCTTCCTCTTCACTCTAGTTGATCTAAAGCAAGGCTGTTTATTCATGTACATCTCAATTTTCCCTCCTTTATTATCTCCTAAGAATTTCACATATTGTTTGAACTCTTCATCTTCAAGCATAAAATGCTCTGCATGGATTGTATTTTTCTTTTTACCCTGGAAACAATTTCCATATCTGGCGTGGAATATCAAGTCACCCATTCGGTCAGTCAACCGAACATACACTACAACAGTTCGGGCGCGAACTTTTGGATTCGAGCACAAACGCTTCGTCATCTTTAAATTCCCGACCTGACACTTCGACTTTTCCAGGCATTTAAAGCAAATTTTGTCTCTCTTTCTCTCAGTAACATGATAAAACATGGCGCAAAACTGTCCTTTTGTAACTACCAAAGAATTCTCCCCGCCAACTTTGTGATTATCTTTGTGATCATGAACAATGCTCATTCTATCGCACTCTTCTTTAATTTTGCACTGCATTGAAGTACAGTCACCTGGTGTATAAAGTTGTCGATTATCCATGAACTCCACTGTATTCCAGTCAATATATGATAATCAAGAAAGGACTTGTCTTCAAAATGTTTCGAGATATCTGCACTTACAGCAGCGACAACTGGTTCGAAACGCCTCGGGAACGATGCGGATGAAAGAACAGAAAAAAACAGTACTGAACACTTTCCTCTCGGACATTCGGTTAAATATACTGACATGATTATGTCATAACTCCCAGAAAAGACCCCCTTTTAGGGAAAACCGGCGATGACCTACTTTCCAAAAATAATCTCAGTGACACACATGTGGTTTGACTTAAGTTTTGTTTCCATTCGGGTCCAGCTCCTCATGTGAATTCACTGATCTCAAGGCAGCTAACTCTTTATACGTTTGTTGTAGTCGTGTGTTATTAAAACCCTGAACTCTGATTTTTTTTAATCTATTATATTTTCTTACTTTACTTTTGTTTGCATTAGGCCTTAAGCCTTATATGTGGTTATGTTTGGAGGTTTTTAGCATAACAGTAGAATGGCATAAAAAACAACATCATTCTCAATACAAGTTAGATTTGTTATGACATTAAACGCACTTCCAATTAACACCCGGAAACCGAATTAAGCTTTTTACTAACTTTCAGGTTCTCCAAGATTGAACGACCGCTAGAAAAAGACCTAAAGTGTATGAGTTTAAGGGAATTAACACTTCAAAGTTTGGCGTTATTTTCATTTAAACTTTTTCACTTTTTATGAAACACACGTGGAATACCAGCTAATACCTTAAATCTAAAAACAATTCCTCTCCTACTGGATTCTGCAGTTATTACAGAAAAATGATACTTTCGATCGTCCGTCACTAGGACCACCGTTCTCTTATTGACAAACTGCATCAGTGAAGATAATTAACATGTGGATGATTCGGTTGTCTAACCCCTTTATGGTATATTACGGACCGATGTACTCTGATATCAAAGTTTCCTTTCTTAACTTTAAATGGTTTACATACATAGCCCCATTGGGTACATATTTCTATAGTTCAGTTCAGTGCCACTCATAGATCGCTCTAAAAAATATTCTAACCGTTTGCAAACCTGTACAGCAGTGTGGCAGTCTGTATTCTCTTCATTTTCGAAGGGAAGTTGTCGATACGTTTGTCTAGCTTTTGTCGTGCGCTGTCTTGGTATTCTGGTAATTCAATGTCGGCAAATTCAGCAAGTTTCGTCCAAGTTTGTTGTGACATAGCAGTAACTCCAATACCAGAAGAAAGCAAGGTTTTAAGGCCCAGTTGAGCATTTGTAATGTCTTGTGCAAGAGAAATTTTATGCGGTACGTCCATGTCGACTTTGTACAACTGGCATAGATAGATCTGCAATTTTATGCTACCAGTCGAGCAATAAACACTAAATAAGTTAATCAATTTCTGTGTACAGTCTTTCACCTTGAGTGCTGTTTTCCTACCATACATAAATGAGAAATTTCTTTTTGTTTCCTCGCCTTTCAATGTTGCACTACAATCTGTGAAGACACAGAAATCCAGCATGGCGTGTTTCTGAAACGTGATAGAACATGCGACAGAAGTGAGTTTTATTAATTACAAGTGGATTGAAGCCTCCAACCTTATGGCTATCCTTGTGATCTCCAACCGTGCTTGCTTCATCGCACATCATTTCCTTTCCACCAGTTCCACAAAGCACCAAACCATTGGCGAAGAAATTGGAAAGTAATTTATAAGACTGTTTATCCTCGTCCATGTTGATAAAAATATCAGTACCGCATGTGACAAATAGCTGGAATAAGTGACTCTGGGGACGACTTCGGCCTACCATATAATATTGCGAGAAACTCGAACTGTTTCTAAATTCAGTCTCCATGTTCAGTTGTATTCTTGAACTAAATTCTTTCTTCATAGCGTTTACATCTTGTTCAATCAGACCTCATATAGCGTTATAGCCAATAACAAATCGGTTTACCTGTTCTTGGTCTCCTTCCAAGGTAAAAATCTCGACAGACTTATCTTCAATGTCCGAAACAACAAGATAGTTATTTGGGACAAAAGAAACGTCGTGAGGTTTACAAAGATCTTTATTCAGCTTTCTGAATAAAGATGGCCAGTTCCCATTGTTGTTTAGGGATTTCAGTTGCCTCTTTCTCGGATCTTTCGCGTAAAAACAATACAATTTTCTTGTCTTCTTAAAACAGCCACTTCCCCCTGATAAGACATTGCTATCCTGTCTCCTTCAAAATCTTGTAACACACACTGTGTAACATCCTATCCGCCATTATCGTCAATGTTTAACTACCTGTACAAGATTTCCGGCCATAATGCTGACGACTTTAACATTCAGGAGTCGACCTGAGCACTCAGCATTTATATTAGATGATGTTCGGGTTACAACTATCTTTAAATCAAGTTATGAAGGCCACCTTTTCAGTTGAACAACTTCGTGTAGGCAACAAAGATTTTGCCACTACGATCACTTCAGTGTAGCTCCCTCTTTCCCAGAAACAGGCGTCGTTTTCCAAGAATAGCACCGTGGCGTTACCTCAATGACCGGAAGTAATTTTTTTTCGCCACCCGTCAATGCCTCAAGTCAGAGATTTTAAGATACCACGAAGGCTACAGCGGTAAAAAGTCGCTTAAAATTGTATTCGCGTTCTTTCAGTCTTCATCGCGATTATTCCAAGTCGCTTGCTTGTCAAATGTTGGCGAACTCTCCTCAGGTTGAAGCCGTGCAGTGATCCGCCACGGCGAAGAAAATAATTTTCTGAAAAAAAGGGGCGATACATTCGTAAAAAAATTCAGGGGCGATCAGTCTTATTCACAAATATTAAATTCAGGGCTTCCTTTTTTTTTTGCATCAGTCTTATTCACGTCACTTTTTTTTTTTTTCTGATATCCGTTATGAAATATCTTCTTTCCCGTCAACTGTATTTTGCGTATTTGGCTGTATTTTTCACTTGGGTGAGGTGCTTGACACCGAAATTTAAGGCTCATGATCGAAAAATGGGCGTTAAGGAATTTCCAAGGATGACCAAAAAGGGATAAAATGGGTATATCTTGCGATTCTGTTTTAAATATACACTGGCGTTCGAAGCACGTAAAATACAACTAAGTACTTAACGTAACAGACACGTTACGGAATTTATTTTATGAATATTTTTAGAATCTTGGCGTGCAAGAATTTTTTTTCGTATTCGGAAAGCGTAATACGGCCAGTCAATAAGTTAATTAGCAAAATCAACAACTTTGCACGTGCACTTTATTGTTTTCTTAACATTTCTTTGCCATCACTGCACGACCATGCACGACGTGAAAATGCCTAATTTTACGTAATTGAGGACGTAAAAAAACAACGACGAACTTTTCCGCTATGAGTTTGCCTACATTTGACGAAATAAGTGCCTTGTAATAATCGCGAAAAAGTTTGAAAGAATGCGAATTCACTTTTTATTAAAAAGCGACGCTTTGACCGCTGTCCCCGTCTTGGTACCTTGAACTTGAGGCTTTGACGCGTGGCGGGAAAAAAATACTTCCGGTCACCGTACTACTACTACTAGTACTACTACTACTACTAATAATAATAATAAGTAATGGTAACAGGACTAAGTGGAGTCCAATTCGGTCTGTAATCATACGAGTGATTAACAAAATCGTGGGAGTCCGATTTGTTTAATCACGAGTATGATTACAGACCGAATTGGACGACACGAAGTTCTGTTACCAATTAATCGTAACTTTAACAAAATTTGTGACATAATAGGCAATTTTTAAATCAGACCACAAGAAATTCGAAATTTTGTTTCGCTAGCAGTGAAAAAAAGGGGCCATTTAAGCGCGCACTTGATGGCGCGTTCTGTCCTATTACTTAGGCATGACGCGTACTGTCCTATTAAACTGTCCAATTAAGGCTGAAATTAGGGCAGTTGATAGCCAATCAGATTTGACAATTTTCTTATAGTTATGATTATAATAATAATAATAATAATTTAATATTTATGTTGCGCAAAATACATGTAAATATGATCAAATGCGCATTACATGAAAGTATTATTGCAGAAATCACATTATAGTCCGAGTGGAAACGAGGAAACAAAAAATTGATAAAAGACTGAAAATACAACCTTGAATGTGTATGAAGGGAAAACAAGAGAGAAAGGTCTATCAGCAAATTTGTAAGCGTTTTCAGTTTCCGTAAGGCGGCCATTTTCTTTCGGGATTAAAGTTCGAGCCCTTGTACGTTTTTTTCTCTATTTTATAGTTTGTGTTTTGTTTTTTTAATCATTTTTTTACCTTTGGCTTGTTTCCCTTTATTCACTGCTGATCCTTTACAGCTTTGCATGGATTTTGCGATAACGTATTTCTAGTCAAAAATGGTATGAGAGCATGCTTGTACTCTGGAAGTACGAGAAGTGCCGTCTCATGCAGAAATGGTCAGAGATCTTTTCATTGCTTTGAGGGCAGTTAAGGATATAGAAAATCCCGTCGTAAGAGGAGAAATCTGCGGCTCTAATGGGATCAGTATCATTGGACCTTGTTTTTTTTTTGTTTGTTTGTTTGTTTTTTTCGACATTGGAACATTTTCATGCAGTGTTGCAAAAACTGATGCGAATGGTTAGGTCGATCAAGAGTGATGATTCAGAAGACTGGTGCAAGAGGCAGACCTCAAGTTCAAGATGTTTCGCGTACAGGATAAAAACAAACAATATTATTGCTGTTTTCTTTTTAGTTATTTTCATTCAATTATGCGATTTAAGGAAAAGCCATTACCTGAGTCGTGAATTCCGCGTTAAATTGCACTTGAAAACCGATATCGCGTTTTCGCGTGCAATTTAACGCGGAATTCCCTCGTCAGGTAATGAATTTTCCTATATGATGTACTATATTTTTTATATATATATTTCTTCCGTAATATATCAATTCCCAACTGTGAAATCAGCCTTGCTTCTTTCCGTTGTTCAGATAATGTAAAAGTAGGAACTTTTAGAGGTCTAATTTTGTTTAAGGCATCATGGAAAACAGCCTCCGAAAATGGGAACTTACAGTAACTTTTAACCGATAACAGCCTTCAGATTTCTGTGATCTTGATTTCCTTCAAGAGGATAACCGTTTCATTTAAATGATAGTTGGTTCATTATCAAAACAAGAACGAAATTTATACCTCCTCAGTAAAAATTTATACTAAAAATATGGGTCATTTTTTCTCGTGGAAGGATTTTTGAAAAACAAAAAAACCGACGGCGATGCCTTTACACCAACCGAAAATAAATGTTACAAGTTCATGGAAGAATCTGGAGTCCCCAAACCAATAAACATGAACCGACTGATGAGTGATCCGCGGCCCAACTTGTCCTTCATTGTTCCGAACTGTTGTTTTATTCATTTCTAAGTCTTTGTAACCTTCGTGGTTTCACTTTTTACCCAAAAAAACAAGTAGATAAAGATAATCTTTAGTGTCTAAAATATTTACTTCATTTTCTAATTTAGGGTAGCTAAGTTGTACAGGACGATACTGAAACACTTGAAAATGAGTGTCCTTCCTTCCTATTACAATCTTACGGACTAACTGGCAACTGGGTCCCGGACAGACTTTTAATCCCGGGGGGGTACTTTAGGAATTTCTGGGTGGGGATGTGCCGCTGGGACCCTAGAACCCTTAACCTATACCAGAGCTAGTTCAGCTGAATTTTGCTACCCTATACTAGAGTAAACTCCCCCAAATCCCCCTACACTAGAGTAGCTGTTTCCCCAGTCTAGATAAAATCTTCAACCAAATGATCAGTTTCCTGAAAAATGATACCCTATTCTAGACCCAAATGTTCTGATTTACATACCCTATCCTAGAGTAAATTCCTTGAAAACCATACCCTTCACAGCGGCACATACCTATATAGCCCATATATGGCAGTACTCCCCCCCCCCGCCGGGCTTTTAATCCCCTTACAGTCAAACCAGGTCAAGCGTTCCCGTCGCTAACAAACTAATGAATTCATTAATGGAAAAATGATTTCGTTTGTTGATTCAATAATCCATTCATAAAATGAATAATCCAACAGTCAAATTGGACCTCGATTCAATAATCAAATGTTGATTTGGTTTATGAACAAAATCTACCTGTTCTTTATTCTTGTCTGTTGTGTTCAATCGTATTTGCTTCCTTTTTCCTGCCGTTTACGATTGCGTTTTTCATTGCCTTTAATCAAAATAAGAGCTAGAATAGACAGACCGCAAACGCGAAGAAACTATAAGAAACTGACAAAGGCCGAGGATCGAAATCCACCAATCACCGCACATACACTGACCTTAGTTTGACCATTGTGTTTTCTAAGAGGTCAGGCCTAGGTCTGTTGCACTGATTACTGGCAGCAAACTGGCGTACATGTAACAGTTTGTTTGGGTTTGAACTTCAGAACTCGCCAGCACTCGACTCCCAGAAAAAAAAGAGGAAAAAACAAAATTCTGAGGTCAACTTGTGGAAAGTGTAGTTTTTCAAAAAACAGTAATCGAATCAACATTCGATTATGGAATCGAGGCTAAATATGAATATTGGATTGTTCATTTTATGAATGGATTATTGAATCAACAAACGCAATCATTTTTCCGTGAATGAATTCATTAGTTCGTTAGCGACGGGAACGCTTGACCTGGTTTGACTGTAAGTACCACTGGACGTTGTTTCTTGTTTTAGGTTCATCTTTGCTTTCATTACTGTCAGCTACTGTCATAATTAACTACAAGTTTTACAATCTTTTTATCGTTGGCCATGTTATTATAATATTAGATAAAGTTGTAAAACGTGATCGGCATAAAGAAAAGCGCCGAAGGGGTTATGAATTATTTTAATCCTCTTCTTCATCATCATCGTGATCAAAGTTAAAGATCTTTCTCTCACAATTTCTGTTTCCTTTCTCAAGCTCATCAAGATGATACTATTCATTATCTCTTCAGTCTAAACAATCACCAAATATATCCATTTCTTCATATTCTTCTTCTTCCATCCTCTTCTGTTTGTATTTGATCATCGCCGTTAAAATGAAAGCCACGGTATTTTCTCTCTTTATTTTTCTTATTCTTATATTCCTCTGTTAATATTGTTTTATAATTTTCTGGATCATAAAGGTAAAAATCATAATGAGAAAATAGTTCTCTTTTTCTATCTTGTTATTCAATCACTTTGATTCGTTAAAAAACGGGAAAAAACCCCTATCTATATCATTCTGCAAATCATCAAATATTCAACAAAGTCAAAACAAACTGGCAGATGCTGCCAATAGGGGATTTCCCTTGTAATGTAAAAATATTGAATGTGTTTATGCCGATTAAAATACTATTTTCCGTCATTTTCCCGGTTTTTCCCCTAAGCCCCGAAGGGACCGATGTTCTATTCTTTTAAATCTTAGCTATATTCACATTTTTTATTAATTTTATCGTTTTTATGAGTTTTATGAGTTTTTTTAAATTTATGCAATTAATGACAGACTTTAATTAGTCTGAATTTACGTATTAAAATGACAGAAATGAAACTGACAGACATTAAAGTCATAAAATTTAACTCCTTAAATTCAAATTAAGGGTAATGACAGAAAGTGGATGAAAGAAATAAACAGGAATGAAACGGACTAAATCTAAAAAATGGATGACGGGAAAAACCGGGAATATGACGGAAAATAGTATTTGAGAGTTGGTGCAGAGTCGGCATATTTACACTACTCCCTTACTGGGGTTACGGCTGGAGAACTGACGGAAAAAGTAGGTAGGCTTTATACCCTGGAGAAACTCCTCAATATGTTGATCTAACTTTTGCCGGTCACCATCAATGTACTCAGGCAATATGATGTTTGCATAGCCTGCAAGTTTTCGCCAGCTTTCTTCATTCATAGCTTTGAGCTCAATACCAGCAGACATCATCATTTGCATCCCTTGGCGAGCATTCTGAATATCGTTGTTTAGAGAGGGCGAAGGGGGCTGCATGTTAACATCAACTCTGGACAACTGGCAAAGATTTACAGTGAGTTTAATTCCATGTGATGAAATTGCACTGCAGAAAGTGTATGAATTTAATGGCATTAACACTTCTCAAACTCATTAATAATTCATAAAGAAAATACAAAGAAAATTAATGTTTAATGAGTGTTTGGAAATCGGATGAAAAACTGCTCAGTATTTGCATCCTTAATTTCTCCTTCAAAAATGATTTTGTTTGAGAAGAAATATCAAACATTCGACACAGTGTTTCATCACCAGATGAAACACCTCGAAGTTCGTCAAAAATACTCCGCTGCGCGTCGTATTTTCAACTCTCTTCTCGGTGTTTCATCTGGTGATGAAACACTGCGTCTCATGTTTGATATATTACTTCAAAGTTTGGCGTTATTTTCATTTAAACTTTTTCACTTTTTATGAAACACACGTGGAATACCTTAAATCTAAACAAAGATCCTCTCCCACTCGATTCTGCAGTTATTACAGAAAAATGATTCTTTCAATCGTCCGTCACTAGGAACACCGTTCTCTTTTTGGCAAACTGCATCAGTGAAGATAATTAACATGTGGATGATTCGGTTTTATTGACTTGGTTAACTAATTGAATCTTGACTATACTAAGCGTTTAAAACAGGGACTTTGTCTAACCCTCGGTCCTTTATGGTATGTTACTGATGTACTCTGATATCAAAGTTTCCTTTCTTAACTTTACATCGTTTACATACATAGCCCCATTGGGTACATATTTCTATAGTTCAGTTCAGTGCCACTCATAGATCGATCTAAAAAATATTCTGACCGTTTGCAAACCTGTACAGCAGTGTTCTCGAAAGGAAGTTGTCGATATGTTTATCTAGCTTTTGTCGTATTTTGGTAATTCAATGTCGGCAAATTCAGCAAGTTTCGTCCAACTTTCTTGTGATATAGCAATAAATTCAATACCAGAAGAAAGCAAGGTTTTCAGGCCCAGTTGAGCATTTATGATGTCTTGTGCAAGCGAAATTTCATGTGGTACGTCCATGTCGACTTTGTACAACTGGCATAGATAGATCTGCAATTTATTATGCTACCCGTCGAGCAATAAAAATTAAAGAAGTTGATCAATTCCTGTGTCTTGAGTGCTGTTTTCCTACCATGACTTGTTGACATACTGCAAGCCAGGTTGTTTGTTCATACACATAGTAATATTTTCTCCCATACGATCTCTTAGGAACTTAACAGCTTGTCTGAACTCTTCATCAACCAGCATAAAGTATGCAGCATGAGCTGTATTTGGATTTGAACCTTCGTAACAGTTTCCATATCTTGCATGAAATATCAATCGCCCATTTTTGTCCTCATACATAAATGAGAAATTTCTTTTTATTTCCTCGCTTTTCAATGTTGCACTCCAATCTGTGAAGACATAGAAATCCAGCATGGCGTGTTTCTGAGACGTGATAGAACATGCGACAGAAGTGAGCTTTAGTAATTACAAGTGGATTGAACTCTCCAACCTTATGGCTATCCTTGTGATCTCCAACCGTGCTTGCTTCATCGCACATCATTTTCTTTTCATCAGTTCCACAAAGCACCAAACCATTAGCCTGAGTATCAGGCGTTTCTGGGGAAAAGGGGAAAAATGGAAGCGAAAAAGGAAGAGAGGTGAAGGAAAGAAACGCCTGACACAGATGCTTTTACTGGAGCCTTCCACCCTCACACAGCATGATTCGATACCATCCAATCAAAATCACTTCCGGTCATTGGGTTGTCAGCTTCACGTGTCAAAAAGCTCGCCTAAAATAAATCTCACTTAAAGGTCGGGCCGTTCTCCGGTGCTTGTGTTGCTACGGGGCGCTTTCCATTTACTCAAAATTTCCGGAATTTCCGGTTCGGTGGTAAATGGAACACGTTTCGTCAGTTCGTCCCACTGGAAAATTCCCAGAAAAAGTGGAAAATCTAAAAAGGTGGTCCCGTTTTCCCGGTTGGAATTTCCGAACGGAATCTCGTGTTCCATTTACGTTTCTCGTAGTTTGTACCAGTTCCAGTTCCACGGTCGGGCACCGCCACGTACCGGGGTTTACGACCAAATGGAACAACTTTTTACCAATCGGAAATTCCACTTTTGCTACCACCAAAATTTCCGGGTTTTTTTCCTGAATGGAAAGCGCCCATGATTTCGCTTTTTTCTGAAACCTCCAATGAGAAGTTTTCGAATACTTGTAATGTAAAACCTGCCGTTTATGAGGAATTATAACAAGGTTTAGGAATTGTGCTAGTGTAAGATCGCCAACGCTCTGTTTGTAAACAAACGTGTGCCCGAAAAATTGTAAATTGCTTTTGTTTACAGAGTTAAATCAGGCGCTTGTCTGGCAGCTAAAAAGCTGGTGTTATCCCTCGTATTCTCGGGTGGTTGAAAGGAGCTGTAAGAATATATAGGAAGTTCGATAGTGACACACCTATGCCTAGAAATTATCAAGCGGCAGCAGATTCCACCACTTCACAGAGAGCTCGTGAAAGCTGTTACAAGTTCAAAACAAGTGAGAGCCTATAGCAAAGGTCAATCCCGTTGGCGAAATATGATGGCGCTCGCTTGAGCTTAAGACATTTCAAAAGTGAGAAGATTTTGGAAGAGGAAGCGAACGAATTCCAATCACGTACGTTATCGTAACCGCAACAAGCAAAGTCAAGCTTTTTAAAAGCATTGGTGCTGTCGGCTATCCCCGCGGCTATCTCAATACATGGCTACCTCGCTCTATTTTCATTTACAGTAACAATACCCTTTTAACGGCAGGATGTTGTAAATCTGAACTTAGATATCTGAAACAGTGATATAGTCTTCTTTGTCCCGGTCTTGTGAAACCAATACTTGGACATAGTTTCGGCCGAAGATGGTATATGAGGCTTTTCCTTACTTCGAGTACATGTTTCCTTTAAACTACGAGGCCTTGAAAACACAATTCTTGCTCGGGTTTTATTTTTATTCCAGGAAAGAACTTGAGAGCGCCCTCTAGAGCCTTTTTGAATTCCTCTCTGCGTCTCTGTCTGTCTGTAAAAGCATCACATACCGGTAACATGAAATCAAAACATCTATCAAAAATTTCAATGACCGTCTCCTTGCCGATCGCTCTTGCGGTCGGTGACGTCAGGGGGTATTGTGTGTTATCCAATAACTGCCACATCCAGATTTTGGATGTGTCACACGATTTGCTGAATGGTTTTGTGTCAGGCCTTCCTTTCTCTTCTCCCCCTCCCCCGTCCCCCATCTAAAATCTCCTCTCCCCTAGCCCCGTAGGAAGGCCTGATACTCAGGCTACCAAATCATTGGCGAAGAAATTGGAAAGTAATTTATTATAAGACTTTGTTTATCCTAGTCCATGTTGATAAAAATATCAGTACCGCATGTGACAAATAGCTGGAATAAGTGACTCAGGGGACTCCGGCCTACCATATAAATATTGTGAGAATTAAAACTCGACATGTTTCTAAATTCAGTCACCATGTTCAGTTGTATTCTTGAACTAAATTCTTTCTTTATAGCGTTTACATCTTGTACAATCTGACCTCATATAGCGTTATAGCCAATAACAGATCGGTTTAACAGTTCTTGGTCTCCTTCCAAGGTAAAAATCTTGACAGACTTATCTTCAATGTCCGAAACAACAAGATAGTTATTTGGGGCAAAACAAACGTCGTGAGGTTTACAAAGATCTTTATTCAGCTTTCTGAATAAAGATGGCCACCCATTGTTGTTCAGGGATTTCAGTTGCCTCTTTCGCATACAAAAGAATGCAATTTTCTTGTCTTCTTAAAACAGCCAGTTGCCCCTGATAAGACATTGTTATCCTGTCTCCTTCAAAAGCTTGTAACATCCTATCCGCTGTTATCGTCAATGTTTAACTACCTGCGCGAGATTTCCGGCCATAATGCTGACGACTTTGACATTCAGGAGTCGACCTGAGCACTCAGCATTTAGATAAGATGATGTTCGAGCTCGAGTTACATTTATCTTTAAATCAAGTTATTAAGGCCACCATTTCAGTTGAACAGCTCAATGTAGCAGACAAAAATTTTGCCACTACGATCACCTCAATGTAGCTCCCTATTTTCTCGGAAACAGGCGTCATTTTCCAAGAATAGCATCGTGGCGTGATCCCTGTCAGTGTGGGTACTAGTCGAAATCACGTTGTCAAGTAGTCTGCTACACAGCCGTTTTTAGTGTCGTCACGCAACGCTTCTCCCCACAAATTATTGACTGATTATTGCATTATTGACTGAACGGTTCCATGTAAATCGTTCAGAGTCTCTCTGGGATAGAATAGAGTGAACAAGAAAAAACTGGTACAAGCATTCCAGTGCATATTTCGTACTGTGCGTACTTGGACTGCCTCATTATCCTCGACCCATCCCCTTCTTTAATTGCATCAAGGAAATTGAAGAAAAGAAATCCATCTGTCAGCAAAGCACAGTTATAGTTAAATACATCATCCTCTGGTTTTGATTCACCTTGGGGAGGATTAGGGGTTGATGAGGTGAAGTCATTTACCTCATCTTCCACCTGAACTGGAGGGTCATGTGCTAACTCATGAGCCTTCTTGACTTTCCATTATACTTGAATGACCTCTCGCATCCAGGGAACCGGCATGGAAACCTCCCATCGGGTGTCAGTTGCTGATGGTTAAGAACTTCATCCCTTTCTTGTTGAGTGACCACACGATTCACAAGGTCATTCACGTTCGAAGCATGTTGAAAAACAAATTCATCAACTACCTTTGCTGACATTTCAAGCAGACAATCTAGCTTTTCTGCCTTCTTCATTGAATTTAAGTTCGTGGGCAAGCTATGGTTTGAGGGGGCTTCTGCCTTGTTCTCAAAGCCTAACACCTTCATGGCAGCAACAATTACCCTTGATGTAAACACAACTGAAAAAAAGTCTCTGTTGCTCGGTACGAAGAGTGGGTATCACTTGTTACATTCCTTCTGTTTATTAGGGTGCGATCAGCAAACATGGTGCAGACGTCTACACCAGATTTTCCACTAAAGAATCTAGAGTAGATTAACTGTTGAAAACAAACAAACAAAAAAACAATATGAATTTGCAGTGATTTCGCTGTAAGCTAAAAATTTTAATTTTCCTATAATTTTTTTTTATGATAGGGATCTAAAAATACAACACTAGACAATTCAACAAAATTGAAAATATACCCTCCAAAAAGGAAGATGAAGAGAGTGGATATCCAGTTCATGAGTTACAAATGTATGATTCAAGATTATCTGAATCATGGTGCACCAGATGTACCAGTAAATTAATCCGTCTTAACAGAATAAATTATTTTATTCTTTAATCTTCCATGATCTGAGTGATCTAGTATCACTCATTCTATGCATTGTAAAAAAAAGGTGTTTCAACGGTGTTTCCATACAGTGGGTGGTCACAAGAGAGGTTAATCAGAGCATTACATTTACAGCATTTTGCTGACTAGGAAATTTATGAACATCAAACTAGTAATATTTTAGGCATAATACAATCATAAACATACACTTAGCACTTTAACAGCTGCATGCCAGTCCCCCAATTGGACATTGATGCCTTCCAAGCGGTCCTTTGGGGTGTAGCCATTTGCCACTGAGGAAATCACATTCACAGCCCTTTCAACAGTGAGCTGGTCACCAGAAAATATCTGACCATCCACACCACCATCACTTGTTTGCAGGAGGTAGGAATGGAATTGTTGAAGTATTGACATCATGTCTTCATTTACATTTTCATTCTTGAAAATAATTCCCAGGGGAACCTGACCAAAACAATAATAAATAAATTATTTATAGAGATAAAAAAATACCATAGATAAAATATATTAGTATATGATGTCACAAACTCAAGAATTTTGAGGGGAGGGTTGCTGATCCCACATTTCCTGCTTCTTTCAAATTTATGTCATTTCTAATCCAAATGTTGTTTTCTTCCCTTAATGCAACATCTTTGCCCAAATTTTTTGCCACCTGGTATATAATTTTCTGCAACACCATTTTGAACCAGAGGTGAAATCCTAACAAACATGTAGAGCTCTTATTGAAATTGTTCGAAACATTGACAGCAAGACTATACTTGGAAAGGTTTCAGAGATTAAGAGAAAACATTTGTTGGTTTCCACTGGACTTGACTTATGGATACATAAAGTGTATAAAAATAATAAGCATTCAGATGGTTAGTCAGCCTTTTGAATAAATAATATTTGGATAACAATGTCACAATTTATTCAACTAGTAATTAATAACCTTTTTTGACTTCTTTGACATTTCTTCAGTATATTTGTGGGGAATATGATAGATGCATGCTTCCTTTAAAGGCTTCAAAACATCAAAGTATTCCACTAAAAACCGTGCTGTTAAAATCAGGTAATTGGACCTTTGCCGTTGCTGGTCTTCAATAGTTGGTAAAAACTGCAGGTTTGACAACTCCTGAAGATTGGCTTTTGGTTGTTTGGAGTCAAGGAGTGCTCCAGACACCCTGTTCTCAATCATTTGGTGGTTCACCCAATGAAAGTCACGGTTTTGCGATTGCATTGTCATACTCTTTCGCTGTAGCTGGAAGTCCAAATTGCCAAATGAAATAACAAATCCAGGGTGTGCAGCTTTCTTGAATTCATACTCCTCCATCCTGACTTTAGTTTGCTCTTGGCGGCACTCTGCTGTGCACGTTTGATGGGATTCATGTTGCATCCAAATATTTTTATGCTTCTCTTGAATCTCTATCGCTTTGGAGTTTTCTTGAGAAATTGTGTCCCTTGCTTTCAAAAGGAGGGCATCATGATCACCCCCAAGTTTGTCCAACGTGTAAAGAATCTGACTGTTTGAATTTGTCACCTTCAGTCTGTTGAGCCTACCGAGGGTTGCCTGTGACACAAAGAACGACCTATGTTAGAAATTTCATAATACATTTTAAATAGATCTCTTTTATATGAAGATTTTTTTTTTAGTTCATGATTAATAGCATCTTTTAAAACAAAAATTTCTTAAATACCACGATTATTTTTATCATTCAGAGAATAAAGCAGTTTTATGACGTTATTGTGTGTATTGTTTTATCAAATACAGATTGACCTCAAATAATAAATGTCCAGTAATTTAGCTTGAACAATTTCAGATACGTATGACACGAAATAAAAGTGAATAAAAAGTATAAAAAGTAAAATAAGCTCAAGATCAATAAAACGAATCGCACCTCAACAGACTTGCTTTTCAGGAGAATACCTATCACAGATGCAGCAGCGCTCATGTCCTTGTTTCGCTGTTTCAACAGAATTGATCCTGCGATAGCCAAGCTTCCAAACCAGTCGAAAGATTTCGTTCTTTTATTGATAGCCGAAGTGAGAAGGAATGAATAAAAAACGGGAGCTCGTTCACGCCACTCATCACAAACTAACTGTAGGTCAAACTTCTCCAAATCTTTCTTTTCAATTTTCCTTAAAATTGATGGCTTTCTTGTTGAACATAATTCGGCAACTTCTTTGTTGACGATCTTCAACACCTTTTCCACAATATACTTTCGCACTGAATGGCAGTTCATAACAGCTCCCGCAATTTGTGACGGAACGCCATGTGCTAACGCTTTTCCAATGGACTGATATGAACCAGTTAGAGATTTGTTTACATTTTTACTGGGATACTGAAGTTTTAGTTGCACTTGACTCTGTTCTTGGACGCCGGATGATCTTGGAGTTGAAGTCACTCCGGGAAGAAATGCATGTGCACTTCGAGGACTTGCCATATTTTGACTTGGGAAAGCACTCAACAGAAGATTCGGCTGACTTTGAATTGGGGATAAAAAACCAGGAAGGTAAGCAGGCACAGGCCGTTTCCATGAAGAAAAATCCTGATAACTCGAATTAGCAGAAGAAGTGCAAGTGGTAGCTTCGCCTGTGCCAAACTGAAGCGATTTGGATACTTTCTGTCGACTTAAACTTTCCTGTGTCCGCGACATATCGCGGACCTGGTCCTGATGGTTTCCTTCAGGAATGTTGCCATGTAATTCTTCTGAAGCCCTTTGAAGGCGCTTTGTTCTCGGTACATCCCTTTTCTTGAAGGCTTCTTCAATTTCTTGGCGAATTTCGTTCAGTTTTTCAGAAGATCGCTTAAACTTCGTCAAACGTTTGTAGCAACTCTTGCAAACAAATATCTTGCCGCTGTTCGCGAAACAGCTCACGTCCACATTAAGGGACGATTTAATAATCCCTTGCAAGTCGATCGAACTTTTATCAAAAATATAAATTTTCTCTGCATTTGCTGACGGCGAAGGGCAAGTAAAGCATTTCGAATCACTGTCGACAATTTTTTTAGGGGTTCCGCCGTCCATGACTTGCTGGAAAGCATGTTCATATCCTCGCGCCCGGAATCGCGTGGCTTTACCCGCGAAAACTGACGTCACAGTCAATATCTAGATACGTGATTGGTTTGTTCGTTAGACCGCAAACACAAAGGGAAAGGAATGTGGTTCGGTTTTCAGCAGCCGTTTGTGGGGAGGAGCGTTGCGTGACGACACTAAAAACGGCTGTGTAGCAGACTAGTTGTCAAGTGGAAACGGAAGAAATGAAAAATTAACAAAAGACTGAAAATACAGCCTTGAATCAGTATATGAAGAGAAAATGCGCAAGTTTGTAACCGTTTTCAGTTCACTTCGGCAATCCGGAACGCGGCCATAGTATGAGAGGATGATTCTACTGGAAGTACCGTCTTATGCAGAGGGCTATACCGCATTAAACATTTCGTAAGAGGAGTATACAGAGGCTTTAAAAGGATATGATTGCACCCCTAAATCTCGCAGCTCTTTTGTTTTTAAGGGCTAAGTTAGGCCTTGTTACACCTGCGAAACGCCTCTGGTGTGTACTCGCCAAATCAGCGTTTGTATCCCGCATCAGACTTTGTTTTGTTTAAATCGAAGTTTTGTGACGTTGCACAAAACACAATGCGAATGGTATTGTAGATCATGAGTGATAATGCTGGCTACAAGTTCAAGATGCTTCGGGGGGAAGGGGGTGGAAGGGGTCTTAAACTTTAGCCTGTTAAACTGGGTTCAGCCCCATGGCAGACCAGGGAGGTTCTGCAAATTGCGTCATGTGTTAAAAGGCGGCCAAGTTGCTCAATTATTTTGCAAAAGGCGAGGCATTGTTTCCCTTTCAATCTATCGGACGACTTACTATCAATACTTCTTGTAATGTAACGTAGTTGTTTTTGGAAGTCTATTTTTTGTAGGGCACAACTAGAAGTAAGCAGCCGAAAATAGGAACTGTGAGTAACTTTCATTCGATGACAGCCTTCAATTTTCTGTGATATTGATTTCCTTCAAGAGGATAGTAATCGTTTCGTTTAAATTCTAGTTCATGCATTACCAAAACAAGGACGGAATTTAGTTTCCCTTAGCGAAATTTTACGCTGAATATATATCTGAGCCCCCGCGAAAGGATTTTTAAAGAAGACGGACGGTAATGCCACAAGAGGGAGCCACGTGCTTATTTTATGCCCAAAGGTCAGGGCTAGGGTTTTGTCCCGGCCTATAGACTAATTGAAAATAAATGCTACTTGTTGATGAAAGGATCTGGAGTTCCCATACAAGAGAACATGAATCAACTCTTTAGTTTATTTCTGCGTCTTTATAACCTTCATGGCTTTCACTTTTTACCCCCCAAAATAGATAAAATAATCACTAATGTCTTCAATATTTTCTTCATATTCTTATAAAGATAGCTGAACAGTACAGGACGGGGAAACTTTAAAGTGGGTGTTCCCATCTTTGGGCCACCTGTTTTCTTTTGTTGCACGTAAATGATATAAACGACGTATCGAAACTTGTCGAACTGATTTTATTCACTGACACTTACTGATTCATGTCCCATAAAGATCCTACCTGCCTGGCAAACTCGCTTAAT
The DNA here is from genome assembly GCA_942486035.1 of Porites lobata. Lineage (NCBI taxonomy): Eukaryota > Metazoa > Cnidaria > Anthozoa > Scleractinia > Poritidae > Porites > Porites lobata. The sequence continues at coordinate 853,098 of CALNXK010000042.1, forward strand.
TTCGAACTTAATATTAAATCATTCTCCAGTGGAAATATACGTAAAAAAACAAAATCGAACAGGTTAAGGAAACGGTCTTTCTCAGAGTAGTCCTTGACGAACATTTGTCTTGGAAACCTCACATTTCTCGAGTTGCTTGTAAAATCTCTAAATCAGTAGGAGTCACTTAGGCTCGGTTCAGACGCCGAACTTTTCATGAGCCGAACCTAATTCGAACTAAGGCCGACCCAAATTATTTAGACCGGTTCAATTGATTCAGACGCCGATCGTAATTCCAGCCGAACTAAACTCAAAAGGAGAAAAATGCTCATTTCGGTCAAACTACTTACAAAATACGTTATAATAATTTACGTATTAGTTTCGGTACATGAAACGTTCGGCGTCTGAATCAAAGCCGTTCCAAAATCGCTCCAAAGGCGAAATTCCCGGCTGGGCCAGGCCAAAAGAACGGCTTAGCCGTTCCAAGAAACAGGCGTTCCTAACTGACTCAGACGCCGAACTTTTCATGTACTTAATTTAATGTATTAGGTTCGGCTCATGAAACTTTCGGCGTCTGAACTGGGCCTTAGAGAGCAGGATTTTTTTCTACCTAAACGCTGTGTAAAAACTCTTTATTCTTGTTTAGTTCATCCTTATTGTCATTATTGTATTATTGTCTGGTGATCTACCTACAAAACCAATCTTCGTCGTCTTGTCTTTTTGCAAAAGCGAGTTGTCTGATCTCCTAAGAATTTGACAGCTTGTCTAAACTCTTCATCTACCAGCATAAAAATTCATACTCTACATGAACTGTTTTCTTATTTTACCCTGGAAACAAATTCCATATCTGGCGCGAAATACCAAGCGACCCACTCGGTCAATCAACCGAACATACAATACAACAGTTCGCGCGTAGAAAGCTTTTGAATTCGAGTGCGGCCTCGTCATCTTCGAATTCCCAACCCGATACTTACACTTTTTCAGGCACTTTAAACTAATTTTATCTCTCTTTCTCTCCTTGACGTGATAAAGCATGGTGCAAAACTGCCATTTTGTATCTGCCAAAGGATTCCGCCCTCCAACTTTGGGATTGTCTTTGTGATCATAGACAATGCTCGTTTTATCCTGCAGTTTTTGTGGTTTCAGTTGCTTGAAACTGAAATCTACTTCGTCATCATGCAGTGTCAGTCTCTTCCTCAGGCGCTTTGTTTTTTGCAAGGTAGAGGCGAGCGACTGGTAATGAACCGCAAGGGACCATGGGAAGGGTACAGACGGCAGGCGTTGTTTCCTTCCCGCCTTCCTTTGCGCGCACATTTTCAGAGAGAGAGAGACTTCTGGGTACGAGGCAGAGGCTGTGTAAGTAAGTCAGTAATTCGGGGTGACCGACGAAAAGTGTTTCGTAGTTTTTGACCATCTTCGCTCGATTTCGTATTATTGTCGGTTTAATATTGCTCTATTTACAGTGATTTTGTGCTATTTTGCAATGGCAAGGAGAGACAAATTTCGAACAATGTGTAGGTTGTTTTTTCCTAAAAGTTTTTCCGGATTTTTTTTGACGCATTCTGCAATTTTTCAAACGAAATGGCCATCCCTGAATCAAAGCGTTCGTTTGGCTTTCGTGATGGTCGAGCGACTTGGGCAGTTCAGCAGCACCTTCTGCATCATTTTTCAAATGACACTTATCTTACAAGACAGAAATTACTCCCTTTTGGGAGCAAATAATGTCCTTATGGACACAAATAGCTGCCTTATTGGAACAAAACTTAATTGCCTTTCGAGACACAAATAATTGGCATATCCTAAAATCTGCCGGACTGGACCCTGGACTCTGGGCTTACCCCCCCCCGAAAAAATTTCTCTGGACCCTGGAATCAACCCCCCCCCCCCGAAAAAATTACCTCCCCCGCCCCCACCACCTTTTAAAACTTTGTAGAAAAAGAAAGAGAAATAATGATTTTAACTCTAGCCCAAGGGCCGTAGACGTATCGCTGTGCTTGTAGGTGGAATTGATTTCAAACATTTAAGAGCAAGAAAAAGGCCTTTTTTGCACGTGAGACATAAAATGTTAGGTGATTTGAAACGCGTACACAAAAAAATTGTTTACGGACATTCAGTTCAACCTACAAGTTTTTTTTCAGTCTGTTTGGTTTGTTTCTTGCCTGTGTGCTAGTACTTAAAGTACAGACTAGGAGACGAATGAATGCTTTACAGTTTCAAAACCAAGTAATGCAACATCAATCCTTCTCTCAAAGTTGACACATAAAAAGCTGATTTGAAAAGTGTGCACTAAAAACTTTGACAAATTTGCTTTTATATAGGTCAAAAACTATCAGGCTTTCTTCGAAGTTTTGTCGCTTCAAATACCAGTAAAAGATTTTTCGACATTTGAGTTCACACTGCCATAACAAAACATGTTCGTCTAACAACTAGATATTCGTTTCCATAGTTATTGCTGAATATTTTCTACTCAACACATACTAGTTGTCCTTTAATTTTCATAACATTTGATAAAAAACAGTTGTTTTAAATTATAGTGTGATGTCATTACTCTCATTGTCTCTTCTACATTTTAGGTTGCCATCAGTTATCTATTTCAATTGCAAGATTACACCCCAGTCAAATGATGTGTTTCAAGCAAATCAGTTTGCCTTAAGCACCTAGCAAAAAAAAAAGCATTTCAACCTCTGTCAAATTGTACAACAATAGCCACATGGATAATACCCATGCCTATTGTTTTACATATGCACAAGAGGGAGTCGATAAAGCAGACAAAAAACCTACAGTAGTTACAACAGTCACATTCAATTGATTGATATTGGAAGAAAACCCTCTTGCTTTTGTTACAATCACTTTTTTCAGGGTCACTCCAACACAATCAATAATAATTATCGTCGCTGAAACCACATGCGCTCCATCGGGCGTCTATTTTTTAAACTTGCACTGCCAACTCCACTGTATTCCAATCAATGGTAATCAAAAAGGGACTTGTATTTTAAACTGAACGTGATTTAAGAAACATGAGTCTAAACCCCTCTGCAAAGAAACTAACCACTGACAGTACAAACTACGGCCTGAAAAGATAGAGGAACACAAAACCCAGAAACATTACTGAACACTTTTCTTTGTTATTCGGTTGAATGTAAATAGTTATGTCAAAATTCGTAGAAAAGCCTTTTTGCAGGAAAAAGGTGACCTGTTGTCCAAACAGAGTCTCAGCGACACACATGTTATTTATTAATTACTCGCGCTTCCGTAGGAGCGAGAGTCTAAAAATGCAAGCCTTTTTATGCTCTCATGCTTCCGTAGGAGCGAGAGTCTAAAAATACACGCCATTCTTTTTTTCTCGTATTTGGTCGTAAATCCTGGGGGGTTCACGGTCCCAGGCGTTCCTAGCGGAGACCGTGGAAACTGGGGATGAGGATCGCAACGGCCGTCAACATAAAGGGTGCCTTTTTTTGGAGAATCCAAATCCGGATTTCAGAATCCAAAAAAAAAGATATGAATCTTTAAAACTCATACTCTGGGTGGATTGTTCAGATCAAATCCAAATCCGGATTGTTGAGAATCACCATCTGAGCGTTTGTATGGGAAAGGATTTGAAAAAAGTATTTTTGACAAGCAGTTTTCGAACAAAATTGGTACGCAGCAGATGCTGTACATGATTATAAATATTTTAACTGAACCTATGTATGGTGGCGCCTCAGGGTTCTATCTAGGGTATTTGAGCGGTAGAAGCTTTTCCCCAAAAATTCTCAGCTTTCCCCCCCCCCACCCCCAAAAAAAGTATTGCTATCATTACAGTATATAAGTAACTATGTCAAAAAAATCATCCAGGCGCGACGAGGTCAGTGAACACACTGTAACATTTGTCAAAATTGTAGAACGTTGGTTGATGCGTCTGTCTCAGAAAAACAGGAAGCTACAGGGTTATGCATGGAGCCGTTTGAGGAAAAATGTACCAAAGTCATCGAACGTTAACTGTCTTATTAAAAATACTACACTAATCACGAGCGAAAATCAGTTTGTATAAACAATTTCAGTAGGAAACGAAGATTCTGACCATGAAAAGTTAATTCTTGAATGAGATATGCTCACAATTCAAGTAAAGGTATATATCAACAGAAATATCTGAATCACCTAAGACTTTTTTCGAGCATTTTCTTTCACATAGTGAGTGCAAGAATGTAACTCAAAGAGGCAACTGTGCAAAGTACAAGGTTTAACGATTCTTAGGATAAAGACCCTGGTCCTTTTATAATACAAGCACCAGAGGTCACAACAGACAACGATGTGTTGCGATGAATTTATACTTTACCGATATAGCATATTATGAAAAAAATAAGTTGATAACAGGGGTGGCTTAAAACAAATAATGCATATTGGCAAATCAACTTTCCAGCCGTTTATCACAACTACAACCAGTTGCAGACAGTCCTTTCTTACATTCAAAGTTGTTCCTCCAAGTTTTGAGCATGGTCTTGTATTGCCTAGCAACTTTGATAAGGGGAGGAGGGGGGGGGGTCACAAGCACAAGATCATAGACAGGCCGTTTAATTAAGCCAAAATACAATACAGTGTCTCCACATCAAGTACTTTTGCAACTGGTTGTAACAACACAATACTGTCAGTTACCAACAATGCAGTATACATTGGTGAAACCCGCAGAAACCTAAGCACGCGACTGACCGAACACAAACAAGCGACGAGGAATGGTGACGTCAACAATCACATTGCTGAGCGCCATTTACAGACGAAACATCAAATTGACTGGGACTCTGCGACAAGTATTACGTATTCTACAGACTACTATCAACGTCTTACTTAAGAAAGCTGGTTTACTAACTTAGAACAAACGCCACTGAATCGTAGCCAACAGTTACCAGCGCCGTACAAACGACTTATTGACGAGATCATGCAAAACTAACTACTAGAGAACGACTGGAGAACTGACAATTTGACTAACAATAGACGACTGTTTAACTGTGACAATAGACGGATCGAAACGCACCAATGACTCATTACGAGTCTTCATAGCCAATAACATCACGGCTTAGCTGACAGACGACCAATAATATCGCGACATAATTGACCGATCAGATCAATAACCAGAGTATAATACCATCAACTGACGTGATACAACTCACTTTGACTCTGAAGATGACTACCGCACAGGTTGTCGAAACGTCAGTCACTGTCAACAACAACAGTCCTATTCAGAACTACGTTCACCCGGACGATCAAACTCAATCTACTTTTGAAATGACTCCTGGGTTCAAACCTTTAACAATGCTCACATTGTCAGAGGGGATTTACCGACGAGACCGCGGTGCACGCTATAGTGGTAATAATGTCCTTGGTCGAGACTACCATTGAGGGATATGAACATTGTACCCCTGACTGAGGCTTAACTGAACAGACACAAGTGTTTCAAAAACAACTGTTTTGCAACAGCTATGAATTTCTCATATGTTACTCAATCATTTCACCTGCTAGTCATTGGACTGAACTCAATTTTTTCTGATGCAATCATTCAAAATGGATCTTAGCTTAACAATACAATCGATAGTGATCATGCACCACTTAAAAAAAGGTGAATGATTGAATTACCGAGACCCACCGAGTACCTCTGTATGTCAGGAATAACAGATTTACTTGCACCGACAAGAAACACATATTTAGAGGATGTTGCGGAACATAAAGAGTTGCATAGCAACCTGATTAACACAGAAGTGCTTAGCAGTTTTGTTTTCGATCCACCAACGTAAAGGCAGTCCACGGTTACTGTGTAACCCTGCAAGACTAACAATTTTTTTTTCTTCTTCAAACAAAGAACATGGCTTCCACGCTCAGGTTCCTTACGAATCCCCTTCTCATTTCTTAGCTAATCTCCACTGAGGATTTTGTTTGGACGGGAAAAACTTTAAAATGGGTTTCAGTCACATTTCATTTTCCATCAAATAAATTGACTTTCTTAACCTTCTTTCCTATTACAATGTTACAGACTCACTTGTAACTATGCCCGGGACATCCGCCTATATATAGCCGTGGATGCCACGGAAGTGTTTCCAGCGTATAGAAGCCAAGCCTTTCTGGTGTTAAATCTTGAACTAACATCAGATGCATGAATCAGCTCCCGGGACGCCTATTTTACGTTCTGAGTCGAGAAGTGGCGCTTATTGGTGGGGGAGGGGGTTAATAAATGTTTGTTATTTTTGTTTTTGTTTTCAACTTTCGCCCTTAACATAAGATTGTTTTTATTTCAAGTAAACACAAACTGCATGGAACTGTAAACCAGAACACATCAGTGAAAAGAAACAGAATCTGTCTCTTCGCTGATGATACCAATATCCTTTATGCTGAGAAAATTTGAAGTTCTTGAAACGGTAGTCAATGCTGAATTGTGCAAACTCTGTAATTGGGTAACATCTAATGAACTAACTCTCAATATTAGTAAACCAACTTTAATTTGTAATCTTTCATGATCAACCTGAAAAAAAAGCCTGTGTTATAAACCTAAAATTTGCTTATTTGTCAACTAGAGAAATGAAAATGGTACTCTTGAATCTAAGAATTATATTAAATGTCTTGGCACTTTGATTGATAAAAGCCTTACCTGGAAACACTATATTGATGCTGTCTCTTTAAAAACAGCAAAACAGTTTAATGCATGGGTTTACTTGCAAAATTACGTCATTTTGTACCCAAGCAAATTCTTCTTGAAATTTATCAATCACCAACTCAACCTTATATCAAGTATGGAATTGCTGCTTGGGGACAAGCATCAAAGACACATCTCAACAAAATTCTATTGCTACTAAAGAGCTCTTCGGAGAATAAACTTCTCGGCAGACGCGATCATGCAATACCTCTCTTCATTCACGCCAACGTTTTACCCTCGAACTTTCTTTACTTTATCAGACTGTATCCAATCTTCATGCATGATGACATTAATGTACCTTCTAGCATTCTAAATCTATTTCAACAAACAAGGAGTAGCCACTCTTACAATACAAGAGCATCTGCTTTAGGAAATTTGCTTTCAAAAAACAGTTCCGAACTGAAATTGTATAGACTGTCTTTCTCTCGCTTTGCATGGGGCTAAGCTGTAGAATGAGACACCTTCTCACATCCCCCATCTTCCTAAGAATAAATTCAATGTTTCGATTTAACGATTCAACAAAGTTTACTTCACAATTCTATTCCTTATTTTTTTGGAAGGGAAAAGAAATATAAACGGGTTGCTAGAGCCGTTTTTACGTCAGTATCGTTTTCCTCTTAGAATAAGGTTTCATTCTTAGTTTTTGCAAATAGAGTTAAGGATGGGTACCTTGGTTGTACACCTAAATTGACGAAACAGCTTACTTAGCTTGGAGTTCTCTGCTCTGGAGAACCTTGGCAATATGTTGATCTAACTTTTCCCGATCACGATAAATTTTCACCCGCAATTCGATTTTTGCATAGCCTGCAAGTTGTCGCCAGCTTTCTTCATTCATAGCTTTCAGCTTAATACCGGCAGACTTCATTCTTCGCACACCTTCCCGAGCATTTTTAATATCGCCTTCACGAGCTCGAGGAGAAGGACGCATGTCAACTTTGTATAACTGGCAAAGATTTATAGTAAGTTCAATTTTACGTGACGAGCAATGGCGGTCGTAGAAATCGGCCAACTCTTGGGCGCACTTCTTGCTCTTCACTCTAGTTGATTCAAAGCAAGCCTGTTTGTTCATGAACATCTCAATTTTTCCTTCTCGTGGTAAGAGTTTCACATAATGTATGAAATCTTTATCTTCAAGCATAAAATGCTCTGCATGGATTCTATTTTTCCTTTTAGCCTGGAAACAATTTCCATATCTGGCGTGGAATATCAAGTTATCCTCCTGGTCAGTCAAGGGAACATACACTACAACAGTTCGGGCGTAGACAGCTTTTGGATTCGAGTTCAGCCTCGTCATGTTTGAATTCCCAACCCGACACTCCGACTTATCCAGGCATTTAAAGCTAATTTTATCTCTCTTTCTCTCACTAACATGATAAAACATGGCGCAAAACTGTCCTTTTGATACTGCCAATGGAGACCTCAATGGATTCGGCGTCCCTCCAACCTTGTGATTGTGTTTGTGATCATAAACAATGCTCATTTTATCGCACAGTTTTACAACTTTGCACTGCATTGTATTACAGTCACCTGGCGTAGAAAGTCGTCGATAATCCTTCAACTCCACTGTATTTCAGTCAATATATGGTAATAAAAAAGGACTTATATTCACAACTTGATTTATGAAATCACTCAGAGTACTGCGACAGCTGGTTCGAAACGTCTGAAAAGTTTGAGAAATCGAATGTCAATTTTTGAAAGGAAAAAGGAATAAATTTGTTCGAAATATCGGGAGTTTCGATTCGAGGGTTCGAAAACTCGGGGGTGAAATGTCTGACCGAAGCAGATTTGACGGAAACGACTATTTTGGTTCGAAAAACCGGTTTTTGTTGGTTTCTGAATTTTCAAAGGTCGTGAGACCGAATGTAAATTTTTGAAGCGAAACAGAAGTAATTCGAAATATCGGGAGTTTAGAATCGACGGTTTGAAAAATCGAGGGTCAAATCAGTATAGTGTCTGACCGAAGCAGATCCAAGGGAAACGACGTTTGGTTCAAAAAGTGGGGTTCCAATGTGGTTTAATGTATTCTTGAACTGAATTCTCTCTTTATATACCGTTTTACAACTTGTACAAAGGGTAGCGTCAAAGCCAATAACAAATTAATTTATAACTTCTTGGTCAGCGCTTGGTCTCCTTCCAAGGTTAAAATCTTGACAGACTTATCGCTGATGTTCGAAACAACAAGATGGTCTTTTGCATCAAAACAGTTTTCTCGCCACCCATCATTTTTTTGCTCATGCTGTCAGTTCTCGCGCCTTTTAAGAACAGCCACTTCCCTCCGATAAGACATTGCATCCTATTTCCTTCAAAATCTTCTTTAAGAATCCCATTCTCCATGATCACGATCTATGATTAACTACCTGTGCCACTATACTGACCCTTAGACTAGTCGAAAATATATGTTACATGGTGATGTAACAATCTGGAGTCCTCAACTTAGTGAACATGAACCGACTGATGAACGATCGGCCCATCTTGTCGTCACGGTTCTGAACTGCTGTTTTGCTTTTTTCTGAGTTTTTATAACCTTCGCCTGTTTCACTTTCACCAAAAAAGGAGATGAAAATAACATCTGATGTCTTAAATATTCTGTTCATCTTCAAATAAAGATAGCTAAGTTGTGCAGGACGGGGAAAACTTTAAAATGGATGTTCAGTCGCCTTTCATTTTTCATTAACAAACAAACTGACTCCTTCAAAATAATAATAATAATAATAATAATAATAATAGTAATTTAGTGACTTATTTATTGCGCGTGTTACATGGAGATATACTCACACGTGCATTTCATTAGAATGATTACAATAAAACATCGTGGTGCATATTACAGTATATAAAAAAATATATGAATAAAAAGATGAATATTACATGTACATGAATTTGCATTATAACAGTTTACGATAAAAAATAAGGAAACGAAGAATTGGGTATCAGATTCCTCTCAGCAATAAAATGGCAATAAACTACTAGCAGCTATACGCTTTCCTAAATAGATGGGTTTTTAGGAGGCTTTTAAAAGCGACGACATTAATGGCATGGCGGATAATTAACCACCGGAAGATCGTTCCATAGTTTTGGTGCCGCGGCTGTAAATTAACGTTCACCAAGAGTAGCGAGAGTTCTTATATTGCGATGCTGAGGTAATAGTTTGTCATTAGAAGACCTTAGATTGTATCGGGGAATAGTTTTAGGATTTATAGGTAAAAAGTAAGTTTTAAATTGAATTCTTTATCTAATTGGCGGCCAGTGGAGGCTAAATAAGGCGGTGACTGAGTGATGTAATCGAAGCCTCCAACATTACAGATCAGCCTGGGGGTTGCATTCTGCACTCGTGCAGCAGGTTGTTAGGCAAGCCATACAAGAGGCTGTTCCAATAATTCAGACGGCTCGTTACAAACGTGTTGACCAAAATATGAGTACAATCAAGACCGAGAAACTTCCTAATTCTTCTTATGGAAGTTCTGCATGGAACACATCAGCAAGAAACACAAGTCTGTGTGCATGTGGTCACTCTCAAATTTCTGTTTCTTCGGTCTTGGGTCGTCTGATTTCGCGTATTGAACTCCTTTTATTCTACGTCTTAACAAAATAATCAGTGATTTTCTGTGCCTTTGGGAAGGGTAAGGACGCCAATAAGAAGAAAGACTCTTAATTTCAAGGAGGGCGTTTATTCGAACATTTGCAGTTATTTATGTTAATGTTTCGATTTAACTATTTAAACAAGTTTACTTTACAATTCTATTCCTTATATTAAAAAAAAAAAAACGAGTTGCTCCAGCAGTTTTACCTTCTCGGTTTCCCCTTAAAACAGGGTTTCATTTTTCGTTTTTGGGCCTTAAAGGTGATGTTACACGAGACGATTCGCAGCAACGATTTTTAGCGCAACACAGCCTCGCAACATTGTTGCGACATCGTTTCGAATGGATACAACATTGTTGCAGCATTGCAACGCCGTGTTGCACTAAAAATCGTCGTTGCGAATTGTCCCGTGTAACATCACCTTAAGTAGGGCTCGATAGAGCTAAGTTAAGAACCTTGGTTGTACACCTTAACTGACGGAACAGGTAACTTAGCTTGGGATACTTTTGAGAAACTCAGCAATATGTTGATCTAACTTTTGCCGGTCATCACCATTAGTGTACTCCGGCAACTCGATGTCTGCATAGCCTGCAAGTTGTAGCCAGCTATTTTCAGTCATAGCTTTCAGCTTAATACCGACAGACTTCATTATTTCCATGCCCTTCTTAGCATTTTCAATATCTTTAAGAGAAGACGAAGAGGGCATGTCAACTTTGTACAACTGGCAGAGATTTATAGTAAGCTTAATGTTATGTGATAAACAATACGATGTGTAGAACTTGACCAAGTCTTGAGAACATTCCTTTCTCTTCAGTCCAGGCATCTTATCGTGGTGTCTGGTTGATCGAAAGCAAGGCTGTTTGTTCATGTACATCTTAATTTTTTTTTTCCCTTTCTGATCTCCTAAGAATTTCACAGCTTGTCTGAACTCTTCATCTACAAGCATAAAATACTCTGCATGAATTGTATTTCTCCTCTCACCTTCGAAACAATTCCCATATCTGGCGTGGAATATCAGGCGACCGTTTTGATCAGTCAACCGAACATACACTACAACAGTTGCGGCGTAGTCAGCTCTTGGGTTTGACCTTGCCTTCTTCCCAACTCGACATTTCGACGTTTGCAGGCACTTATAATGAAAATCAATTTTGCCTCTCTTTGTCTCCGTGACGTGATAAAACATGGCACAAAACTGTCCTTCTGTAACTGCCAAAGGATTCTGTCCTCCAACTTTGTGATTATCTTTGTGGTCATGAACAATACTCGTCTTATCGCACTCTTTTTTCATTTTGCACTGTACAGAACTCCAATCACTTTGTGTAGAAAGCCGTCGATAATCGATCAACTCCAGTGAATTCCAGTCAATGGTAATCACAAAAATATAGTTTTCAAACACAGCGAAAATCTGAGAAAGCGGACTCGGTCCAGCAGTTACAGTGAAAGGAGTCAGGTATTTATCTGACGACGATGAAAGAGCGGAAAAAGGGCCTGCAGAAGTTTCCATCTGGATTATAGCTTGTGCTTTCTTTTCGTAGCAAGCGATTTTCCGCACAAGTTCAGGCTCTTTGTTCTTTAAGCTGTATATCTTGATACTGCGGTCACCGATATCTGTGATCAGCAGGTGGTTCATCGGGGCAAAACAAAGGTTGTATGGTCTTATAAGATTTTGTTTAGTCGTTATATTTACCGGTCTTGCATCTTTACCATCTGCTCCACCATACAACTCGACTCGGTATTCACTTCTTTTGATAACCGCTAGTCGTCCTTCATCAGAAATGGCCAACGCTATTTCGCTCATTACGCCTCGATCACCTATCATGATTTTCAGCTACTGAGTAGAGCGAAGTACTTTTATCAAACCCTTTGTAAAAGGTCACGGGCAGCACTGTTCCAAAGATTGGAGAAAATTGAAGGGAGTATCAAACCAGCCACAAACTGTACTAACAGCAGGTTCGAAAGGTTTGACTGAACGATTCAAGACACACTGACACACACAAAAAAACATTCGACTACATATGAAGAAATTTTTCATATTTCCTAGAAAAACCATTGTTTCCGCGAAAACGGTGACGTATTTTTCCAAACATAGTCTCAGCGTCACACAAGTGACATATTTCATTTCCTTTCCAGACTGTTCTCAGTGGCTCTTAATGACTAATGTATTGCCATAAGTTTGTTTTATTTGTGTGTTATTGAAACCTAGAGCACTCATTTCTGTCATTTCTTCTCTATTTTGTAATGTTACTATCTTTGTATCAGGCCTTGCCTTATACGGTCGTTATGTCTTAGGGGGTGTTTACAAGAGAAAACTCGCACCGGCGCGAGTTTCATACCAGGATGACTTTTTGATTTCGCAATCATTTACATGATGACTTTGCCATTTCATATCTCGTTATTTGAAGGTACACTTCATGTTGATAAAATACAGGTGTGATTCAAAGTCGCAAACATTACGCATGCGCTACCCGTTCCAGTCTACCGGCAGACTGATTTAACGCCGAAACGGGTCGCAACGGTATCATTGTACGCGAAACGACCTGATTTTGTACCGGAGTGAAATTCTCGCCCCGGTACAAGAACCGGCGTGAACTCACGCCGGGGTGACTCGCGCCGGCACGACATTTTGTGGTGGTATCATGTAAACAAATATAGAGCCATGAGAGGGAACCTGTGTGAACTCACTCCGGGGCGAAAGTCGCCCCGGCGTCATGTAATTTTAGCATAACAGTAGCATGTTCATTCTTGACAGTATCATTCAATACAAGATTTGTTATTGCAGGACATAATAATGATTAAAGGAACTTCCTTTGAACATGTTTGAACACGACACCGAATCATGCTTTTTATCTGACTTTCTTGGAGAACGGCTTTCAGACTTTTCCAAGATATATAGAAAGTGCAAGGTATTAAGTGAATTGAAACTTCAAACTCTTGTACACTCTAGAACATGTGTTTCGCGCTTCTATTCATTGAAACCTTCTACCTTTTTACCTTTTATGAGACACACGTAAAATACTGACCTCACCTGATCTACAAATATTCCCCATGATTTTGCAATTGTGACAGAAAATTGACGCTTTCGATCGCCCGTTACTAGGGACACCGTTCGTTTTATCGGCGAACTTCATCAATGCAAAGAGAGTTGCATGTGGACGATTCAGCTATAAAACTGGGACACATTCTACGGTACGTTACTGATGTACACTGATATCAAAGTTTTGTTTCTCAACTTTAAATTGTTTGCACACATGGCCCCATTGGGTACATATTCCTAACTAACTAAAGGGAAAATTTAGGCCCCGTCCACGCGCCGAACTTTTCATGAGCCAAACCTAATTCGAATTAAGGCCAACCCAAATTATTTAGACCACCTGAATTGATTCAGACGCCGATCTTAATTCCATCCGAACTAAATTCAAAAGGAGAAAAATGCTCGTTTCGGTGAAAGCGCTTGCAAAGTACGTTATTATCATTTATCCTTTAGGTTGGGCGCAAGGAAAGTTTGGCATCCGAATCAAAGGCGCCGATCCATAGTCGAAATTCCCGGCCCGGCTAACGTGAAGAACGGCTAAGCCGCTCCGACTTTCCGAACTACACCGAACTTTTCATGTACTTAATTCAATGTATTGATCGTTTTCACTGTCACGCAACAAACAAATAAATTGAAAACCGTCCAGTGGAAGAGGCCAAGAAAACGAAATGTTATAAAAGACTAATATATAAACAATTTGTCCAAGTCTCGGGTCTTTGTGGCCCGCAGTTTCTGACTTATTTGCCGAAACGTTTCACGCAACTTTGTAGAGCTTTGTATGGCGACGCCATATTGGTGCACCGTTTTGGTGCACCAATATGGCCGCCAGGTCCGCCAGAAATCAACAACAACATCTGGAGTTCACTTTGTCTATAAAAGCTCTTTCTTTTCACTCAAGAACTAGCATACGTGCTCATAAACACATCTTCTGATACCTGAAATGGATATACTACTGCTGAAAATCAAGAGGTGAGACTTTTTTTCAACGAGACAGCATTCCTATTTTGGTGTCACGCACTGCGAAAACTCGGAAGTTCAAATTGCTATATTTTCGAAATGAAACATGCTACGGGAATGGAAACTTGTACAAAGATTTATTTTTTGTTTATCTTCAACCTAGTGTAAATAAGAAATCGTAAAACCTCGCTATTTTGACTTTACAATTTGTTGACCTCACTGTGGGTTCGGCTCATGAAAAGTTGGTTGTCTGAACCGGGCCTTGTAATATGATTCAGTTCAGCGCTCCCCCACTGGTAGGGCGATCTAAAAGATATTCCGGACACAGTTTGCAAACCTGTTATCTGGAGTGCGGCAGTCATTTTTTCTCGCGGAAGGATTTTTGAAAAAAAAAATCAACGGCAATACCTTTACACCAACGGAAAATAAATGTTACACTTTCATGGAAGAATCTGGGGTCCCCATACCAATGAACATGCATGAACCGACTGATGAGTGATCGCCCACCTTGTCCTTCACTGTTGCGAACTGTTGTTTTATTCATTCTAAGTCTTTGTAACCTTCGGGGTTTCACTTTTTACCAAAAAACAAGTAGATAAAGCCGGGTAATCTTAAATGTCTAAAATATTTACTTCAGTTTCTAATTTAGGGTAGCTAAGTTGTACAGGACGATACTGAAACACTTGAAAATGAGTGTCCTTTCTTGCTATTACAATCTTACAGACTAACTGGCAACTCGGTCCCGGACGGCCTTTTAAAACCCGTAAGTACCACTGGATATTTTTGCTAGTTTTAGGTTCATCTTTGTTTTCATTACTGTCATAATTAACTACAAGTTTTACAATCTTTTTATCGATGGTCATTTTATTATAATGTCAGATAAAGTTGTAAAACATGATCGGCATAAAGAAAAGCGCCGAAGGGGTTATGAATTATTTTAATCTTCTTCTTCATCATGATGAAAGTTCAAGATCTTCCTCTTACAATTTCTGTTTTCTTTCTCAAGTTCATCAAGATAATGTTATTCTTTATCTCTTCTAAACAATCACCAAATAAATCCATTTCTTCATATTCTATAATTTCTATGTATTTCCTTCCATCCTCTTTTGTTTGCATTTGATCATCGTTAAAATGAAAGCCACGGTATTTTCTTTCTTCAATTTTCCTATCCTTAGGTTCCTCTGTCAATATTGTTTTATAATTTTCTGGATCATAAAGGTAAAAATCATAATGAGAAAATAGTTCTCTTTTTCTATCTTGTTCTTCAATCACTTTGATTGGTTAAAAAACGGGAAAAAAACCCTGCAAATCATCAAATATTCAACGAAGTCAAAACAAACTAGCAAATGTTGCCAATAGGAGATTTCCCTTGTAATGTAAAAATATTGAATGTGTTTATAGTAGCGTACATATGCCGATTCTGGATTAACTCTAAAATACTATTTTCCGTCATTTTCCCGGTTTTTCCCAGAGGCCCCGAACGGGCCGAGGTAGTATTCTCTTAAATCTTAACTATATTCACATTTTTTATACTTTTATGGTTTTTATGAGATTTATGAGTTTTTTTAAATTTATGCAAATAATGATTGTAGACTTTAATTAGTCTGAATTTACGTAGTAAATGACAAATGAAAATGACAGACATTAAAGTCATAAAATTTAACTTCTTAAATTCAAATTAGGTGTAATGACAGAAAATGGATGAAATAGACTAAATCTGAAAAATGGATAACGGGGAAAACCGGGAACAGGACGGAAAACAATATTTTAGAGTTGGTCCAAAGTTGGCATATTTACACTACTCCCTTACTGGGGTTAAGGTAGGAGAACTGACGGAAAAAGTCATTTGAGCCTGCTTTATTCCCTGGAGAAACTCCTCAATATGTTGATCTAACTTTTGCCGGTCACCATCAATGTACTCAGGCAATTATGTTTGCATATCCTGCAAGTTTTTTCCACCTTTCTTCATTCATAGCTTTGAGCTCAATACCAGCAGACATCATCATTTGCACCCCTAGGCGAGCATTCTGAATGTCGTTGTTTAGAGAAGGCGAAGGGAGCTGCATGTTAACATCAACTCTGGACAACTGGCAAAGATTTACAGTGAGTTCAATTCCATGTGATGAGCAGAATAACTTGTAGAAATTGATCAGTTCTTGGGCGCACTCCTTTGTCTTCACTCTAGTTGATCTAAAGCAAGGCTGTTTGTTCATGTACATCTCAATTTTTCCCCCTTTCTGATCTCCTAAGAGTTTCACATGTTGTTTGAACTCTTCGTCTTCAAGCATAAAATGCTCTGCATGGATTGTATTTCTCTTTTTACCCTGGAAACAATTTCCATATCTGGCGTGGAATATCAAGTCACCCATTCGGTCAGTCAACCGAACATACACTACAACAGTTAGGGCGCGAACTCTTGGATTCGAGCGCAAACGCCTCGTGATCTTTAAATTCCCGACCTGACACATCGACTTTTCCAGGCATTTATAGCAAATTTTATCTCTTTTTCTCTCAGCAACATGATAAAACATGGCGCAAAACTGTCCTTTTGTAACTGCCAAAGGATTCTGCCCACCAACTTTGTGATTATCTTTGTGATCATGAACAATGCTCATTTTATCGCACTCTTCTTTAATTTTGGACTGCATTGAAGTACAGTCATCTGGTGTATAAAGTCGTCGATAATCCATCAACTCCACTGTATTTCAGTCAACATATGATAAACAAGAAAGGACTTGTATTAAAAATATGATTTGAGAATTAAATCACTCACAGCAGCGGCAGCTGGTTCGAAACGCCGCGGAAACGATGCGGAACACTGAACAGAAAAAAGATTACTGAGCACTTTCCTTTGACTTTCTTTTAAATATGCTGAAATGACTATGTCATAACTCCCAGAAAAGCCCCCTTTTAGGGAAAACCGGCGATGACCTATTTTCCAAAAATAGTCTCAGTGACACACATGTGGGTTGACTTAGTCGGGTCCAGCTCCTCATATGAATTCACTGATCTCATGGCAGCTAACTCTTTATACGTTTGTTGTAGTTGTGTGGTATTGAAACCCTCAACCCTGATTTTTTTCATATATTATATTTTCTTACTTTACTTTTCTTTGCATTAGTCCTAGCCTTATATGGTGGTTATGTTTGGATGCATTAAGCATAACAGTAGAATGACATATTAAAAACAACATCATTCTCAATACAAGATTTGTTATGACAGGACACAACAAATATCAAAAGCACCTCCAATGAACACCCGGAAACCGAATTAAGCTTTTTACTGACTTTCAGGTTCGCCAAGATTGAACGACCGCTAGAAAAAGACAGAAAGTGTATGAATTTAACGGAATTAACACTTCAAAGTTTGGCGTTATTTTGATTTAAACTTTTTCACTTTTTATGAAACACACGTGGAATACCTTAAATCTAAAAAAAATTCCTCTCCTACTCGATTCTGCAGTTATTACAGAAAAATGATACTTTCGATCGTCCGTCACTAGGAACACTGTTTTCGTATTGGCAAACTGCATCAGTGAAGATAATTAACATGTGGATGATTGGGTTTTATTGACTTGGTCAACTAATTGAATCTTGACTATACTAAGCTTTTAAAACAGAGACTTCGTCTAACCCCGTCCTTTATGGTATGTTACTGATGTACTCTGATATCAAAGTTTCCTTTCTTAACTTCAGTAAATGGTTTACATACGTAAACCCGTTAGGTACATATTTCTATAGTTCAGTTCAGTGCCACTCATACATCGATCTAAAAAATATTCTGACCGTTTGCAAACCTGTTCAGCAGTGTTGCAGTCTGTATTATCTTCATTTTCGAAAGGAAGTTGTCGATATGTTTGTCTAGCTTTTGTCGTGCACTCTCTTGGTATTCTGGTAATTCAATGTCGGCAAATTCAGCAAGTTTCGTCCAACTTTCTTGTGACATAGCAATAACTCCAATACCAGAAGAAAGCAAGGTTTTCAGGCCCAGTTGAGCATTTATGATGTCTTGTGCAAGAGAAAATTCATGTGGTTCGTCCATATCGACTTTGTACAACTGGCATAGATAGATATGCAACTTTATGCTCCCAGTCGAGCAATAAACATTAAATAAGTTAATCAATTTCTGTGTACAGTCTTTCACCTTGAGTGCTGTTTTCCTACCATACATAAATGAGAAATTTCTTTTTGTTTCCTCGCTTTTCAATGTTGCACTACAATATGTGAAGACACAGAAATCCAGCATGGCGTGTTTCTGAAACGTGATAGAACATGCGACAGAAGTGAGTTTTATTAATTACAAGTGGATTGAAGCCTCCAACCTTATGGCTATCCTTGTGATATCCAACCGTGCTTGCTTCATCGCACATCATTTCCTTTTCATCAGTTCCACAAAGCACCAAACCATTGGCGAAGAAATTGGAAAGTAATTTATAAGACTTTGTTTATCCTAGTCCATGTTGATAAAAATATCAGTACCGCATGTGACAAATAGCTGGAATAAGTGACTCAGGAGACGACTTCGGCCTACCATATAATATTGTGAGAAACTCGAACTGTTTCTAAATTCAGTCACCATGTTCAGTTGTATTCTTGAACTTAATTCTTTCTTCATAGCGTTTACATCTTGTTCAATCAGACTTCATATAGCGTTATAGCCAATAACAAATCGGTTTACCTGTTCTTGGTCTCCTTCCAAGGCAAAAATCTTGACAGACTCCGAAACAACGAGATAGTTATTTGGGGCAAAACAAACGTCGTGAGGTTTACAAATATCTTTATTCAGCTTTCTGAATAAAGACGGCCAGTTCCCATTGCTGTTCAGCGATTTCAGTTGCTTCTTTCGCGTACAAAAGAATACAATTTTCTTGTCTTCTTAAAACAGCCAGTTCCCCCTGATACGACATTGCTATCTTGTCTCCTTCAAAATCTTGTAACATCCTATCCGCCATTATCGTCAATGTTTAACTACCTGCACAAGATTTCCGGCCATAATGCTGACGACTTTAACATTCAGGAGTCAACCTGAGCACTCAGCATTTAGATTAGATGATTTTCGAGTTACAACTATCTTTAAATCAAGTTATGAAGGCCACCTTTTCAGTTGAACAACTTCATGTAGGCGACAAAGATTTTGCCACTACGATCACTTCAGTGTAGCTCCCTCTTTCCCGGAAACAGGCGTCGTTTTCCAAGAATAGCACCGTGGCGTTACCTCAATGACCGGAAGTAATTTTTTTTTCGCCACCCGTCAATGCCTCAAGTCAGAGATTTTAAGATACCACGAAGGCTACAGCGGTGAAAACTTCGCTTAAAATTCTATTCGCGTTCTTTCAGTCTTCATCGCGATTATTCCAAGTCGCTTGCTTGTTAAATGTTGGCGAACTCTCCTGAGGTTGAAGCCGTGCAGTGAGCCCCCACGGCGAAGAAATGTTTTAAAAAAATACATTCGTAAAAAAGGGGCGATGCATGGGCAAATATTAAATTCAGGGCTTGCTTGTGTTTTATCAGTCTTATTCACGCCACTTGGTGAGATGATATCCGTTATGAAAAATCTTCTTTCCCGTCAACTGTATTTTGCGTATTTGGCTGTATTTTTCACTTGGGTGAGGTGCTTGACACCGAAATTTAAGGCTCATGATCGAAAAATGAGTGTTAAGGAATTTCCAAGGATGACCAAAAAAGGATAAAATGGGTATATCTTGCGATTCTGTTTTAAATATACACTGGCGTTCTAAGCACGTAAAATACAACTAGGTACTTAACGTAACAGACACTACGGCCCGCCATGCCGGATCTTCTACGTATTCGGGAAGCGTAGTACGGCCAGTCAATAAGTTTAATTAGCAAATCAACAACTTTGCACTTGCACTTTACTGTTTTCTTAACATTTCTTTGCCATCACTGCGCGACCACGACGTGAAAATGCCTAATTTTACGTTTTTTTGCGGACGTAGAAAAACGAAGACGAACTTTTCTCCTCTATGAGTTTGCCTACATTTGACAAAATAAGTGACTTGTAATAATCGCGAAAAAGTTTGAAAGAATGCGAATTCACTTGTAATTAAAACCGACGTTTTGAGCGCTGTCGCTGACATGGTACCTTGAACTTGAGGCTTGACGCGTGGCGGGAAAAAAATACTTCCGGTCACCGTACTAGACCCTTCCGTTGACGTTGCTTAAGGTCCCTAATTGTCCAGTGGAAACGGAAGAGACGAAAAATTAACGAAAATGATAATACTACCTTAAATGAGTGTAAAGCGAAAATCCGCAAGAAACGAGACCATTTTCCTTCTGGGTTTTAATTAACCCTTTAAACCCTAACATTAAAATTCAAATTTTCATTTGTTATCCCTATACGTTTTCAATAGAAGTAGTGGGGAGAATTTGATGAAGTATCAATTAGATTCATCTTGTGTGACCATATCTTTAATTCTCATGACCACTGTTTTTTATAAAGCAGTGATAATACAAGGAGAAATTTGATGCTGATCACTCTTAGGGCCTAAAGGGTTAAAGTGGTATGTACCGTTTCATGCAGAGATCTATGCATGGAGGACAGCTAAGGTTATAAAAAAATCGGTGAAAATCACATTAAGCAAGTCGTAAGAGGAGCATGCAAAAGTTCTTAAGGGATCAGTATCATTGGATCCCTTTATGTCGCAACTCTTTTGTTTTAGGGCTTTAAAATTAGGCGTTGATGCAGTTGCAAGGCGCCCCTGTTGTGTACGCGCTATGAACTCAGAGTTTTTTGTTTTTTTCAACATCGGATTTTGTTTAATTTGTTTTTTTTCACGTGATACGTGGCACAAGACATTGCACAAAGCAAAATGCGAATGGTACAGTCGATCATGATTTATGATGCAGAGAACTAGTGCAAAGAGGCAGACTTCAAGTTCAAGACCCTTCGGGGATTCTTAAACTGGGTTGCCCAATGGCTAACCAGAGAAGCTCTGCAAATTGAGTCATGTGTCGAAAAACGACGAAGTCGCCCAATTATTTCCCAGAAGGCGCGGCATTGTTTGGCTTCCAATCTATGGGACCGCTTGCTTTCAATTTCCTTGTAATGTAATTTTGAGGTCTGTTTTTTTAAAGGCACAAACAAAGGTCAACCGCCGAAAATGAACGTTGAGTAAGTTTTGTTGAACTCTTGCGCAGGCGAAGCGCGCGCAGCGGAGCACCCAGCGTAAGAAAGATGGTAACCTTTATACAATGGTGTGAATGCTACACGCCCTGTGATTGGTCGTTGCCCATGATCGATTAGAGGACGGATACATGGATGACGTCATTGAAAAATTGTTTTCTTTGTTTTGTTCAACATATAGCGCGAGGTTTTGAGATTTTTTCGGATTAAGCAGGTGAAAGCCTCGAACAAAGTTTAGCGGGAGATATTTACAAAGAAGAAAATGGAAAAACGGAGAGAAAAAGAGTTCTTGACAACTTGAGAATGCCTAAACTGCGTGTAAGAAAACTTCACAACAGTTGCCATCGTGTGTCATCGCTACGAGAGACTTGCTGTTTTGCAAAATGTTTCCACCTTTATTCTGCTTTGAGCAAGTAAAGGCGTTGAAAAACTTTTAGAAACTGTTTACAAGTAAGACAAAGAAAAAAAGAAGAAACGGAGACGAAAAGTAGCAGTTTGGGACTTAAGAATGTCTAAATTAGCACAAATCGTCGAACAGTCAAGCGATACGAGGCGGCCGGTATGTGTATCGGTCTTTATTCTTTTCTGATCATTGTATAAAACAAATACATTGCCGTAGGTATGTTCAGTAATAGTGGTAAAACAAGAGACTATAAAGGAGACAGAGAGGGCATCCCCCATATACACCCTATTCCATAGGTAATTCGTCTCGAGTTATTTTTAGAATCGGGATAAAGTTACCTCGCGCGAGGCGTGGATGTTTCGTGGAGGTTTCGGATGACCAAACGCCGTGCAAAACATGTCGGGCGAGAGGCAATGAAAGCGTAAAAAGATCGAGAGCATTCCTGAATATTGAAGCGAAATGAGTCGGCGCTCACCTGGGAAAAAGGAGTCGCTGGACTCTTTGACAACCCGTGAAATCAGTTTAACTCGAAGTTGTCGTAACCTCAGTGCTTTAATAAAATGAGAAAATTCGCCGGTCTATTGAAACCGGTCGTTTGTACAATTTAGGGAGTTTAAGATCCAACGACGCGGACGACAACTAGAACGTCAAAAAAACATAGGTTTAATTAGCAAAACAACAACTTCGCGCGTGCAACACACTTTTTTGTTCATTTCTTTCCGGTTTTTGCACGACTACGACGTGAAAATGCCTAATTTCGCGTTTTATGGAGGACGTAAATAAGCAACGACGAAATTTTATTTCTCTTTCTGAGCTTGAATATGGTCCCTTGAAATTCAGCTTTCGGAGGGTTCGCCTACAATTGACAAAGTAAGTGGGTAGGAATAATCGCCATAAAGACTGAAAAAAATAAACATCAAACCAGAAATTGCTCTCTTCAAACTGTAAATTATAAATGATCCTGAGAGAATATTCAGTGTGTTAAGGATTTCCCCGCTCTACTGTTAGCTCTATACAAGAAAGGAAGGGCGATTCTTTTTTAATTTCGGTTTCGCTGACACAGCTTTCGCAGAAATCTCGCTGTAGTCGTTTTCGTCGACAAAAGGAATAGCAAAATCGCTCTCCGCGTCTTCCCCCATTTTGTTCTGCGTCATTTCGTGAAGGACGCGTGGCTCTCAGCGTGGGTCATCCACGCGGAACAAATTCGCGCTATGTGATTGGCTGTTGTCTTATCCCCCTTGAGATCTGTGGTGTTAAAATAACTCGAGACGAATTACCTATGGAATAGGGTGTATATGGGGGATGCCCTCTCTGTCCCCTTTATAGTCTCTTGTGGTAAAAACATCATTGACACACTCGCCTGCGATTCGTGTGCCACTTCTTTGATTTTACCACATTTTAACGTCATCTGTGATCTATCACTGAACAGACAGACGCATGGCAACATGGAATCTACTTATTAAATAGATCCGAGAAATTTTGGTTATCAAGTGACCGTTCGTCCGTAAGTACCCCCTACATGTAAGCCGATGTCAAATGTCACATTGCTACTCGCGCGGCAACCCATTCTCATTCCCAGAGCTTCGATCCTTTTGGAGGAGGAGGAGAGAAAACAATAGAAATGAAGAGGAGGAGGAGGAGGAGGAGGGACAACAATAGAATTTATGGCCTGAAAACCTACATAAATGAGAAACATTCTACCTTTTTCTCAGTCTATATTCTTCTCCTGAGGAGTTGACATGAATTGGTTCTGTTCTATCTGAGAAAAATCCTTTAGTAGAAAAGATAATATGCAAAGGTTCGTGACTTCTAAACGCCGCAATCTTGGTCTCACTCCATTTCAAACAGTTGCAATGTCTTCACAGAAATGTCAGCGGTTGCGCTTCGAGCATCCTCTTACCTGCCTGATTGCCGGAATGACCGTGTCCCGAAAAACGGCCTGGGTTCTATCTCTATTGCAACAAGCTTCAGAAGCAATTTACCTTCGCTCGGAGAGGATCGTTTGGTGTTATTCATAATGGCAGCCTGCGTGTACAGAAATGCTAGTCGCCATGCCACACATTGAATTCGTCAAGGCTATACGGCTTTGGAGCAGGATTCCTATTTTGATGAGAACAAACGGAATTTGATTGTGTTTGATGACCAGATGATTGACGCTAGTAAAGACAAGCGAATTGTGAACCTCAGCTCCTTACTCGTAGTTCTCATCGTTGAAATTTAAGCGTGATTTATATCGTACAGAATCTATTTCCAACCAACCAACCTATGCCACTGATATTAATATTATAAAGGAAATAAAGGGAGATGTAAAGAATAAACCATAAGAGGACACAGAAAAAATCTGGATCACAGATTTTTTGTGTCCTCTTATGGTTGATTATTAAGGTAGTCGCAGCATAAGCCTGAACAGTCATTTTTTGGTGCTATTCAAGAATCCACGAGACAAATTGCAAATCTTGACTCTGGCCAAGCAAATGTATCCTGGGCAAACCGATTTCTTTTTAAACAGTACGAAGAGGCTGCAAAAAGACCTTTTGGTTAGCTGCAGATTGATCTGGAAACTACTACCCAAGATAATTGTCGGCTGCGAACAAACACTAGTCCTGCCCAGTGAAGAAGGTTTTAACCAAGCGGGTTTAAAGAAAATATTCCTCGAGAGCTTCTAAAATATCTACAGCGGCAAAATCGCCTGTCCCACTTCTTCCAGCTGTGCAAGAGATACAGAGCAACATGGATGATGTGCTTTCTCGAAACGATCTTCGGAACGATGAAAAAGCTAACTAAAGCGATACTTTAAGTTCCAATCCAGACTTAACATCAAGTTCACAAGATTCAACCCCTTCAACGTAACACCTAAATTAACACAAGCGGCTATCTTACAAAAACCTTAAAAAAAAAACATCCACCCCACCACCTATCCAATCAGGTGGGTATAGAGAGGGCAAGTCTAGGCAAGCCTATTGTTCCTA
This sequence comes from Porites lobata, assembly GCA_942486035.1. Lineage (NCBI taxonomy): Eukaryota > Metazoa > Cnidaria > Anthozoa > Scleractinia > Poritidae > Porites > Porites lobata. The sequence goes on from CALNXK010000042.1 coordinate 877,814, forward strand.
TTGTATAAGAGAGACGCTTATTAGATATGGAGGAAGGCACTTAATTAATATTGAGGAACGCACTTAATACTATGCACGAAGGCAGTGACTAGACTTTTACTAGGCACATATGTTTTGCTCATGAGGTGACGTCATTGACTAGACCTAGCTAGACCTTGCTAGACACTAACAACGTATATCTTTGCTGACCTATCACTACTAATGATAATTAACTTTTAAAAAGACGTTTTCGCTGCCGTTGCTGACGTGGTTGCTTCTGAGTGGAGAGGGGGGGGCGCTTATTTGAGGGGGTACGCACAGTAATAGCATTATCATTAAACACAAATTGTAACAGTAAACTAATTGAAAAACAGACTGATCTGTGTGTGGTCGCTCTCAAAGTTCATTTGGCTTCTCAGGTCTTCTTTATCGAAAACTTTCTATTCTACTTATCTACCGGGTATAATCAGCGATTTTCTTTCCTTGAGGGGTGGGGTTTGGGAGCACTTATTTAACAGTTTTGCCTCAAGGGGGCAGCAATTCAAACATCTTCAGTACCTGTTTATAATACGGTGTCGACAGAACGAATTAACAAAGTTTACTCTACAATCTAGCCTGTTTCAGGCGTTCCGGTAATGGGGTCTGCGCAAAGAGATATGATGAGCAGGAGAAAAACACCTTCAATCCTTTTCTTTATTATTTTTTTTTAAAAAATGAAGAATCGAAATATGAAAGACTTGCTTAAGCAATTTTACGTTATCGGTTTCCGGTTCAAAATAGGGTTTCATTTCATTCGTGTTTGGGCCTCGATATTTAGTCTTACTTTTAATAGTATGATGAAAGGTTTTTCCAGTTTGAAACGAATTAAAGGCTTAGCGGGAACTTGGCGCTTAACTCTCGATAAAACTGGGGGAAACTAGACTCAAATGGCAACTCGGTTGCGTGGAAGAGCCCCCGGAGGTACCTCTGGGAAACCTTGGTGGGGGTGTGCCGCCCCGTTCTCCAATTCCCGACCCTATTTAAGATTAAAAAATGTTATTATCCACGCCCGTTTTCAGAACTAATCTCTAAAAATCCAGACCCATTTTCAGACCTGAAATTACTTAGATTCAAGAACACCAACAAAAAGATTTCTCAAAATCTATTTCGTATTCGCATATTATCTTTCTCCCTTATTCATTTGGAATTAAAACGACAAATAGGTTCATACACTCCGGTACGTAGCTCCCTCGAAAACCATACTCAATTCCAGATCAAAACGGGTAAAATCTATGCCCGTTTTCAGACCGAAACGGCGCAAAAACCATACCCTTTGGGGAACTGAGGCGGCAATATCTGTATGGCTTATATAAGGCAGAACCACCCGTAGGGGAAGAGCCATCACTTCTCTATTTATATGACAGGGATTAAACCACTAACTGGTACAGCCGCAGATAAAACAGAACTGAATTTTGGATCCAACAGCATTTATTCTTCAACTGGCAATAACTCAGGTTATACACGGTGAAGTAGTAAGTAAAAACTAACTTACTTATATATGATTTCTACAAACATTAAAGACAAAAGAGAACAATAGAAATAAAAACAAAAATCGCTTAGAGTTAAATGAAACTAAATGTGAAATCTATTTTTAACCTAAATTCTTTTGTTACTGTTGCTCTTTTATGAAGTATAGAAGTACTAGGTCAGCAAAACAGCGATTATGTACAAAGCATTACAATATGGATAAAATTGCAAGTTCCAGCGGCTGTTTAAACAGGAAGAAGCGCAGACAAATTGCTACATTTGACCTTAAAATAAAAACAGATCTATTTCAAATTTGCAAGTCAGCAAAACTTTTCATATTCAAAACTTGGCTGTTGCCTCTATTTAACTTACAATTTAATGAAATATATATTGAGAAATAAACATTGCTAAATTGTGCCAAAGCCGCGTTACTATATGAATAATCGATGGCGTCTGGCTGTAAAATCACGAAAAATAGATTAAAGGTAAATAACCATCATTCAGAAAACTAATTTTTGTTTGAAAGGTCGACATTAAAGTAAAACGTGCACAATTGAAAAATTGAAAACAGTAAGGAGCAATTAGTTTTGTCTGTTAAGGAACACTGTTCGCTTTCTACGATTATATTACTTAAGCGAACCTGAGAAAGCAACTGAAACGAAAGGACAATAAGATGGCACGAGCTGAAAGATTAATGCAAAT
>CALNXK010000042.1:885000-970000 GCA_942486035.1 Porites lobata
TCTCGGCTAGATTTTGTTCAGGTTTACGGAATTTTAGTGCCAAATAAAATAAATAGATAAATGATCTTTGATTACAGGTTGACGGGGGGGGGGGAGTTGCCCAGGAAATTGGTGCAATGGACCTTGCGGCTATCTGCGTCGCTGTCTTACGTTCCGTCCTGGAGTACAATGTTGCGTGGCTTGATATAACGCCCTTCCTGCCCATCTGCCTAGTACAATAGAGCGGGTCCAAATGCGAGCTTTAAGGATAATGTACCTTCGGAAGCTTTACAATTTCCTAGAGTCGTTAGAGTTGAGGACAGGCGCAGTGGGCTCTGTATGAGCATTATAAACAAAGGCAGGACCTTGTCAGAACACATAGCCTGCGTAGCAGGCGCTTGGAAGTAGTGGGTGCAAGAAAGAACGGGCGCGCGAGAGAGAGACACGCGGAGACACCCGTTCTTTCTTGCGTTCACTACTTTCAAGGGCCTGCTACGTAGGCTAAGAACACTATAGAAATGGCGTCTCTGGGGGAGCATGCCGCCTTACCCCGCCCGTAGCGGCTCGCTCCTTGTCCTTGGACGCTGATACTATATTCTGGGATAAATAAAATAGGTTGGACGGTCTGTCTCAGTCCTGAAATACCTTATTTAGGTATATAGTATTCTTTTTCAAGGTAATTTCAGGCATTCGGTATCAAACGTTTTACAAATCTGTAGCTATATTGGTATCTTATGAGGACAAAAGCGGGTATATTGGTATCCCACCGTCCCCCACCCTCACCCCTCCTATGCGGGCCGGGCCTGAAAATATGGAAGGGCGGAGTCCATGCCGTGAAAATAATGGTTCACTACCAATACAAATTCCATGGTGTGATATGCATTTTGTGCAACTTAAGGAGGAAAAACTCATTCAATTAGGGCTTTTTTTCGAGAGAGAGAAGCAGAAATTTCGTTATCACAAAGATTTTGGCCGCCGACGGGTTACGTAGCCACGTGACCATAACATTACGTGACACTATCACGCTCAACCTCGTCCCCAGGGTCTTCTCACTTTCCAATATGGCGGCGGCAGGAGAGAAGACCCTGGCACACAGCGAACTAAAACGATCGCTGATTGGTGCATTCCATAGCGCGTTCATACGTGCGCTCTCATTGGTTTATTCCTTCCAAAACAAAGATGGTTAACCTTTGAGGGCTTCGTAGAGGCTGAGAAGTGCTTTCTTCAGTGTTTGAGACCTAAAAGGTGGACAGAATTCAGGTCTGATTGTTCGGAAAACTGTGACTGTACCGTTGGAAGGCAAAGATTCGAATATAGTGATATCTGGTAATCGCTGGGAATATTATAACGCGTAGAGGTATTTCTGGTTTGTGTGTTCCGAAAATTACTAAAGATTTGTTTCTTTAATTCCCGACTTGTGAAAGAATACTTGCAAGGCTTCAGCTTATCAATAAGTTTAGCTGCCCGTTGCAAAGGTGTAGTATTGTTCTGCCTTTTGTTTTCTTTGAACAAAAGCTGTATGCATAATATTATTAATGTATGGGGTTATACGGAAATCTTGCATAATCTGCGCTTTGTCTCAGCAGTTTTTTGTCAAGTGAAACATTCTTTTCATTTGATCGTAACATTCATGGGCCTAACCTGGCCTTCTTTTAATTTTTCCACAGTGATTTTGAAGGGGGACGAGGAGCGAGAGAGGCAGATGTCGAAACAAAACTAAAAATTGAAGCCAAACATAGTGTCGCTATCATTTGATATTTTTAATCCTGACTTTTCATTTATTCAGTTTTTAGTGTCACAATAATGATGATTTATTATTATTTGCTCATTTCATTGGCAGTAAAATACAGCTAAATACAGAAACATTGGGAAAATAAACTGTTTCCTTTCTCAGAAATGAAAAACTTACCTATTGATGTATTGAAGCTTGTGGGATTTCTTTCTAGTTGCAAAAATAAAATAAATGAAAGCACATGATGTCTTTTATTTTATCAAGTTGAAAACAGTGATCAGCACATTCAAGGAAATCTGACAGTCTTGGATTCTCAATTTTGCGCCATGGATACTGCATTCTGGATTCTCTGTCAGTGGAACATGGATTCCGGATTCCAGTTATAAGTGGGATCCAGAGTACTTTAGGCCGACCTTTATTCCAGATTCCAAGAGAAAAATTTCCCAGATTCCAGACATGGGGTGACAGTGACCCCAAGATAAATACGTTTTCTGTCAAACTAAAACCTGTCAATTGAGCTTCTAATTACTGTAGGCTAAGTGTGCATGTTGTTCTTGTCACTATATCCTTGAAAAGGGGGTTTGTGGACCAGGTGAAAAAGTGGCTGGTACTGTAGTATTCCAACACCAGCTGGGTATGATTGTGAAGCAGCTATAATTCAGTTCTAAAACTCGGATTTAAAAAAATAAACTACTTCAAAGGGTGCATATATCACTATCCACTGAATAAACAAGAGCGGAAGGGGCCTGGAGCATCTCGATCATGGGATTTTTCATGTCGGGATGCAAAGGCTTTTGAAGTGTGTTGTGCCAGAGTCCCCATTAGCATAGTGAGGTTTTAGTTGCCTAGTCATGGCCAATGAGTTTTAGATCACGTGGTCCCAAGCGAAATAGTGAAACAGTTTCCCTCCAGTTTGCCTAAGATAAGTCACCGAAATGAATTGACCAAGAATTAAGGCCTTGGAAAATGCCACACAGGGACAAGGCAAGACTTTTAGCTTGTTTAGGTGTTGCGGTGTGAGGTTGCAGCTGTTAGATGTGCTGGCTTAAATACTTTCCAAGTCTACTTTAAGGTGTTGGTTAGTCTTAGTAATAGTGTCTGTATTATAATCATATCGTCAGAAATAATCAGATTAACCCAACTATTAAACTGATAATCGATTATAGTGGATTACAGTTTGTGCCCCCTGTGTGCCACTTTCAACACTGAAAATAATTTTGTAAGAAGGCTTATCTGTCACATAGTTAAACCAACTAAACATCATATAAACTAAATTAAGACCCCATCAAAAAGACAACACAGGTGAATTAATATCCTTATTTGTCAACAATGTTTTTGTGAATTTTCCACAACAATCAACTGAACATTTGTATAAGCAATACTCACTTTGCTTTAGGTTTCTGATGCTTTATAAATTATGATCGATAATCAGCACACCAATACCAAGTCATGTCTCAATTAGAGTACGAAAGGGCCCATCTGACGAGCAAAGCATGTTTGACTTAAAACATCTATTATCTCCAAATGAGAGAGGAACTTTTACTGCGCACATGACTCAGATGGGACTATCAAATTTTTGAACAACTGGAGTCTAGCCTTTAGTCAATTTGCACATTGACATGGCAAAGTGCAGCCCCAAGTAATATGTCAAATAAACCAAAGTCAGGGATTAAGAAAGTTTTTGCTCTGAAAATCAAATCTATTTCAAAGTGGAGAATACATTTTGGATTGCTATATTAGAAACAATGGAAACACTCTTCACCTTTTGCTAGCTATTAAAGCGGGTTTAATGCTTTTTTTTACATCTGAGAGGCAAAAAAAAAACAATAATAACAACATCTTAAATCCTCTATTAAGGCCTCCTCTCTCAAATAAGCCCTCCTTTTCAGTGAAAGAAAGTTTTAACAATAAGCCCCCGTCTTTTTTAAACCCCCATCCCACCTTTCCCCCTTTTCTTATTCTTCACTAATAAATAAGAGACTGTATAAATCAATGAAAACTGTAAAGCTTTCTGTGGACCGATCCAGGATGATTTATTCACCAACTGGAAGTTCGGATTTGTTTTTGCTCCTCGGCTGCTTGACCTCCAACCTTCTTGTACTTGGGCTTTTTCACTTGGGGGGAACTAATACCACCGTCTTTGCTAGATTAAATAAGGCCCCCTATCTCTATTGCCCGGAAGCACTGTGAACGGGGTTAAATATCAAAAGCCAATAACAAAGTCTAAAAACTGTGAAGTAGATGAAGATTGACAATAATTTTATTACCTGTACCAGTTCAAGTGACAAAATATCCAAACTGACCAAGGAACTGTTTAATTTTCAACCAAAGTTTCCTCAAATTATATTAACAAAATAGTGTTCTCTGGTTCTTGTTTTCAGAAAAAAAAATTGTTTTTTTACATATCAGAGTTCAGTTAAAATTTGTGCAGATAGAAAAACAACAGTCAAAAACCTCATGAAGATCTGTAACAAAACTGACGATAACTTATCAGCTTAAAGTGTCTGCGACTCAATTTAATGCTTAGTTGAATTTCGGAGCGGAAGAGGTCTTAGAGCGTCATGACAGAAAATTCCCTGGCTTCAGAGGTCTGTTCTCGAAATTCCTAACATGAAGAAATAAATTGCGCTCACGGTTAGAAAAAGCTCCCCCTTTCACGAAAGAAGAAACCTGAACCTCTGGCGCTCAGGGTACGGCAAAAAAAGAAAACGGTGAAAAAAGGTCGGTACCGAGAAATTAAGTTGTAGACAGCCGTGTGCGCTAGAACTTTCAGGCTTCAAACAAATGAAGGTCATTGAACAGAAAATAAGATCGCTATATCATTCTACCGTATTCCTGTGGCTTGTAAGTGTATTCTTTCATATTTTTAGCTTCTTTTGAGTTCTGCCTTTGCCGCCATTTTGTTTGTTTTTCACCAGTCTCAAGACCTCGTACCCAGATCCTCTCACTCTTTATCTTGGCCGCCATTTTGAATAAATTTCCACTCTCCGTGGACAAATCAGTCACGTGATTTCTGCTGTGTGCCAGGGTCTTCTCTCCTGCCGCCGCCATATTGGAAAGTGAGAAGACCCTGGGGACGAGGTTGTATCACGCTATGATTTGATTTTGAAACGAAACTGCCTAACTTCAGCTGCCTGGATAGACTTCTTCCATCAAGAATCTAAAGTAAAGGTAAGCGTCTTATTTATCGAGAACGGGTAAAACGGTAAATGACTAATTGCTTTTGTTGTGCGTCAAACGTTTTTAAACAGCCTGATTATTACAATAATTCATGGACTTTTATATGCACCGCGGTGAAATTCACTCTGAAATTGCGGAAAGAACTTAAAATTCTACGTTGCCTTTCTTGTGCATGTTTTGTATCCCGGGGTAGTGATATTTAGTTTCATTACTTAGAGAGCTTGGATCAACTTCTGATCTAGAGAATTCTATTAAAAACATTGTTTACTGTTCAGTGCAGGTAGTTACAAGACGATGGCGCCCGCCAGTTGATCGTGGTAATCAGTAACATGCATGACCATCCCTGTTAGTATATCTCTTTCGATTCAAAAGTACTTAAAGAAGCTTAATTACTTTCTTTTAGAGGCCAGAGACGAATTCAAGTGTCAAAAGAGGCAATTTCATGGAACTTTTAACCTGTACAATCATGACATCTGACACGGCCTGTAATTATGCAAATACGCAAAATGGCAGATTATAATCTACTGTTGGTTGCAATCCCAGAAGATACCCGCAAGTCTGAGCCTATAAACCAAAAAAATAAGCTTAAAACTTTACTTTGATATGATTTTTAAACCAGATTTAGGCCGCAACTTTTGAGATATTTTGCCTCAAATCTTCCTTACTTTCAAGGTTTCGATCAAGCCTGCAAAATAGGTATTCTTTGAACCACTGTAACTTGAACACGTTTTGATCAAAGATATTTTTATTTAGCCTGTGAACTATCGAAGGTTAACTAAAAAAACTGAATCGAACAGATTTTTTGTGCGGGCATTCGGTTGTTTACAACGCGCTTTTCAAAATCCATCAATTTTAGTCTTCGAAACACTCTCTGAGAAGCCGAGACGGACTCAATTCGTTTTTGGCTTGTAGCAGAGCTAAGAATAAGAATTTGAAAACGAAAATAGCGATTTTAGTATACACCTACTAAAGCCTCTTCACCGACAAAAAATAAAGGAAAAGTATTTTTTGTCGCGAAATCGAGTGGACCGCTTTTAGGGAGACTGCCTCTTAAGGCGCTAGTGATACCTATCCTCGAGTACGCCTGCCCAGTCTGGAATCCTTATCTGGTGAAACACACCAAGGCAATCGAAGCAATTCAGAGAAGAGCGTCCCGACTAATATGTGGCCCCGACAAAGAATATCCTGAAAGACTTTTAGAGTTAAAATGGGACTCTTTAGAACTGAGACGGAAATATCTTAGCCTAGTTCAAACGTATAAGATTATATTTGGTTACTGTGATATCAATTGCCATCATTACTTTGATATTATTGGAATAACTCGAACTAGAAGTAAGCATGAGTATAAAATAAGGCCTAAAGTTGCCCGTACAAATTATTTTAAATATTCATTTTTTCATAGATATATTAATGATTGGAACTCTTTGCCTTCTGAAGTAATGTCATCTCCTAGCCTTCTGTCTTTTAAAGTTTCACTGATTAAGTACCTTCGCTCATAATTTACCTTAAAATATTAGGCATAGTGTCTTTAATATAAGTTTATGCATTATTATTAGGCATCTAGGTTTATAATTTATAGTCTAATTTATAGTCTTTTAATATATGTTTATATATTAATTAATTATTATTTTTTCTTTTTTTTCTTTTTTGCAATGTATGTCTTAGCATGGGAATTTGGTTTCCCCCTACTACCGTCCTGTTAACCATTTTTGTATTTTTGTTCGATTGTATATGTTAGTATTAGTTCATTTGTATCAGTTATGTATGGTTACGAACTGTGATTAAAGATTAAAGACTGTAAAAAAAAAAAAAAGAACCCGACACTTCAACTTTTTCAAGCATTTAAAGCTAATTTTATCTCTCTTTCTCTCGGTAACGTGATAAAACATGGCGCAAAACTGTCCTTTTGAAACTGCCAAAGGATTCTTCCCTCCAACCTTGTGATTGTCTTTATGATCATAAACAATGCTCATTTTATCGCACTCTTTTTTGATTTTGCTCTGCATAGAAGTCCAGTCATCACCTGGCGTATAAAGTCCTCCAAAATGCATTAACTCCATTGTATTCCAATCAATATGTGGTAATCAAAAAAGGACTTGTATTCAGAATATGGTTTGAGAAATCACTCACATTACAGCGACAGCTGGTTCGAAACTCCTGAAACGATGTGGGGCACAGAACAGAAAAAAACAGTACTGAACCCTTTCCTTTGACATTCGGTTAAATATACTGACATGATTATGTCATAACTCCCAGAAAAGCTTCTTTTCCGGGAAAACCGGCGGTGACCTATTTTCCAAAAATAATTTCAGTGACACACATGTGGCTTGTTAGGTTTTGTTTATTTAGCGTAACAGTAGTATGGGCTATAAAACAACATCATTCTCAATGAAAGATTTGTTATGACAGGACACAACAAATACCAAAAGCACTTCCAATGAACACCCGGAAACCGAATTAAGCTTTTTACTGACTTTCAGGTTCGCCAAGATTGAATGAAGCGGTGGAAAAATATAGAAATTGTATGAGTTTAAGAGAATTAACACTTCAGAGTTTGGCGTTATTTTCATTTCAACTTTTTCACTTTTTATGAAACACACGTGGAATACCTCAAATCACAAAAATTCCTCTCCTACTTGATTCTGCACGGCAATTATTACGGAAACTTTCGATCGCCCATCACTAGCATGGGAACACCGTTCTCTTGTTAGCAAACTGCTTCATTGAAGAACATGTGGATGATTCGGTTTTCATTGACTTGAATCTTGACTATACAAAGCTTATAAAAAAGGGACTTTGTCTAGCCCCAGCCTTTATGTATGTTTCTGATGTACTCTGATATCAAAGTTTCCTTTCCTAACTTTAAATCGTTTGCATACATAGCCCCATTGGGTACATATTTCTCACTAACTATAAAAAGAGGGAAATTATAGTTCAGTTCAGTGCCACTCGTATATCGAACTAAAAAATATTCTGACCGTTTGCAAACCTGTACAGCAGTGTGGCAGTCTGTATTCTCTTCATTTTAGAAAGGAGGTTGTCGATATGTTTGTCTAGCTTTTGTCGTGCGCTCTCTTGGTATTCTGGTAATTCAATGTCGGCAAATTCAGCAAGTTTCGTCCAACTTTCTTGTGACATAGCAATAACTTCAATACCAGAAGAAAGCAAGGTTTTCAGTCCCAGTTGAGCGTTTATAATGTCTTGTGCAAGAGAAATTTCATGTGGTACGTCCATGTCGACTTTGTACAACTGGCATAGATAGATCTGCAATTTTATACTGCCAGTCGAGCAATAAACATGAAAGAAGTTAATCAATTCCTTTGTACAGTCTTTCACCTTGAGTGCTGTTTTCCTACCATGGCTTGTTGACCTGCTGCAAGGTTGTTTGTTCATATACATGGTAATATTTCCTCCTATACGATCTCTTAGGAACTTGACAGCTTGTCTGAACTCTTCATCAACCAGCATAAAATACTCAGCATGGGCTGTGTTTGAATTCGGACCTTCGTAACAGTTTCCGTATCTTGCATGAAATATCAATCGCCCATTTTTATCCGTTACTCTCACATAAATGACAACTGTCTCAGCAAATTTTTTCTTATCTCCTCGCTTTCCAATCTTGCACTCCAATCTGTCAAGACACATGAATTCAGCATGGTTCGCCTCTGTGACATGATAGAACATGCCACAGAACTGAGCTTTAGTAATAACAAGTGGATTGAAGCCTCCAACCTTATGGTTATCCTTGTGATCTTGAATTGTGCTTACATTGTCACACATTAAACTTTTACCCGACTGCACAAAGTGCCAGTCCATAGGAGAACAGATTTGAGAGCAACCTACCAGGCTCATCTTATTCCAGTTCATATTAATGAGAACAATATCCGTACCACATGTTACAAACAGCTGCGATAGTGGTGCAGGGCCTACGACAACATTTTGGGGGATTCGAATGCTGAGACCCCAAAGTACTCTTGTAGATAATTCCATGTTCATACCATTTATATCCTGTACAATCAAATGACGGTAAGGGTCTTGGCCAATGATCATATGACTTACTTGTTTCGCGTCCCGCTCTAAATTGAAAATCTTGATGGCGTTATCGCCTATGTCTGAAACAACAAGATGGTTATTTGGCGCAAAACAAACATCGTAAGGAACAAAAAGACCCCTGTAAAGCCTTCTAGCCATCCATTGTTGCTCGGGGTTGTCCGTTTCTCCTCTCCCATATATCTCAATGCAATTTTCATGTTTTTTCAGCACAGCCACTTTTCCTTGATCAGACACTGCCATTCTTTTCTCCTGACACATGATGGCCGGTAACATCCTTGCTGCCATTATTATTCACAATTCCGCGACGGACACGTTTTCCTAAATATAATGCAACTCTCTCAAAGACAAAATAAACAAAAGCTAGCCTGAGATTTATGTAAATAGAAATCGAAAAAAACTGTTCGATGCAACTTTCTTTTCGTCAAAGTTATAAATAACATTCAGATATTAGATCTATAAAAACATATATAGGAACTTGCGGCTTTTCTCGGAAAAAAGGTTGGTTTCCAAGAATAGATGCATGACGTGACTGGTGTTAATCACCATATGGTGTTTTCGAGCGATGAAAATATTAAATCTATAACAGTTCGAAAATTTAGGCAAACCATTGCTCTGGAGAAGCTCATTCATTTAGGATCCTTACAAACTTTCTACGCAGTTCTCTTAAGTTCAATATCAGAAATGGGAGCAGGTACCAGGACTCCTCAGAGACTGCGACTCTCATTGTCACGTCATGATCTGGAGAGCATATTCTCAGTTTGTCGAATGATTCAGACTGTTTGCATTTGATTTATTGCACTTTTACTGATAAAATATGCAAAAATAGCTTGGAAAACATTCATGCTTAATTTTTGGGACTCATCTGTGTTTTGTTATGTAAAGAACCGTAGATGAATTGATAGTCAGGTATATTTCGGTTGACCGTGAAGTATATCGTTGGCAATCTTATAGTCAGCTAAATATCCTGACACGTAAATAAAGTTTATCATCATCATCATCATCATCAACATCATCATTGTTATTATTATTATTATTATTATTATTATTATTATTATTATTATTATTATTATTATCTGATTAAAGAATGCCTATTCCTCCGTCACCATCTTTTTGGATGGGCTGTTCAACAGCCACCATGTCAGCCACATTGTTGCTTCCCAGCCTGGTAGCTTCCCAGCCTGGTAGCTTCCCAGCTTTCGAGGCACCGTAATATTCAAACTGACTGAATAATGGGAAAGAGGAAATCACGTCCTCATAAATGGAATAATTAAGGGCGGCCGCCTTTGCATTTGGGCATTTAAGATCTACCGTTTTTCCGTCTCTGTCACACCAGGTGTTGTCAGTCTCTCCGTGATTTAATTCCGTAAAGCCCTGGACCCGGTTAAAAAAAGGCCAATTAGCGCTAATCCAGGATTAAAATTTTGTTCCGTTTTTGTCTTTTACCTTCCTACGTGTTGCGTAGAGAAACCTTTTTTGTTATCATTATTGTATCGCGGAGTAAACGCTCAACAGGATTGTTTATAGTTCAAGTTGCATATCCTTAGCAAGAAACCCTCGCTTAAAACTAGCCTTAATCCTGGGTTAAACTTAACCATCTTTCGGGGAACCGGGCCCTGGAGTAAGATTTTACTGATTTTGCTCGATCTGCTTCTGAGAGAGCTCATCTTTTATTTCAAAATAATGCTTATTTGGGAACATTTTATTGCCTCTTTATGGAAGTTAGGCTGAAAAATATACCGAGACAGCTCCTGACCGGGAGAACTAAGAGGCTCGAAAGAGCTCTTCAGGCAGTGGATTTTTGCAAATCCCTCATCGGTTCTCATCGAGGAGTTCGGACCAACCCCATTTGGGACGTAAATGTTGAGGTAAAGGAAAACAAATTGCCCTGGGAAAATTCAGAAAACTGCTTAATTGTTGGAAGTCCCCAACCAAGGATTCTGGGGTTGTCAAGTTTAGTTTATTAATAGCTACGACCAAACGCATAGAGTGTGTACCTATAACGAAGTCTTAGAAAAATTTCTAGCATTCTTTTCATTCCTTACTTTATTTTCTCTGGGTTTCTTTTTTTTGTTTCGCTGTCACGGGCCTATAGAACTGCAATCTTGGACAAAATAAAATGGAACAGCAAACCCCCATCCCCCCCCCAAATCAAGGATGAAGGCACGCGAAGGGCAAAAACGCGCCATTTTCCCATCCTTGATTTGGCGGGGAGGGGGGGGGGGTCTCTGAGGTTTTCCATTTATTTTGTCCAAGATTGTGGCTCCGGTTGTTACAACGTTGGATAGCGCTATCCACCGGATAAATCACTATCCAGTGGATAAGTATTAGGGAAATCAATTGCGTTATCCACCTGTCAAACACTGGGCCCTGTAGGCCAGGGCCTACACATTTTTGGTTGGATAACAGCTACCGCTTGTTATAAATTATGCGCTGTTGGTGTGAGCTAAAAAGCGAAAGAGCTCAAAGTGTTGGTGTGGTCAGTGCGCACTAGTACGTCACTAGTCATGCGTGCAATTTTCAGGATATGTGGAAATGAAAGTCAGACAGGCCTACAACTGTTCCTAGCTGTTATAGAGATAACATTTCATTGAAAGGAACATAAAAACACACATGAGAAAAGGACAGTCAGATATAAGACCCAACTTATCTGTATCTATATCTATCATCAGCTTTTCTTTATTCGCACAAGCAGAATAATCAGCTTTCTTCAGTTCGAGCCTTAAAATCAAACGTGTTCTGAAGTTGCGTTTTTGTCCCAAATTTTCTCTTTTCTTCCTGACAGTGCTCAGTGTGCATTTGGCTTTCAGTTTCAAAACAAACATCCTTTCAAAAACTCCACCTACGCGCTTGAAGCTTTTTCCTTTTTTCTGTGAGGAAAGCCTAGGATGAAGTTGTGAGTCCGTGTGGAGAAGAAAGTTAGTAGGATATAGGAATTGGCTGTGTGACCTCTGTACAAGTCTTTTTGTAGGTTGGGGAAAGCCCTCTCCCGCTCCCAGCAATCTCCTTCGTCCTTTCTGGCTTCTCAGCTTGTCCTTCATACGTCACAACACTTCTAAACACTTTGTCGACGATCAAGCCTATTTTGCACGGTAAGTGGACTGACCCAATATCCCAGACGTTGAAAAAATTTCTCACTAAAAAATTTCACAACGAGCACCGTGCTCTTCCTCAGTTTAGGGACATTGGTGGAAAGACGGCAGAAGTAAAAAGAATGAAGTGCTAAAGGACGGATAGGGGCTTTTGAATGGAGGGGAGTATGATACACTTGAATTTACACCCGCGCCGCCGGTGAAGCAGGGTTTTTTTTAAGCCCCTGAAGAAGGTTTGTTTTCAAACCGAAATATTGGGCAATTTGTTTAAATATATATTCTTTGTTTTATTCTTTTGTTTACTTTTTCATCGCATTGCCGCAAGGATCAGTTTGCCGCTTCATATTTTCTACAAGTTTTAATAATTGTACTGATCCTAGCCTGCGTAGCAGGCGTTGAAAGGGGTAGGGGATAGGGAAAAAGGGAAAAAGGGAAAAAGGGAGGGGGGTAGGGGAGAGAGGTGTGCTTTTCTCGCTCCCCCTTTCCCTCCCCTTTTTGCGCCTGCCACGCAGGCTATACTGATCCCATCCTCGGAGACCCAGGGGTGGTCAGTCGGGTTGGGAGAAAAGGCGCGACGAAAGCCGTTTCAAGTACGGGCGCCCCTTTTCTCCCAACCCGACTGACTGCCCCTGGGTCTCCGAGGATGTACTGATCCAGGTCTACAAGTGGGACTCCAGCACCACTCATTGGTTTGTTGCTGTAGACTTGCTGATATTTTATATAACCGGTAATTGCTTTGTTCCTAGGGGACTCTCCTCTCCCTCCCTAGATACACCCCCGCTACCTCAGGGCCCAATTGTTCCAAACGTCGATTAGCTGGGTAAATTTTGAATCCGGGTTTCCTTTTTCTCTGATAATTTTCTCTATTCTTCTTAGATCATCAAATTGTAGACAAAAAGACTTAACAGGGGCACCCAACGAGGATATAGTTCAAAACCACTTAACATCGCATTGTTGAACGTATTTTAGTATTCAAACGGTAGATATAGGCATATCCCCTAAAAACTTTTCATCTGTTCGGATTTCCTAGCTGAAAGTCTAGTGATCCGAAAATTATAGGGAGAAAAACTTACCTTCTCGAAAATTTCAGCCAGGAAAAGGCTCCCGAAAATTTTAGATGGCCTTTTTTAGGGTCAAAATCCGTTAAAAATGGGTTATTATACCATTTTGTAGTTCTTCGAAAATCCTAGGAGAGGCAGGCAAGCAAGAAATTTTACAACAAATGCTCCGAAAATTCTAGATCTCAAATCGTCTTCCGAACAGATATTTTCCCGAAAATTGCCGTTGGGTGCCCTGACTTAAACTAAATTTGATTTTTAAGCTTTCATATCTGAAGTCAAATTCCTCTTCTGGGTTATCTTAAGCCAGCTTCGAACAACCCGGCCCTGGCTAAGAATTGATAACAATCGTCGTAATAAACACTTTATCATAGAACGTAGACCAAAACATTATTGTAGCTAATATAACTTCTACAAGGAAGTTCTTCTGTATTCTCTTGCCCGGCTTCAATTGTTCTAGAGGTCTTCTTTTTTCTAATTTTTGTCGCCTGAGTGGCTGGCAGGATTAAAGGTCGCTCTAGTTCTTTGGTGGGCGGCGGAGCCGCGAGAAGGTTGGGAGCTAAACGGACCGCGGCTGCAGTTCATTAGTGGTTGTCGGTCAAATAGAAAGTTTTCTGTTAAAAACAATATAACAAAGTGACAAGGCTCACCATTCGTTTGTTTGGACAAATAATACAGGTGATTTTCACAAAGAAAGTGCACATTATGCATCAGTCAATTCCAGCTGCGCCCAGCCCTCCCCCCGGGCATTAACATTTTTTTTTGCCTTGGATGGCAAATTCCCGGGGGTGGAGACTCTTGAGCTGTGAGATCCCCCAGGGTGGGGACGAAAAAAGTGGGTAAATTCACCGTCCCCCTTCAACACTGCAACATTTTTCATTGGTCGCACGGTGGGGTAGTGTTTTAAGCAGTGTTTTGGGTTAAAATTAACGTCTGCCTTTGTAATAGCGCTATTCTAATTAAGACTCCACGCCGCGAAGACACCAGTTTATTGTTTTAGTGTTGTTATAAATTACTGACATTAAAATTAATTGTGTGATTTAAAGTTATCTGCTCTGAATAGTTTTATAAATATGAAAGTATGTTCTTTAAATAATATCAGCAGAAGTTTGACTCAATAACCATAAAAACGTTGATTCACGTCAATAGCTCCCTATTTCGCTATGTCATTTTGGCTTGATAAGCAGTGAAGAAATGCATGCATAAAATCGAGAATATGCTTTTACAACCCTCTACAATTTTTTCCCGTCCTTGACAGGTGATGAGCCAATCTGCTTGCTTCTCCAGTAAAATCCTCTGAGTAGTTATATTCGGATAGGAAACCGCGTGCGTGTCAAAAGCTCGGTAGTGGCCCCGGTGTTGGCAAATGCCCGGCCCCCGGGAAGCGCAAAATTTGCTAATGCCCCACCCCAACTCCCGGGACTGACAAGGCGGGCAAATGCCGCAGAATCCCGGGGAGGGGGGTTGTCGGCAGCTGGAATTGACTGATGCATTACATGTACTTGTGAAATCTTTGTCTGCATTTGTACTTTAAACGGCTGATTACCTGTTTGCTCGTGTAGCTGCTGCCTAAGCCTGTCTCAACTTTTATCGAAAGGAATGTCCTGAAATTTTCTGTTTGTAAACTTTAATTGCTAAACGATGACTTCAAATGTAAGACATTTAAAATATGTCGCCCACAGGTGCTATTAAATTCTAGTTTCATCTGCTATTGTCATGCAGTCATGGTATCTTCCAATTGTTTATATTTCTTTTTAATGCAAAATAATATAATAATTAAGATGACGTCACGGTTGTTATCTTTTTCCTTTAAATTCCGTCCTTTGCACTAACACAACAAGGGTACTTTTTCTTCGTCGCTTTCTTTCGCAATTTTCTCATTTAAACATTGAAACTCTACCTTGCCTCCTTTAAAAAAGCACCTCTGCGTTTGAAGACCTTTAAGGCCCTCGAATTTTTGCGAACGGTAAGTTTCCTTTCTGTTAATATACCACGACCACAACAAATGAAAGTATGAGTATAGCAGATCAATACATTTACAACTTTAGTGTCTCTTGTTGGCTAGTTGTTGTTTAAAATTTGTTACTTTTAGCTTTCGTACAAAATAATATAAACCAGTATAAAGTAAAACAAAGTAAATAACCCGTGACGCTGATTTATGCAAGAATTTTCAACTTAAGTTTGCATGAAAACTGTCGAAATTTTAAAGTTTATGTTTCTTGAAATTATTTAAAGTCAAAAGATTTTTTCGTTTATTATGAAATGGATCATGTTTTTAAAATCGTGAAGTCAAGTTTTCTCAACAGACTTGCCATCTTGGTCACGCAACAAACATGAACAGGATTCTTTCGAATTTTACGGGCTACTGATTACTAAAAAACACTTTTCTTCCGAAAATTTATCTTTTAGGAGGTTGTATCAGTTGCAGCGATTTCCATTCTTTTACAAAGAAAATAGAACAAAAAAGAACCTCTTTTCCTGTTGGCTTAGAAATCATATCGTGCTTTTAACAATACCACCAATGTATCAAACCCGGCGGGGGTATCAAATCAGAATTCAGAGAATCACTTGGGGAGGTGGGGAAGCACTTGGAAAATGCTAGAAAGGCTGTCAGAAGTACCATAAGTTGAAGAATCTCCTCATCAACACAAAGTTGTCGATTTTATAGAGAATTTCCCACTGGGAATCAAATACTTAAAGAAAATTTAGAATTTCTCAAAATTAATGTATTTCCTATTGGACTGCGACAGCCGGAAATAGAACCCAGTTTTCTTCGTGCGAATAAAGCTAAGAGGGGGTGCCAATGTATTGGTCCAATGCAAACATGTTCTAGCGCCCTCAAGTTACGCCCATCCTTACTTTTAGCCGAGTGGTGAGAATCTTGGCGAAATTTGGGTATATTTCTCCAGCGTTTCATTTCATTTCGTCTCCAGAGGTTAGTGAAGTTGATCAGACAAGCATTTCGCATTGTCTGTTTTATTTTGACTCTTTTGGCGTCATTTTTGGCTCAGAAAATCGTGATGCTTCATAAGCTTGTCTCCTGGAATATAGCTAAACTGCAGCAGAAATTCTAATGCACCGTCGTGGAACGTTGTTTTGTGCATTACCAGTCTATTAAAACGAACTAAGAAACTTTCTTTTCACATAGTCCTTCTCTTGTCATATTTGATGGCAATTCTGTGGGACGGCAGTAGATATCTTCGGCGAGCGTGACTTCTAAAATTATGTAGCTCATTGCCTGGTTAATCTTAATTTTTGTTCTTCAATTACAGATCGAGGCAAAATAAACCTTTTCCTGTTGGTTAGGATATTTCACCAGTTTGTGTTTAAAGATTTATTTGTAGTGGAAAAAGAAAAGGAATCAAAATGCCAAAAGTGGTAAGTTCACTCGAGAATTACCGATGTTGGTTAAGAAACTGAAACTTCGAGCTCAATCTGGATTTCTTGTTTCCTTGCAAGGAATTCGAAAGTACGAATTTGTGTACATTAGTTTTCGATTTGTTATGAATTAACAAGCTCAAAATATCTCTTAGGTCAACGTTCGAGTAACTACTATGGATGCGGAGTTAGAATTTGCTATTCAACCAAGCACGACTGGAAAGCAACTATTTGACCAGGTTTGTATAATCATAGTATTTATCTTTCTATTCACATGCATATTTTAATTAACCGTGCAATTTGTCAATTCAAGCAGTGTTCAGTTCATTTCCCACGAGAAAAGAATAGCTTTAGCATAAATTATCTGTGTATTTTGTGCTTTGCCAAGGTCGTGAAGACGATAGGACTGCGAGAAATCTGGTTCTTTGGTCTCCAATACACGGATACCAAAGGCTTTGTAACGTGGCTGAAGTTGAACAAGAAGGTAGGCCGGCCTATATTTTTGCCATGTAAAAATTATTTTGACAAAACCCATGATTCAGATAATTTGTATGATCGATGTACTATAAGCTTGCATTTTTTAGTCTACCCATCTTCATTTACTGTCATGATGAGGGATTTAATATTCATTGTGTGGCTTGGTAATAGAGTCTGACAGGAAGTGTGCAAAATCAATTTAGAAAACTTCCATTGTCTTTTAAGTATTCCATAGTTTGGCAGTCAACTGTGGAAAAAAAACTACAAAGGTTTACAATATAACTATCTGAACAGGCAAAGCACAGATTTGTCATATGCATGCTTCTGCAATCCAAGATATGTGAGACTAACAAGTTTTGATGGGGCATTACTTTCCGGGCTGCCTATTGGGTAGTTTTGTGACAAGACAACCTATTTGTTTTTGAAGTGTATGGCTTGATTGTTTTGATCAGTTTGTTTGCCAAGATTAAAAAAAAACAAAACATGAGTCACATAAGCACTTGCTATTAATGAAATTTTCATGTCACTTAAATTGCAGTATAGCTGCATGTTCCTCTATGTGATTTATAATTGGAACTGTTGTTTTAAGTTTTCTGCATGCTCCTTTTCACTCATGAATCTATTTACCAGGTTATGATGAGCACTATAATTTGGTCAGTCGTTCTACTGGTCAAGAGTTGTAAACTTTTATTGTATGCAAGTGAGTCTCATGATGAGCATGTGCTTGATTTTTGGCGATGATTGAAATGTTGCACTATTTTGATCATGTTTTGGCACTTTGCCAGTGATGTAATTGCCCTTGAGTCAAGGCCCTTGATTTTGTGTATTTATTCATGCATACTTATTGGTTCAGAAGTAAAACTTGGCTTTCTATAGTTCAGTGTAAGAGGTAAATACCTTTAAGAACACACAACTGTCAGCAAAGTAGAACATGAAAAACTTATATATGTGACCTCACACAAGAAAACGCACACTAACGGCTATCCATTAAACAGTTTAAATGGACGGCTGCAGGGTTTCAGAAAGTTTTGAAGTAGACAGCTGAGTTGTCAAAGTTAGTGGCCAGTCCAGGGATTATTTATTTCAAAAATGCCATCCGTAGAGACATGCCAAGCAGAGTAGCCGGCCAATACTAAAAAAATAGGCAGGGATTTTCCCCGGCAGCCGGCTACTTTTGACAACCCTGCGGCTGAGAAATGAGAGGAAAATGGATATCAAGAGCTTTAAAACGGTTTCCTAGGCTTTTCGAACTGTGAAGCTAAATTTTCTAGCGTATAGGCTGAAGCGTTTTAATGGCAAAGCAAACCATTAAAACGACTAGTGAAAAGCAATTTAAATGGATGGGTATTAAAGAACGATGTAATGGCTTTAAACCATATAAAACATTTTAATGGATTATAGGGCACTCATAAACATCTTATAGCTAAGCAAAATAAAGTTGTAAGGTTAACACTGGTTGGCAAAATCCACAAGTGTTTTTAGCCTAACTTGCGGAAACTTTCCTCAGGATATTAAAAGGATAAACAGCCAAACTCTTTTGATTGTTCATTCAGTCAGTACACTGGTAAACCCAGAAAATTTTCCCATCTTGTTTTCCTGTATTGTTTGAGACTGGAGGAAAACATCCCTTGAGCCACAAACAGCTGATCAAAACACCGAATCGTCGGGAATCATTTGCTGCACAAGATGTTCGATCACACAGACTCATCCCAGGACAATCCGCATGTGACTTGTCTGTAACATGACGTGCATTAGTCTTGACATTGGGGTCAATGAGCCAATCTCTTCAGGTCACATGCTTTCATCAACAACAAAGACGGTGCCTAAATAGGAGTGACGGCTGTTTTCACAGGCTACTAGAACTCCGTTGAAAGAACACATTAGCAACCCGAACTTGGAGACTAAAACAAAACAAAAATCAAAAATTCGTACAAAGAGTTGAAAGTCAACATGAACTGAAAGGCCTTTAAGACTTGCTGGTATTGGAGTTGCATTCAGATGCGATAATTTTACACATACACTCTGAAGTTTACACATGCTGCCTTACAGTGCCTCGAGGTTTCAAGGGTTTCAAAACAAGCCGGTGACCGCAGGAGTTCCACCGGCTACTTGATTGCCAGCTAATCTGGTCATAACAATAAGCTTATGACAAACAATCTTGATTGACACAGCTGCCTACTTCAAAACATTTTGAAACCACCCCTTGATTTGTAAATGTCAGAAACTGTAAGCAGCTAGCTTGATATTGCAAAGACACAAGGGCTGTAACAGAAGTAAGAAACAAACTCTTCTAATGTAAATCTTCTGTTCTTGTTTGAGCTAATGTTAGTAATAGCTGTTTAAATGGCTTGTGATTTTTTTGCCATTTTGGCAGCTGCCATTTTAAATGCTTTCTGAAGTCAACTAAATGGTCCAGGATCATGTTTGCTGTTTAAACTGCTTATTAAAGTAATCTAACAGGTGGTGATTACCGTTTTAACAGAATGGGTTGAAATGAAAATGGTTTGTGTAATGGGTTAATGGTCTGATAAAATGTTTAAATGGATAAAAAACCGATAGCCATTAGTGTACGTTTTTCCATGCAAGGTCACATATTGGGGAAATCCTGTTTTGTGTAGAAAGCCACATTCTTATGAAGGCAAAGAGTTTGAAGACCATACCTTTCTCATATTTGAAGCAATTCCTGGAATTCTACAATGAAACAGATTTAATTGTTCTTTGCAGATGCGCTTTGTTGTAGTGAACTATTATTAACATAAGTCTAAAATGTTTTCCACCATTTTTATCCCTTAACCCTTTCACTGCCAAATTTAGGGAAAAGCAGATTTGACCAAATTTCATTTTGTAAAATTTTGAAAAACAACTAGCATCATGTGTAAGTACAGGCAGAGAGATTTTATTTGAATGGTCACATCATAGGATTTGGTCCACAGACTCAAAAGATTGAGTTGCCTTACAAAACTCCATCAGGCACTCTGGCAGTCAAAGAGTCAATAAAACCTGCACATCAATTATGCTTAGCACTATCAATTCAGCTCTTATACGACTACAATGAAGACATTGACTACATTTACACTTAAAAAAGGGCAATCTGCCTATTGATCCATGCCGGGCGTATAATCGCGGGTCCCTTGACTATTTGTGCGCTCACAAAGGATGCCAACGCATCCTTTGACTCTCTGACTGAAATGTAACTTAAGAAAAGCGATAATTTAAAGCTTCCGCACTACTTTCCTTTATATTAGGAATTGCAATCACTCGACTTGTAAATTATTTTGACTTATATAAAATATTTTAAGGTTTTAAGCCAGTAGAATGCCAGAAAAACAAATATGAAGTCGAGTAGTTTTGAATTGTTTTCATTTGTATGCAGATTACCAGTCGTTTCCATCAAACTGAATTATCCTGGCTTTTTTACGACTTTTCAGTTTGCTCTGTTTCATTTTATATTGTTTTTGTGAAAGCGTAATTCTTTCATGTGAATTTACGCTTTCAAAAGGAAAAAACTTTGAGGAAACGTTGCGTTTATAGCCCCGGAGATACATAACTATTTTGCTTCACTTACACTCATATGAAATTAAATTACCCTTCTTTTGGCAGATTTTGCTGGAGATAAAAATATTGCCTTTGATTTCTCAGATGCTTGCCTTTTTGGGTACCCTGTTTATTTTGACTATCAGGATTTTTTAGGCTTTGCCTCAGACTAATCATTCCATTCTGAGAAAAGCTGTAACTGAATAAAGTCACGCAACACATCTTAAGACTGCATAACTTGATCTTTCTGCTATCTTTTGTTTTTTTATTGTCTCCAAAACAATCAAGATGTTTCACCAGTTTTCACTTACAAATAACAGGAGATGTTTGATTGCCCGAAAAATTTGTATTTACTTTCAACACGTTTCAATAGGTGCAATTTCGTAATATGTTGGTCACAAGAACAGGTTTACAAAATTGGCCCCACCAATTTCTCAAATAGGAAAGAATTATTGACCGCTGGTGTAAAAAAAAACCAAAATGTCTGAGAGCTTTTGAATCATTAAATGTAAAATTATTCCAAACAGGGCTCACAATCCTGTTGTTTTGTGGAATGTTAGGTCTGTTCTCGTGTAGCATTTGGTACAAAGATGAACGCGGTGCATAAGTGATGAGTGATTTGTAATGCTAGGCACATTTCACTTTGTTGTGTTTGGACGAGCTGCTTTGGGTTCTTATTAACCTATAGAACTTACCTCTGGAACTGTCACGAGAAGTTCTATTGTTTTTTTTTTGCTTATCCATGGAAATTTCCCTGAGGCAATTTTGGGGAAGTTGGTTTCACACAAAAAGTCGCTTCCCCACAGGCAACAGCCATTTGCCAAGAGGGAAAACGGATTGTATAACTGCACCTATTAAGTATGATAATTTCACTTTGTCAGATTACCTGGAAAAACAGCTTTCAATCCACGTGAATTATTAGGAATTCAATCAATTTGTCTGACAGTATTTCTGTGATCTACAATTTTCCAAAAAACTTCACTTGCCTGTCAGGCAAGTTATTAGTTAAGAATACATGTAGAATTCACTAGCCTGATAGCAAAATCAACTAGCCCTGGGCTATCAGACATGACTTCCACATTTCCTTGTCACAACCCAAAGGAAAAAATCGATCGTAACAAACTCTAGGAAGTTTGACCACGTAACACCTTTGCTTCGAGAGCTAAACTGGCTTCCTGTTAAAGAACAATTATTCTATAGAGACTCCGTTTTGACCTTTAAATGTCAGAGCGATCTTGCGCCTCAATACTTAACGAGCAAGTTTACCAAGCGCTCAAATATACATACTCGTAACACTCGTACACGGAACTCTTTGCAGATTCCGCTATACAGAACGGCTATAGGCCAGCGCACATTTTTCTACAGAGGGGCCTACACATGGAATAACTTGCATAATGAACTTAGGCAAAGTGCCTCATTGGCATCTTTCAAGCGCGCCCTGAAAGACACACTATTAAAGCAGACATTTCCTTCATAAGCTCTAGAATTTAGTAGAACACCACCATAAATTGTGATTTCGAGTTTTCATTGTCATTTTTGCTTTTATAAATTGTAAATAGTTCCTGAAAAACCTCACGAGGATGTTACTATTAAAGTTATTATTATTATTATTATTATAAAAAAAATCACCTTCAGCCACCAGCCTAGGTGCTGCTCTACCAGATCCCTTTTGTTTCTTGATTTTTCTAAGTTCTGTTAAAGTTTTTTCTTTCTGTCAGTGCCATAAAGCCTGCTGTGTTGTCTTGTCATATTTTGTTAAAGGAGACAGTGTGTTAAAGCTGTTGTTAGGGTTAAGTGTTTATTAGAGCCTCACCCTTCAACACAAGATTTACAGCGGCATCAATATCATAGTGTTAATTGTAAATGAAACTGTATGAAATTTATCTACGGACAAGAATTTCATTACATTCATCTTGACAATTTCTCAATTTTCTTTTTTATTAGGTTAATAGCCAAGATGTTAAGAAAGAGTCACCACTTCAGTTTAAGTTTCGAGCAAAGTTCTACCCAGAAGACGTCTCTGAGGAACTCATTCAGGAAGTCACCAGGGTATGTAAGGGCGAGGTACATGGCCTTTAAAAAGCCTCAACCATGACAGATAAGGCCACAGTTAAATGATTAATTATGCATAATTTATTATTACTGTATAAATTATTTAAATAAATATTTTTAGAATTATGATGCCATATTGACAGCATGCTATGAAATGAGTTCAAATGAAGGTTTTCCAGTTTCTCACGTACATTCTGTGCTGCAATTGGGTCAGTGTCACAACAAACATCAAGAGCAGCAGTTTACAGTCAATTCCCTTTATAGCGGACATCATGGGGACCTCAAGTTAGTGTCCTCACTAGCAAGAGTCCATAATAATTGGTGTTTAATTCAGCCAAACGTCTGTAATTTATTTTGGGCTGGGATTTAGCTGCTGTCCATATTAAGTGATTCTAGCTTAATATACTTGTATAATTTTTATTTTGGAAATTGCTTTTTGAGAAATAGATTTTTGAAAATGACACATTTATAGCAGGTCTAACACCTTAAGAAGATATTGCACATGTGGAGAGTTATATAGGACAAAGTGTTTGTCTTTGCATGTTCCCATCTTGTATTAGAGTATATTCATTTTACGATTTTAATAATAACAGTGTCAGAAATTATTAACAGTGACAAAAAGTGTAATTCTTCTTGTTTATTTCATCACTGTCTTTCTTTGTGAAAGTTGAAACTGGTCATCTGTTTTTGTAGAGGCTGTTCTTCTTACAAGTTAAGGAAGACATTTTGACAGAAAGAACATATTGTCCTCCAGAAACTGCTGTTTTGCTGGCCTCTTTTGCTGTAAGTTAAATGATCAGATTTTAATGATTTAATACTAGCTAATTGGGCTGATCATGGAGACAGCACAGGGTAACAGTGCTATCTTATCCCAAGGGCTCAAAGTTAAAAAAATCCTCAGGTTGCCTTTTGGCGACCAACTGGAGAAATATAGTCAACAGATGCAAATTTTTAGTTGCCAGTTTGTGTATTGTAAATGATGTAGCTTATAGCATGGCGCGATCCATCAGATTTGATTGTTTGAAAATATTGCGTACAGAAGTCAGTATAAATTTGGAGGTAAACTGTCTTTGTCTGTGAGATTTGGCAACATTTTTTCTGACAAAAGCAAAGAAAAATAAGATGAAATGTTTGTTTTCACTTTACTCTTTGAATTCAAATGTAAATCATAGTTAAATCTCGTTGACTAAACCAGAATTTTTAGTCGCCAAGGAGAAAATGGCGGCCATATCAGTCACATTTTGGTCAGACAAAATAGGTCATCATAATTTGGACTCGCTTTGAAACGGAGGCTGGTGCAACCTTGGAAATGGCCTATTGAGATCGTGGTTACAGAATGATATCCGGCTTGAGTTGAACCTGACAGTTTTCTGAATATCAATCTACTTTCACATCTGAGCAGTCCTGATCACAAATTAGGCACTTAAGTGCAAAATTAAGGATGTTACCGTCTTCATCAAGGAATAAACAAGACCAAGACCAGCCATTAAATAGCATGATTACCCCAGTGGGGCAAAGAGACAGCTGACATCTCAGACTATAACTTTGTGGCTGTTTCCTTTTGTGCAGTTGCAAGCTAAGCATGGAACAAGAAATCCAGAGGTGCACAATCAGCAGTTTTTAGGAGCTGAAAGATTATTGGCTGAAAGGTAGAATTTAATTCTTTATTCAATTGTTCTTTGATTTTAGTGTTAAAAAATTCTCACTTGTTTTACCCTCTAACAAGCATTCCTAGGAAGATTGAAGATTTGCATTTGACCACCCCCCTTCCCCACACCTCCTCACCCCTTCCTCACTATTTTGTTTTCACCCCAACAGTCATGACTTGCTTAAATAAGACTGGCTTTAATGGGAATGCTTGTTTCGCAGGCTTGCTTTGTCATTTATAGTTTATCTTATGTGCTTTAAAGTTGTTTCTTATATCTTATGCTTGCAGAGTATCGCAAACCCATGCAAAAGACAATCTTCCAGAAAAAGTAGCACAATGGTGGTCTGAACATGCCATGTTGTCAAGGTGAATCATGTAATAGGACATTTTAACCCTTTATATATGTCCCAAGAGTCATGTCTGACTCAAAGCATAATCATGAGAAAACAAGGCTACTAATGAGAAAGAGGAAATGTGTCCATCTTTTATCAAATTCTCCATTTATGTCCAGAAATGCACACAATGGTGGATCTGGCAAAAAATCTCCAGAGAGCTGGCAAAAATTTAATTTCAATGTGAAGCCCCAGGGTAGTGGGGCTTGGTATCCCTGGGGAATTTGACTGTATTTCCTTTCCCCATGACATGAAAATAGGGTTGGCTTCTGATTGGCTGCGGTTGACACACCTACAATGTCAAACCCCCCTGGGTATGCCCAGCCCCCTCTACATTTACTGGTGCATAAATGAGATTACGAGAGGTGCTCCCTGTAAAGTAGAGAAGTTGACGAAAATGGCGAATCTGGCGTGAACGGCAAATCTGGCAAAAATTCTTTATGGGTTAGGTGAATATTCAATTTAGATGCAAAACATGGCCCCTTGGAGATTGGCGATTATGACAAAAATGGCAAATGGCGAAGACAGTGAAAACTGGACAGCAATGGCAAATCCAGTGAAAAAACACCAGAGGGTTGAGAGGGCTATTTTGGCAAAGATGGCATATTTGGCAAAAATGGCAAATATGGCGAACACCCACCAAAGTCTTAGCAAAAATTCAAATGAAATGGCAAAGGAGCCTTTTGAAAGAAAGGGGTGATTTTGACAAAAAAAGATGAAAATGGTTAATATGGCGAAAATTTGTCAAAGCCTTAACTACATGTGAAATAGGATGCCATAGGGGTCCCTTGAAAAGTGGCGATTTTGGAGAAAATGGCAAAAATGGTGAACGTGGCGAAAATTTCCCCAATTCTCCCAACTAAATTTCTTGTAATAGAAGGTCCAAACACATGTGATCAAATTGAGTTCTATGTCTTCCACTCATGCTTACTGGAATTTCTAAAGAATGCTGGCTACATACCAGTACCTGCTGTGTATGTTTTATAACAACCTGGAGATTAGGGTACTAACGGGGTCCTTTGGTCGCCCGCAATTAAGATCACCAAACAAAGTGGCCAAGTGAATTAAAGCAGAGTGCAAATGTAATATTAAATTGTTTGAGTGAAACCAAAGAATTAGCTAAAGTGGTATCGTAAAATAATTTTGTTTCTGGGACCAGAAGGATTTGATTCTACTTGCACTATGGAAGACTAGCATCTTGAGTTATTTTGACCCACAAGGAAGCAAAAGCATTTGATAATCATTAATGCCTGAGAGGTTGTTTTGTTCTTACAGGGAAGATGCTATGATTGAGTATCTTAAGACTGCTCAGGATTTAGAAATGTATGGTGTCAACTACTTTGACATCAAAAACAAGAAAGGGACAGAGCTAAACCTTGGTGTAGATGCATTGGGTTTGAATATTTATGAAAAACAAGACAAGTAAGTTTTAATTTGGTATTGGAACCATTTGAATAGGGTTCAATAGTATTAAAATGATTATTGATGTTATGATCTAGTGCATTCCAGTGAAAATTTTTAATACTCTTGGAGTTTACTAGCGATGGTAAATTCTCCCATTACATATAACATGTCAGCAAAAGAGATATGTTGACTTTTGGATGTGAAATGTAAAATAGAAATTTTTTATTTTTTTTTATCCATTACCAGGTTAACACCAAAGATTGGATTTCCTTGGAGTGAAATAAGAAATATCTCTTTTAATGACAAAAAATTTATCATCAAACCCATAGACAAAAAGGCACCGGTAAGTCATGTTGCTATTTTAATTCAAGAAATCAAGTGGAATATGATAATGATTAAGTCTTTTTTGTCTAAGAGAATATTTTATGCAGCCATTAAACTTATTGTTAATTTCGTAATTTTAGGATTTTGTTTTCTATGCATCACGGTTGAGGATAAACAAGCGAATTTTGGCCCTTTGCATGGGAAACCACGAACTTTATATGAGGCGCAGGAAGCCAGACACCATTGAAGTTCAACAGATGAAAGCTCAAGCTCTGGAAGAAAGACAAGCAAAATTGAAAGAAAGGTAAGCTTTGTTATCAGTGACTATGTTAATGAAATGTGTGTTGAAAGATTCATTACAGAGAAATTGCCTACACCTTGTACTCATTTACAATAACCAATTTGCCACTATATCTTTCACTGGAAAGTGATGTTCAAAGCAACCTAAGCCATTTAGCAGCCACCAGAGGAAAAGAGCTAATCTGCAAACTATTGTTGCTTTCCTTCCCATTTCAGATTCCCTCTATTTGACTACTAAACAACCAGATTCACTGAAGTACTTAGGGTGCGTTTTTTTGGGAGAATTCCAAAACGAATTTGTTATCTCAGATCATGTGGATTCTTCACTTAACCAAAAAAAATTGAATCCGAAAAAGGATCATTTACCATGACAATGGCATTTCCTCATGCTCCTCGTGGTTAAAAAAAGTAGAGGAAAAAACAACAAACTGATCCTCGTGGCGAAGACAAGAAGGAGAAGCAACTTAAGCTATGTATGAATATACAAAATGTATATATTTCAGTTTGAACCCAAATGTCTCTAGAATTCACCAAATTTTTGGGCAGTTCAGGTGTAAGTGGGCTGATACTGTCCTTGATTGGGTGACCTGTGATGAGAGATCACAGTGGTAGATTGTAGACTGCAGTGTGTATTAAGACCCTGCTTTTTTATGCCAGTCTCATTCTGACTGCAGCTTGATGTAAAATCCAACTTTGTCCATCACTGACGTGAGCTTCTTCAGCTTGTTGTTCAAGGACTCTGTGGTGCTTCTCAGACATTCAACTCCAAAGTTGCTTTGTTTTGCTCTTCACTTTGACAGTTATTTTCTACTTAGTTGGTTTTCTTTTGTTTTTCATACATTGATCATGACTTCTCTTCATATAATTTTTTATTTAAATCCAGAATATGCAGAAATAGGTGGAATTCTAAGTGCTGTTGAAGCTATTTTGCCTTTGTGTTGTTGTTGTTGTTAGTTTTTTTAACTCTGTGTTGTATGATCATTGTGATTGCACAGCATGACCATGAAACTGCTGTGGACTTGAAAAATTGCCATCTAGGCTATGATAAAATTCTTATCCCATAGTTAACGTTGCATTCTTTTTCTATTTTAGGCAAAAACTGGAGCAAGAAAAGGTGGCCCGCGAGAAAGCTGAAGCAGAAAGAAAGAGATTAGAGGAAGAAATAGCTCAACTTAAGGCTTCACAGGAGAAACAAGCAAGAGGTTGTCATAACCTGTGCAGTTTATTGTTGAGTTTCATGATTATGATCTATGCATCATACAGCAATTTACAACTTTAAATATCTCTACTCCCAACTGCTTTTTTTAAAGGATAAATTTTGCCAGAAACAAGGTCAGGAACTTCAGGGTTAATGGGCTGTCTGTATTAAGTGTGTCGTGTTACGCAAGTCAAAATGAACCTTTCATTAAGTGAAACAAAATAAGATAATGTTATTGTCAAAGTATATGAAGTTTTCTACACAAATGTAAGTGAAAAAAGACCAAACTTTGGTCCATTGTCACCATTTCAAGAAGGAATGGGCAAAATTAGTCATCGGAGCAACAAAGTATTTAATTCTTATAGGTTTGTAATGCGGAAAAAATTATCAATGTACATTATGATGCAGTTAGATTTAGCAACACTCTACATGAGCAATTTTTTTTTCTTGTGCAGCTGGTTAATTGTGAAATTTCTTTCATTTGGATAGCAGTATTGTGAAAACAAGTAGACGATTCAACTGTTTACCTCAGTTGCATAATGTATTTGCATAAATATTTCTGTTATTTTTGCTGCTTTTGTTTAACTTTTTTCAATCAATACTATTTCAAAAAGAAAAATGCATTATTTAGCAATACTATTGAGATGATATACTCTGGGGATGTTTTTGAAGCTGTTCAAAGCACTAACCCGTGATAAATCACTGCTGTTTGTGTTTTAAACATCACTTAGAGCTGAGATGACAAGGAAGTGTCTATTAGTGAATTGAAAAACAAAACGTAAAAAATGTGTCTGTTGTCAGACTTAATATGTGTCTGTATAAAGGGGCTGAATTTAGAGAAAATATTAGGGCTATCCCCAAGGACAAAGAAAACTGTCTGTTATAAGTTGCCTTTATTCCCATAAAACACTGGGTTGACTTTAATCAGTAGTTGTATTATAATTGTTTATTTAAATTCTGTGATTTTATCCATAGAAAAGAGAGAGGCTGAGGAGAAAGCTGCAGAGTTGGCCAGGAAAAAAGAAGAACTAGAACAAGAAACCAGAAGGAAAGAAGAAGAGACCAGAATGCATTTAGCTGAAATAGAGGAAATCAGGAAGAAAAAAGCTGAGGATGAGGAGGAAAAGGAGAAATTGGTATGCCTAGACTGCTAGCAACAAGTCAGGAGTGTTATTTGTTTTTTGTCTTGTAGTCAACTTTTTGGCTTGATTTGGTTTCTTACTTTTGTCTGCCAGGCAAGAGAGCTACAGGAAAAGGAAGAAAGATTTACAAAGTTAGAGGAAGAGGAGAAAAGAGTAAAAGAGGAACAGGAACGAATTCAGCAAGAGGTAACAATCACAGAAAAAAAAAATTGCTAACTAAATTATTGATGTTTCCAATCTAGTGCCTGCCTTGTTTCTCCTAAGTCTAGGGTTTTTAGAATAGTGAATATCACTGAAAATGGAAGGTCAAGTGTTAATGTTTGACTGAGTCATGCATGCAGCTTGTTCACTTCATTGAAGTTGGATTGTTTCCTTCAAGAAAGTTTCATACTTTGGCCAAACCACTCAATAGATTAAGGTGGTTTTGTCAGAGGGAACATTCAGTTACCTAGGTAACCACTATTGGAAAACATTTTGGCATCAGAAATCTTTCATATCTGAAGGGAAAAGTAGACTATGAGTAGTCCCCCATTTTCCCTCAGGGATAGTAGAGCGAGCAAAACGCGAGCATGCGTGAAAATCACCCCCATGAGGAAAGGCGGCACGGGGCGGGGAGACAAAAAATGAGGGACTACAGACAAAGCCCTAGCTTTTGAACTAATGCGTTGCTCTCACAACGCAAAACTCTGATTGGCTGTTCCATGAAAATACTGCAACATCTGTCAAGAACGCGCCAGCCGCTATCAACACTTGACATAATCACAATTTACAGAACAAATAACAGCACAGAACAAATAACTAGAGTTGCTCTTGTAGAAGCAACTAAGCAGAAAGCTAAGCCAACCCGGCAACTGATGAGGTTCGTATGGAGAACCAAAACCATGGTCTTGCCTGATCACAAAGTGGGAATAACAAAACATTTGCAAGGCTGTTAAGCTAATTCATAAGTTATCACCAAGGGAGGAACTACATGCTCCAGTCCAAAGACTCGCATTATCTCCAGGAAAACAAGCGGCAGTTAAAATTCATGAGAAGTCATGACTGAGTCGCATCGCAATTCTCCATAGTTAATGTAGTTTTAGTTTAAGCTAGAATCCATTCTTCGAGATTTGGATATCGCTATCCATCCTGCTAAAAACGCTAACGAATTGGGCCCAGCCTGACAAAACATTGCAGGAAACCGTCACATTCACGGCCAAAAAGAAAATAGCTTAAAATTATTCAGATCCAGGAGGCAATCGCCGGACAAATTAAACAACCCAAAACCTTTGTTTAGCCGCATTGAAGAGCTTTACTTTTCAAAAGAGGTCAAAGAAAATTCTCTTGCATCAGAGGCCAAATCATGCCGACCATAAACAATTAACCGCAGAAAATTAATATGTGTGTCACAACCTCTCAGTATGAAGTAAGCGGCAAAAATCACATTTGCTCAGTCAAAACGTTTTCCTCCAGAGCATAATATACCCGTCAGAGAAAAAAAAATTCATTGGAACGAGCAGCATTTTGGCATGAGTAAAAGTCATGTGTTGCCTACACTATCAAGTTCTTCACGCGAAACAGCCGTGAAGAAAATTAGTATCTGGGTTTTCTTTTGCTTGTATTAAATATCCCCTGCAGTTTACCGATGACAAGAGCAATGACAGCTCAGTAAGGGAAGGAATCCCATTGGATGCGCTTAATGGATTTGGAAAGGGATACGAACTTCACACTCCAAAATCAGTCGGCCGTGAAGGGTCAAAAGCCTGGGCTTTGTCTGTAGTCCCTCATTTTTCTCTCTCCCCGCTGTGTGTCGCCTTTTCTTGCGTGGGATGATTTTCATGTGCGCTTGCGTTTTGCTCGCTCTACTATCCCTGAGGAAAAATGGGGGACTACTCGTAGTCTATGGGAAAAGGTCAAGGGTGTTTATTTTGTTGGGCCAAATTATTACAGATGATTGATTGGTAGCTAGGCAATCATCTAGAGAATTTTAGAAGTGCAAACATTAACAAGGAAAAGAACTGTTTCAAGTTTTGCTGAATTTATGAGATTGACGAGAGGATTTCAGGAAAATCACAGTGGGATGTGTTGTTTATCCTTTTTTAAAATGTTGTTTATTAGCTTGAGGCACAAATAGAAGAGAACAAGAAACTTCAGGAGCAAGCCACTGCATTGCAAGAACAGGTTATGGTGCAGGAGAAAGTTGAAATGGAAGAACAGCAGACATCCCTGGAAGCTGAGCTCACCATTGAAAATATACAAGGGGACAGGTCAGAAGAGGATCGACTGACAGAGGCGGAAAAGAATGAACGCCAGAGAAAGATGCTTCTGGTATGATACATGAACTATGCAAATTCAGTGTCATGTCAAGTGTCATATATAGAGTTTTTCCTTGCCCCTTCTCAGGGTGTGAAAAGGGTCTTGTCTGGTCTTCCAGGGCAATTAGATTTTCTTGGTGGGCAAATAGCTTTTAAAGCTTACTTGCCCAAAGGCCGAAGGTCCAGGCAAACAAAATCATTAGCTAAGTAAGAAAAGCAATTGGTGGCCCCAGGCAAGCAAACTGGGAAAGCTGCTTGGTCAAACGACAAGCTGGAATTCACTTTTTGTTTTCAAGCTCTGCTTCTACAGCATTCCCATCGAGATTTGGTATGGTTTTCAGTATGGAATTTTAGGGTATTGTGTGGATCGGTGAAACTGCCAAGACTTATACACTCTACCTTTTGAAGTCTACAAGTTTTGGTTAATTAACTCCTTGTTATCTCGCTAAAAATGAACCAAATTCCCCCTCATTTTTTAAAAACAATTATATCTTCGCAGGTATTTAGAGCAGCTTAAAAACCTATACCTCTTTTGAAAGGGCAAAAGATAATCTTTCAGGAAAAAAAATTCACGTTCTGAAACACATAATATTTCACACAAAAAATAGCAAGATTGGGTGAATACTAATTTGCATACCAGAATTTGACACCTGGAGTAAATAGCTGTAGTTTTCAAATGTTAATATCTTTTCTTGTAGCAACTGCAAGAAGATTTGCAGAAAGAAGAGAAGAACTATTCTAGTTATGATAAGCTTCATATGCAAAACCAGAAGGAAGGACGAGACAAGTACAAAACCCTTAAACAGATAAGACAAGGGAACACTAAACAGAGAGTTGACGAGTTTGAAGCTATGTAAAAACATTATTAGGGAATGCCATGGCAAACAAAGGTGAGAGTCTTTATCTTGTCACTTCCTAAGATTATTTATGGCTGGAGTAAAGTAATTATACCAATAGCATTGTAAGGACTGTTGGCCAGAATAGTTGGTACTAGACTTGGCTGACATCTACAGTGTAAAAATTGTACAGCCATCTCCTTTTACCAAAATTAATTAAAGGTTTAGAATCTAAAGAAACGTACGTGGTACATCAGTTTAGACGTAAAAACTGACAATTTGAGTGCCAACCCTTAGAGCAATAGGCCATACTTGGCTCTAAGGCTAGGTGAAGGGAATATGGCACT
Organism: Porites lobata; assembly: GCA_942486035.1. Classification (NCBI taxonomy): domain Eukaryota; kingdom Metazoa; phylum Cnidaria; class Anthozoa; order Scleractinia; family Poritidae; genus Porites; species Porites lobata. The sequence continues at coordinate 917,418 of CALNXK010000042.1, forward strand.
AGTATTCAGGGTTGAATATTGTTCATTTCCCCTTGGCCCCAGATATAAATGTTGGGTATTGATTTTGTTAGTTTGAAACTGGCCATGGCTGGCAGTTGTTACCACTCCCCTTTATAGTGGCCTGTTCTCCTTCAGTTATGAATTTCTCTACTTTGGAGACATTTTACAGAATTATCAGTTTTCAAATCAGTTGTGGCTGCACAGAAGCTGTACATGCTGAAATTTGCATGCATTAGCAAACCCTACTCTTTAGCCAATAGGTACAGTCGAACCGCCCCTTACAGACAACTTTCTATGGCGTCCTCACTGTCCGGGGTATGAACAAAATGCTCTTATGTGCAGAAATGCATGCAGTGGCGAAAATTGCAAATCTAGCAAAAATTCACCAGAGGGTTGGCAAAAATTCAAATGTGACCTTAGCAGGTGCTACTAGTAAAGTTGCGAATTGACGAAAATTGCAAAAAGGGTGGTCATTTGCCAGAGGGGTGGTGAAAATGCAAATGAGATGTCAAAAGGTGCCTCTTGTAAAGTTGCGGATTTGATGAAAATGGCGAATTTGACACAAATGGCAAATTTGGGGAACAGTTGTACGTCCTGAACGTCAACAATAACAAGTGGAAGTAGATCTTTTCTCTCTTTTACTGGTGTGACTCAATAACATAACAATACAGGAGCTATAAACTAAAATTTGGTTGTGTGCAACTGAAGCGTTTCATCAAAATCAGAAGAAAACTTCGCCTTCCAGTCTTGACGACCAAGACGTTAGCGTTCTCGTTGCTCGTCAACAGGGACTTTAAGATTCAACGACCCGGACGGCAACGAGAACGTCCAAAAAACAAAAGGTTTTATAAGCAAAACAACAACTTTGTACGTGTATCACGCTTTTTTGTACATTTCTTAGCCCGTTTTTGCACGACTACAACGTGAAAATGCCTAATTTCGCGTTTTATGGAAGATATAAACAAGCAACGACGAAATTTTATTTCTCTTTTTGAACTTGGATATTGGCCCTAGGATTTCAATTCCATGAGGGTTCGCCTACATTTGACAAAGTGAGTGGGTAGGAATAATTGCTATAAAGACTGAAAGAACGCAAATTCACTTTTTAAGCAACGTTCTCGTTGACGTCGCGTCGTTGGATCTTAAAGTCCCTAATATCTCAAAATGTTGTCCTCCTCTCACTTTTTAGTTTTTCCATACATCTGCAATGTGTTACTGTTGTGTAATTTCTCAACTTTTTCTCATTTTTTTTTTGTCTTATTCTTCCACCTCAGTTAGTGTTATTTGTATCCTTAGACGAGGAACTTTACTCCACTTTGTCTCTCTTGACCCAGGTGTCTAAATGGGTACCAGCCACATACTCCTGGGGGGTAAACCTACGATGGACTACCATCCCGTTAAGGGGGAGTAGCAATACTCCTGGGCGTACTTCATGCCAAGGAAACTGGGATAAGGTCCAGCCATTTATGCCTTTGCTTTTGTTACCTTTATCAGTAGTGGCAGAGTACCTTGTATGATTCATGCATTCTTTTTTTGCCTTTTTTAGATGCTGATACTGTGTCTTTGATATGGGACCATGTCAGTTAGCGTGAATGAGCTGCTGCATTCACTGCTTACTACACTGTTATCCGCTATGGGAACATGATTATTTTGCACATTCGAAAATTTGATATGAGCATGTTATTATTAATTAATTATTAGATTTTGTAAGGTTAGGGTATAATAAACGTAAGAAGATTTTGAATATAAGCACTGCTTATTATCATAGTTACAAAACTTTGGACACTATAATCTCTCCTGAAAGTAACCCCGGTTGTAAGAGACAAATCCTTTCAGTTATAAAAAAAACAGTACAAGGTGTTTTTAATCAATGGACAGTATATTAAAGACCATTTGTACTGTGGAAAGTAAGCACGCTGCCCATTTTATTTGGTTTTGCAATGTTTTTTTTTTCTTTTAGTTACTTAAAATGCATAGAAAAAATTCCCGTTAGTATAAGTGAATTAACAGGAGTGCGGAGCTTGTATTCGAAATTGTACATTTTGTGTATTCCTGGTTCTTTTCTGGTCCTATTCCATAGTCTTGAGGCCGTTAAATGGACCTTTGAAATCTCCCTTGATTCTATACCCATGACATAAGTTTGGTAGGACCAGTGTCAACTTCAGTTTTGAATTGTGATTTGCCTCAGTTGATACAAGGTAGATAATTATTTTGTTGATGTAATTCTAAAGTTTACTAAATCTCTTATTATACTATGTATTTCAAAAGTCTTGATTCCTAATGTCACAGGCAAGTCAAAAGAAATGAGCAGACGACCTGTAGTTTCATGCAGGTTTTGCCGTTGTTATATTATAATCACATTTTGTTAGTAAATAGTTAGAAGCTATTTTTCTGCATTGGTATAATAAAACAAAGCCCTTTCTCACGGACTGGAGAACTACCTTAGTCTTGGCTTCATGGTAAAGGTAATAGACCTTAATAAAATGGAAAAAACTGATCACACTCACAATCTGCCTCTTTATTTATACTAAGTATTTAAAGCTTCAAGATAATTCTCGCAGCTCTACAATGCAGTGCTTCTAATGCCTTAAAACCTTCCTTATTTGTGAGGCCTCCCCATACTGATATACCATATACGATCGACGGCATAATAACTCTAAAATACAAGTCTAATAACATATTCTTTGGAAGAAATTTACTACGTTTTAACAAGTTTAACTTTTCAACAAAGCCTTTTTTAACAACACTAAGATGTTTAGACCAGTTTAGTTGATCATCTATCAATACGCCTAATAGACGAGAGTGTGTAACCCATTTGATGGTGTGCTGGGCCAACGTTAACTCTTTCAATGGGCCAGTGAATCTTCCACGATGGAGGATCATTGCTTCGCATTTCTTTGGATGAGGCACAAGGGAGTTTGTTTTGCACCAGTATAGAAGCTCTTCCAAAGCTTTGTTAAGTTCAGAAATTACTGCGTCTATAGAATCGCCAATGCAATATAGGGTAGTATCATCAGCATACATGTAGGTTGTCGCAGTGGTTATAGCTTCAGGTAAATCACTTGTGTAGACAGAAAATAAGGTCGGTCCTAGAACAGAACCCTGCGGTATTCCAGATTTAACAGTGTCAAGATCCGATGCTATACCATTTTGGCCAGTATAACACCTCCTCCTCTGCATTTAGTTCTGTCACGTCAGATAAGTTGGAGACCGTCTATTTGCAAGAAGTTATCAGGAACAGAAGAGTCCAGATGGGTCTCAGAAATTCCCAAAATGTCAAATCCACATATCCTCTGCAGGAGTCTTAATTCGTCGATCTTATATCGAAGGCTACAAATGTTCAAGTGTGCAACTCTTAGATCTTTGAATGAATAGTTCAAGATCTTTGAGAGGTTCTCAAGGTAATCTTCGGAAGCTAATGTCTGTTGAGAAGCCGGTTCAGTACAAGAATCATCACCATGAGAAGTAAAGGAGCCATCGCTGGGGTCTAAATTGCTGATGTCAGCAAAAGGTAAAGTTCTTAGGGTAGATATACAAGATGGACAATTTAACTCCTTTGCAGAGTTTGTCCCTTTAAAGTTTTTATAAACAGTCTTGACCAAGTAAATTGGTCTATGAAAAAGGTGAAAGGTTAATTGGCTAGTTACCGAGATCATCACGCTACAGTTACCACTAGGGAAAGTTTTCGACGTCTTGAAGTGTTTTATGTATATTTTATAATGCAGTCAAAATGTAACTTTTTTTAGAAATAGCGGTATTGTGTAGTAGTCGAGTGAGATTTGGCGGCGAAGCCGTCACGAGCAGCGTAAGCCGTAGCCTCCCCTGCAGGCGTTTTTAGGGAAGAAATACGATCTCCCCTAAAATCGCCTGTGGGGGAGGCTACGTAAGCCGCGAGATTCAAACGCCTCGTCCCCACTCCCTTTAATCGCGCACTACCACCATCTACGCAGGCTAGAAGTAACTTTACATCTTCAAGGCCTTTTAAAAATATTTGCACCAATGTGCCCCCAAAACAATTTGGATTTTAAAAGTAAAGAGAATAGAAACAAATGTAAGTTTTGGCGACATGAGAACCTATAAAGACAAACCGGCGAAGTAAACTTATGAAGGTTGAAAAGCCCCGTCATACCCAGACTGCCCCTGAGTCTCCGAGGATGCGGCACACCCTGTCCCAGAGGTTCTTTTAGGATTTTTTTGCTTCCGATTCGTTTTCACCTCTTCCTGAGAAAACAGCCGACATTTCGAGACGTCACCGGCTATTTCCCCGCAAATCGACGTCTGAGCGACGAGCGCAAGAAATTCCATGCCGATTTCCCTTCACTAACCAGATCTGGGTAGCGCTTAGAAGGTTGCTTAATCCAATCAGGAGCACTATTCAGATCTGGGTTGTGTCACTGCCACCGGTGGGGTAGCCTCTCACGCAGGCGTTTTTAGGACAGCTCGTTTTTCATGTGGGGAGGCATGGAAAACGAGCTCCCCTAATAACGCCTTCGTGGTAGGCTACCTCACCGGTGGCGTCGCCAAATATGGGCTGTTGTCTCGGGCTTCTCTCAGCGCGGCTCGTTCTCTCTCACGCGGAAAAAAATTTCAAGAAAAACATTCAAGACCAGGGAAGACCCGTCAACACGTATCCGGATATTTTTTAAAAACAGAGATTTTTTCCTCAATATTAGCCTTTCGTCCAGCCTAGTCCCTAGGCGTTCTCTCTTGACCCTTTTTTCCGCGCGAAGTGTGACGTCACAGTTCACGGTAGAGTCCATGATTGACCTCGCCGAGAACGTCAGGGGCTATGCTGCCTTTCGTTTGTTCGTCTACACACATATTCTCGTTCTTAGAGCCTCCTGGGGGCCTGAGCACGAGGACCAGGAAGCTCTGCCTGGGGGACGATGGGGGACGGAGGATTTGGAGTCCTGGACTTTTAGGACTTCCGGTCATTTCTGATTTGTCTACAACATTTCTAATAGCGTTTACTTGCTCTTGCCGAATTGTCAATGACTGCAAATTTAGGTGATTCAAAGCTTTTAAAAGAGGATCCTCCAAGTTACTTTTGAATCGGAAACGAGCGGAAGTCCTAAAATCTAGGACTTCAAATCCTCTGTCCCAGAGTCTCCTGGTCCTCATGCTCAGGCCCCCAGGAGGATCCGGGGCCGAGAATGCAGCACAAAAAAGGCGTTTGGGGTCACCAAAAACACAGGTTTTTTGGAAACGGTCATCTGAGTGCATATTTTTGAAAACGCCGGATTGTCGTTTTTCGTGTGGACGAACGAATTTCGAAATATGAGTCGTACATAATATGGGGGACGCTATCATCAGGAGCCCTAACGTTGTAACCTGTGAACAGTCCTTCGGTCGAGGGGCGAACTCTTTCCCCAAACAGAGAGCCTGTTCACAGGCTACGACACTGTCGTATTTGCAACGTTTTAGCGTTTTACATAGTCTCCCTTGCAGCCGTTTTTTGGATGTCACGTAGCGTGACATCCAAAAAGGCGGCTTCGAGGGAGACTACTTTTTCGAGGGATGCGCAAAAACGATTTGAATACGCTACGTGTTGATGAGTATTTTTTTGAAAACGGAGAAAAAAAATCTCCGTTTTCAAAAATATCCGGAAAATACCCCGAACCCAGTGAACCTGTGAAGAGAAGCGAGGGCGGCGAGAGCGCGCCCTGGGTGCCCAGCAATTTCCCCACCGGGGTAGGGTAACTAAACATTTTGTACTGTAGACCTCAGTCCTCCTCTTGTGTGTTGCATCATCCGTCGCCATTTTATCAATGGATTTGTGAAAAAAGCTGGAAGGAAAATCTCAGTGTTCTGGTTTAATTTATCATAAGGGGCCACTTAGCAATGGCTACAGACAGTGTTTCTTCACAAATTACCATAGGACAACCGCATTTGGCCAAGCAGGATATATCTAAATTGGTAAATAAGAAATTTTATGGCGACTTGTTCAATCACGTGTTGTTTCTCCAATATGGCGGAACCGTGAGTTTTTTATTGTAGTTGGTTATAATATGTCCGTTTTCTGTGTTAGGATATATCAGAGTTAAATCCTCTCACTCCGGAGGTTATAAGTCGACAGGCAACCATAAATATAGGTGAGTTCAGTGAATTTGTTTCACAGCGATGATAGAATGGATAGATGTCACCATCAATTTCCACTCTTTCTCAGTTTGTTGCTATACTTTGGTATTAACGGATGGTTGGAATAATATTTTCAGGAACAATTGGTCATGTGGCCCACGGAAAATCGACTGTTGTCAAAGCTTTGTCAGGAGTACAGGTGGGCAATAAAGGTCGCATTTTTCAGCAACAAATAATAAATAATATATTTGAAGAAGAAATAATCAAGACATAATAAAAGCTGCTGAAGCTAAACTACATAATACAAGACCATCTTAAATCATCCACTTATCCTGCATATCAAATGGCCAATTGTTAGCTATTATATATAGGTCAGACCACCCTTAAGTCCGTGAGTTAGTTGAGAAAGTCGGAACAAGTGCAAGAAAAGGGTGAAAGCGCAAGGGTGAGGGGTAACTGGAACAAAAACGCCCTCAAAAGTTGTGTGCCAAACATTGATTATAATTGATCATGGATTGAAAACTTAAAGCGACCCAGTAATCGATTATGGAAAATTAATTGGTTATTGGGATGAAAAAGAAATTCTGGTTGGCAAATAAACCTAAAACCAGATAGAGATTTATCTAATGGATAGCGTTAATCGCTTTTTGAACAACTGGGGTTAGAGCTGTATAAAATGTAGGTTTAGGCAAAATAATACCAGCTTAAGTTTAAAATTAATTGAGAAAGTATGGGAAGTACTTGCACAGGGGATGCATTATGCCAGTACAGTCTCTAGCAGGCTGTAATTCTGGTAGCTTTCTCAATTTTCATTATTTTACAAGACAAACCATAAAATGGTCATTCTTTTCCTCTCATCAGACTGTCAGATTCAAGAATGAACTGGAGCGAAATATCACTATCAAGCTAGGTTATGCAAATGCTAAGGTAAGTCTGTGCTAAAAATCTCTTGAGGGCTACTGGGCCCCAACATTGGGCATGGCTTGGACCTCAGAAGATCATTGTCACCAGAGTGTTCATTAGGCATCGGAGTTGGAAGAATTCCACGTTTACTGTGCAGATTTCTCTGTCTAATGTTGGATAGCCTATGACTTGTTTTTTTATTCAGACATGGAGCCTCTTAAGAGATATTCTCTTGTAGCGTTACACCTTTCTCCTGTGACTGGAATTCTTAATGAAAACCCTGTGTAACTCTGTGCTACAAAATGTGCCCCCAGATTGGCCAATGCTCTTTGTTTTAGTAATCAGGATGTTTAACTGGGTAGGCATGTGTGCAATACCTAACTTAGAAGGGCATGGCTGTTTCTTTTACACCTTAAGGGGGTCTTTCATGTTAAGTATCCCACACTTCTTTGTTGTTTAAATAAAAACTAAGAGAATTCTTGTGATACTACCCCCTTTACGATGGCTGATGTGTGTGTTTTGTAGATTTACAAGTGTGATGGCAGTTCCTGTCCCAGGCCTAGCTGCTATCGTTCTGCTGGTAGCGCCAGAGAAGATGTGATTCCATGTGACAGAATGGGATGTAATGGCAAGTTCAGACTTGTTAGGTAAGGAAACCTGTGTCCAGACAGATTCAACTAATCTGATTTCAAGATACATGTAGTGGATAAGTATTCAAGCAATGATAGAGAGAGAGAGAGTAAGAATTGTGTTTAAAGCAGTTAAACTCATCAACAATAGATGAGGCACCTGAAAGGGAGGGAAGGGTGGGGAAGAAATGAGCACAAGGCAGTTAAGCTGCAAAACGCTTTTTAATTTGTTGTGCAATGAAACTCGACAATTTCATTCCTAAAGTCTTTAAGCCCTTTGACTTACCTGAACTTTCCCCACAGAATGTGAGCCGCTACAATAGAAACTGCTGGCCAGCATTTTACATTTTAAGCTTAACTTTGCCTAAATTGCATTTAGCCACATTTAAAACAGCAAGGATATTGAGTGAAGGGACTGTTACTTGCTGGTGTTCTCAGGGACCAGCAAAATCACTGTCTAGTTGTAAAGAAAGCACCAGCTACTCACAGAAAATAATTTTTGAGTGAGATTATCATGATAAATTTGTTGAACTTATCTCATAAAACATTTGTTTTGTTCAAGAAGAAAAACAAACATGATATGATATAAAGCAAATGAAGATAAGTACTTAGTATGTTTGTTACACTGTAAATGATTTGTTTTCAGGCATGTGTCATTTGTGGACTGTCCTGGTCACGACATTCTTATGGCAACCATGCTGAACGGTGCAGCTGTTATGGATGCTGCTCTTTTACTTGTAGGTTAGTATTGTTGTAGAGAGTTGGTAAAGATAATCTATCAACACCACTGAAAAAAGCACCTTGGTATCAGTAAAGTTGCAAAGTTTGAGAGTCATAGGTTGGGAACTTGCAAAGATGTGGCATCACAAAGTCATGGAACTTTACTGGTGTTCCTTGACAGGGCATGATTTTGTTCCCCACATTTACAAAAAATTAATAATAGTGTTGGTCGAAGTTTCACAATTTTGCAGAGCTGTCTGTAACTTTGCTTATTAATTTAAGAGATACCACTATTATACTACATAAATTTGCTATTATTTTAAGGTGCCCTTTCTAGCACTTTCATTGGATTTTCTCTCTAACAGGTTGTTGTCAGAGGTAAAACAGTCCCATACTTGATGATCTTTAAACTAAAATTTGCATGTAATCAATCAACATTCTAAAGCTAGTTATGCCTATTTTGTGGCAATATTACTTCTAATTTTGTGATCTGAGATGGATAATTTTGTGGAAATGAGGCCTTCTACATGCAAACAGTTTTGTCTCTACTAAAGATGAAAGCTAATGCTCAAAAGTTGGTAATTAGTTTTGCTTGCATAAGCAGCGAGACTCAAAATCTGCAACCCATTTTTCTTCGTATTTATGACACAAAAGGGGAGTCATTGCACCAGACGTTCCTAGAGGAGACTGTGGAAACTGGGAATAAGAATTGTTGCGTGACCGAAGCCATGCATGTTTTGCAAAGAAAGCTTGAGAAAGATTAAATTTAGAGTTTTTCCAAAACATGTCGGTTCACAAATTCTATCGCTTGAAAGCGTTGATTACTTTCAAACAAGTGAACACTATTGAGTGGTTGAAACAAAAATAAGTGTTATAAACTTTCATTGTATGTAACAGGATCTTGTGATGAGTATGCGATTTATTTTCAGCCATGATTGAAATGACCTGCCATGTAAATCACTTTTTTAATCTCCGGCAATGAAGTAATTTCTCTGCAATCAAGGCCGTTTAATTTTTGTGTATTTCTACACACGTAAAGCCTGTGACTGCAGATGTATTTCCGGTTGTTGCTAACACGCGTACTATATCAATTCAGAAACAAATAAATAGTAATATCGTGAAGAATACTTGATGTCGATAAAGTAGGAAGTAAAAAGTTTAAACCTTTAGCGAGTAATTCCTGTTTCATGTAGAATTAATGACCTCCTCATTTCTCAATCTAATCTCCAAGCAAGCGAGATGGACCACCGCTGTAAGAGCTTTCTTGTTTTAGAGTGCTCTCAGAAATGAGCAAAACATCAAGGGGATATATTTGACCAGAGAATTTCAGTAATATTATTTTTTGATTTTTTTTCATTAAGGCCACTTGCCATCTGGGTGGGTAAAGTGTGTATTGGACTTGACCAGATTTTGTTTTCATTTATCCACAAGGGATAGTCAAAACAATGCAAAGAAAATTAAATTTGTATAATTGTACTTACACTTAACAAATTAAAACATTTTCAAAGGCAAAAAGCAGGTTTTGACATCCAGCTTTTGAGATTGATTTGTTTTTTCAAAAAATTCTCACACTTCAGGGACATGTTTTGAAAAGTAATCTTCATTTGGTTTTTATCTCTTTATTAACATTCCACTAAAGATGCACCACTGTTTCTTTTGTTAATTGGACATTTCCACTGTGCCCACAATTTATTCTTATAAATTTTCCTTTCTTTGTAGCTGGAAATGAATCTTGTCCTCAGCCACAAACCTCTGAACATCTGGCAGCCATTGAAATAATGAAGCTCAAACATATAATTATTCTACAAAACAAGATAGACCTGGTCAAAGAGAGCCAAGCAAAAGAACAGTATGATCAGATCCTCAAGTTTGTGCAAGGTGATAAAATAGCTTGAATCTGCTCATTCTTAATCTTACACTTCAAGTAACACAAACTGAAAGTATCGAGATTCCCAATTTTTTCTGTTGCAAGGGTTTAAGTTGATGGGCATAGGATATCATTGACATAATTATTCGCAAGTTAGTTTAGAACAAATCTCAACAACTTCATAACGTATCATGGGTTTGAAAGGGTCAACATTCTTTCTATATAACTATTAACTGCTTCCCATAAATCCTCAGTTTAACCACCCCACTTTCCAGGGTTAGAAAGCTATTTGTTTTTTTCCATGTTTTGCGTAAGCACAAGCTACAACCAGTTGCAAAATTACTTAAGACACTGTACCATATTTTGGCTTAAATGGCCTGCCCATGATCTTGTGCTAGTGATCCCCCCTCCACTCCTGATTAAAGTTGCTAACAATACAAGACCATGCTCAAAACTTGGAGGAACAACTCTGAGTTATAATGAAATACATACAGCAAACAGAGATGAAACCATGGGTAAAGTGGTCACTTAAGTGAGGTTAAAAACATGAGAAATTATAAAACCATCACTGCAAGATGTGGACTAAGGGTTGCTTAGTATGTGTAATCAAATGGTGACGAGTGAAATTAGGGAATAATTTCACACGCGTTTTGTCCAAATCCTAATAATTTCCCTCGCCTAAAGGCTCCGGAAATTATAAGGATTTGGACAAAACGCGCATGAAATTATTCCCTAATTTCATGAGTATACCATTTGATTACCTATTAATATCATGGGTGACGAATTACCCTAACAATTAAGGATTTTTGACTTGTTTATCCTGGATCGTATCGATCGATCGTGAACTCCACTCTCTCAAACGTTTAGAGCTGAAATTTGGCTTAAGTTTTCAGAACTTTTCGACAATATACCTCTAAGAATCCTTCTTGATGTGCTCTTTCGTGTGTTCAGGTTTTCTAAAGTGTCTTTTTATGCCCTGACATCTTCATTCATGACATTTTAAAACTTCGTCGCCATCTTGAAACAGAGACGTATGGCAGGATGCTATGGCAATTTAGTAATTTCACTTAGTAATTTCACATGTGAAATTAGAAATTAACGCTGAAATTTCGCGCCAAAATTAAGGAGTAATTCGTCACCTATGATATTACAAGAGAAATTTACTAGAGGTTCTAACTGTAGTGATTGACCAGGAAATTTTTTGGTACTACATTCAACTGAATATTTGTTTCTTTCCCTAGGCACAATTGCTGAGGGAGCTCCTGTTGTTCCAATTTCAGCTCAGCTGAAATACAACATTGAAGTTATTTGTGAATTTATCTGCAAAAAGATTCCAGTTCCTGTCAGAGATTTTAAATCCAGTGCTAGACTTATAGGTAGGTATTTCCACTGGGTATTCTAAGATAATTTAAAACAAGCAGTACCTGGTGAAAGCACTTGATACCTTTTATTATTATTATTATTTGTGTGATCTCATCTGTCTACTAAGTGTTACAATCAGTCCATAACCATAAGAAAAAGAACTGCTAAATTGTGTATTCCTCATGTTTGAAGTTCAGTGTGATTATGACTGCTCCTAGGATTTCGTACACTAATGCTTTGTTGGAAGTTAGAGCATTTAATCGGAGTCCATTTCTATTTAAATTGATAGACGTAAGCCTGAAATTATGGTTACTGTAGTAAGAGCAAAGTCTATAAACCCAATATAATACAATACCCTGAAAATGTTAAACGGAGTGTGGGGGGGGATTAAACTAAAGGTTTAAACTATTGAACAGTTGAACAGGAACTGTAAACGGATAGCTAGACATGCAAAACTGGACAAAATAACAATTATAGGAGTTAAAAAAGGAGCTTATATGTCAGAGATTTTAGGGTGTATGTAGGTAGCTGATACTTCTTGTGGTGCAGATATTGATGTTAAGTAACCCACTTTTGAAGTAATGTTGGTTAATTGTTTGTTGTGTAGTTATCAGATCTTTTGATGTAAACAAACCTGGTTGTGAAGTAGAAGAACTCAAAGGAGGAGTTGCTGGAGGAAGTATATTATGTGGTGTCCTGAAGGTATGTCTTACCATGCTGTGGTAACAGCTCCTACACATGTCCAAGATCTTGTTTGTTTAATTCTACTTTTGTCGTAGTTTTAGACTCCAGGCATGAATAATACATTGGTATTTTGTTTTTGTCATTATTAATTCGGCGGAGCGCGAAGTAAAGGTTTCGCGATGCTCAGGAATGTATCAAAGTTACAATTTTTTGACAAGATTGGGCATGCAAAGTCTGTAGGTTTTCGGTTTTATTCGGCTATTTGACGAAGTGAGAGCCGAATTAATTCGAGATATCTCGAGATCACTTCGATTTCTTTGATTCATTCTTTAACTTTTTCGAGGAAGAAAGAATTATTATTTTGGCTTTCCCGGGGTTTGAACCGACTCACCTGTGTGACGCGTCAGATCAGAGGAGACTCTAAGTTGAGGGATTAGCCGACTGCGCTACTGCGACCCAAGGTAGTTTGGAATATGAAAAATAGTTATGAAATGATGCACTAGTTTCGGGACAAGATTGGGCGTGCAAGTTCGTGACTTTTCGGCTTGTTTCAACTATTTCACAAAATGAGACCGGACTTCTTCGTGATATCTTGAGATCACTTCGAGTTTGGTCTTTAATTACTCGAGGAATAAATAGAGGATATTTCGTGGCCGCGCAGAGACACGAGAGTTCTCTTCGAGTGTTGAAGAACATTTCACGAGTGAGCCCTCCTTTCGAACTGTTTTATGATGAATTTAAAGTTACAAAATGCTGCAAAAAGTTTTTGGATTAGCCATGAATAATTAATTAGGGCATGTTTAGATTTCAGCATGAGTCAGCAGATTTGCATCAGTTACTGAAATCACAAAATACCGTATGTCGAAAAGCTATTACTATTCGCCTGCTGTTTAGTATTTTCTAGAACCTTATGTCAAACGGTATACAAGTTCCAAGCGAGTTCTTTTGAAGAACTAAGTTTTTTTCCCAAGAGCTGGACTGCTGTGTTTAGTCAAGTGTGACGAAGGTCGATTTTCAGGTATTGTGTTTACAAGTTCGCAGAAGTCGTAAGATACCTGAAGTTCAAGTAAGAGTTTGTTATTATTGGTAGAGGCTGTTTAGTTTTACTCAAAGTTCAAGTCAAGTTTGTGTTGGTGGATGCTGTGTTTTAAAGCTCTGTAAAGGCTATGTTCCTTTGGTGTTAAACTTCCTTGTGTTAATCCGACATCCCTGCGTGCTGATAGTCAGTGAATAATTATCCTCAAAACATTCGAACTCGTGACTTTGAGTTTTAGTCAATTCCATGCTCAACGTAATTGACTCCTTACCCATGCCTTACATATCTTTAATCAGTACATGAGACTGCTATGCTGTTCTTCAAGCCTGATGTGACTAAGAAAAATAGAGAATTGTTTTTTTAGAAGGATTTGTATGGAGTCATCAGAGCATAACTGGGCTAACATCTCGGAGACAATTTGTCCCGAAATGCTAGTTTTTGGCAAGTAGGCCTCGTGGATGTTGCTCTTTTCAGAATATCCTGACAAATCCCATAATTTCACAAATTAACACCTTACTCTTACCATATTTGATTTCTTACTATTCCTCCGCATTTACAATTAATTAGTTCCACAACCACGACGTCGAAGTGTACGCTCCGTAGCGTCTTGTCTATTTGTATGTATTATCACGAAGCACATTTTTTACATTTTTCATCCTTGAACCCATATGTAACATTTATTCTTTATTCATTGTCCATTTTTGATTCCTTCTCTTTTCACCAGTCTCCCTATCACCCTGTCAGATTTGCTTTCAGCAACTGAATATTCATCATTTCATCTTCATCTTCCCGGGTATTATTAAAAACCAAATTAGTGACCATTTCCCAGTTGGCTTACTAGCTCAGTTGGTCAGGCCGTGCTGCACTGTTATCACAGAGGTCACTAGGGTTCAAACCCCGGCAAGCCTGACTTTTTTCAGGCTTTCTTTTCGTAACTGCTGAAGTTGCATCTTTAACTGCGATGATCTTCTTTGCATTTATTTAAAGGCATTGTGCTTATTGAGTAGACCATAATTTGTGGAGGTACTTATTTTCGTCTAAGGGAAAATGACTTAATCACCTACAACCAAAATTTGGTTGACGAGTCAAATCTGTGAAACATAGTTCATAAGGTCATGATACTGAAAGCCTTTGATCGGTTTTATTCTTTTCACAGGTTAATCAAGAAATTGAAGTAAGACCTGGTATTGTATCCAAGGATAGTGAAGGAAAACTTCAGTGTCGTGCCATTTATTCTCGTATTGTATCATTGTTTGCTGAACAGAATGACCTTCAATTTGCTGTGCCTGGTGGACTTATCGGTAAGAGTCATAGCTGTTCCTCCCCCCCTCCAATTTCCAGTAGTTAAGGCAGTGTGTGTAGCTTATTGTCTCATAACCCAGATCTCTTGTCGACAAAGCCGAAGGTGAGATCTGGTCAAATCCGATTTGTGCTCGTCATCACCTGTCAGGAATGTGACAGGCGATAAAACAGCACGTGCTTGAAATAAATCCTCGAAATGGTGGCCGTGTTAAGCAACGACTTTGATAGAGCCGCAAGTTTCTAACTGACAAAATGTGGTTAAATGCACTGCTTAAAGCCCCATGCAAACGGACACAACATTGTTGGATGTTACATATTACATCCATTTGCACACCCTGTTGCATGTTGTTGCATGTTCTTGGAAGCTGTTTTGCAAAGTTTGAAACTGGTCAAACTTTTAGCTAGGTACAAAAGAACGCAACAACTCCCAACATTCTTGGCCAAAACTGTTGGGAGTTGTTGCATCCGTTTGCATCTAGCTTAAGTTGTTGTTGTTGTTGATTGTTTGTAACATCAAATTCAACAAGGCAGTAACTTTAAATTTTTGAGCTATCATAGTGCACACTCAAATGTCAAAGTAGTATGCCTCAACTTCGATGCAAAAGTTTTTTTACCATATCCTCTTCAAAAGTAATCTTAATACCGAGAGAAAATTTTAAGTCTTTTTGATAAAAAGGGTTTAGAGGCTATATTGAGGCTAATTGATGAAAAATATATATTTTTTGTGAACAAACTGAGGACTTCACAAAGAATGAATTGTACATGCCATAGCACGGGCAGATAACAACACTCACATCACTAGCTCACAATCTAGCCAATGATAATAATATATTATTAATAATAATTTATTATTTGTAAGGTGCAAAACAGCATTTAAATATGAGCAAATGCGCCAATCAGAAAAATTGAATTTTCTTATTTGACCAGATCTCGACTACAAGAGATCTGCATACAAGATTATGTACATGTAACTTAAAATAAGTAAGTTGTTAAAAGAGGATTTCATAGGTTTAGAGTTTTGAAACTCTCTACAAGATTGTGTAAGCATTGTTCTGGTACTGGTAGTTGGCATGTATAAAAGTACAACATATTTGCTGTGTTCTGTTCAATCTTCTCATTTGTAACTGTGCTTTTCATTGAAGGTGTTGGAACAAAGATTGATCCTACATTATGCAGAGCTGACAGGATGGTAGGACAGGTATTGAATGCATTTTTCGTATATTGCACACTTACACCAGCTGTTGCCCTCCACCACCAAAATTCCTCCCACTTGTCACTCATTCCTTCTCCATGAATGTCTACCTTATAAACCACCTTGTCTTTTATTTTCATGTGCTGCATGCAGTTAACTGATAACCAATAAGATATGGTTTTTTTCTTGTACATAAAAAAGTTGATGCCTTTAGTGAGGGTTTGTATTTGGTGGTTTCTTGACTAAGTGCCTGGCTTAGTTCTTCACAGTGACTCTTTAATAAGTGGTTTTCTCATTGTTTTTACCATTTGAAAGACAATAATTAGTATTGGAAACCACTGATAGATCAGAGATTAATTTTATTATTGCAAACAAACCATCCACCATCTTTCAAGACTGCAAGTATTTGCTGCTGCTGCTGCTGCTGCTGTAGGGTTCTTACCTGTTGTGACTTCGATATTTTGCTCATGGCAGGTACTGGGTGCTGTTGGTACACTTCCTGAGATTTACACAGAGTTGGAAATTAGTTACTTCTTGTTGAGAAGACTGCTGGGAGTTAGAACTGAGGGCGATAAAAAGGGAGCCAAGGTGAGCAACAGTGATGTCCACCTTGTCAACCATGTGTCAAATTGTGTGTAACTTTTAAATTGCTTTGTGTGAACACACCTGATATTTTGCAATGTTGCAGCAAGTAGTAAGAGTCTCGTCCTACACCAACATTACATGCATAGGTGTGACCCACATTCCGTATTAACATTTCATTTCAGACCTGCCCAAAGTCGACCTCTCGTAAGTTCTTGATCGAGAGGAGTCTCTAAAACCAGCCTTAATGAGGTCCCAGCTAGGACAAGTAATTAATTTAATAAAGTGGCCAACCAACCAGCAAAAAATTAACGACGTTGAGAAGGGAAGGTTGTCCGTCTTATGCATGCACACATACTTAGTGGTTCAATTTTATTCTTGGTGCAAATTTCATTTTCTTTTTCTTTCAATTTCGTTATTGTACACCAAGACCTGATGACCACACCCAAAACAGAGTAAATTAAAATTTACGCAAATTTACGCCAAGGATAAAGTTGAAGCACAACACTATAGGAACATACAATCAGATGTACAATTATAGAGGTTTGGTAGAATATTTTATTTTGTTAAAACAAAGAGATGTTTTTTATTTTGCAATCTATGATTTGTTTTTCAGGTGCAAAAATTATCCAAAAATGAAGTGTTGATGGTAAACATTGGTTCGTTGTCCACCGGCGGTCGTGTGTTAGCAGTCAAAGCAGATTTAGCAAAAATTGTACTCACTCAGCCAGTTTGTACAGAAACTGGTGAAAAAATTGCTCTCAGTAGGAGAGTTGAGAAACATTGGAGGTATGTGTATGTTTTGCTTTTGGGAGAACTGGCCTTTCAGGCCCCGTACACTCAAATACGGATATTTTTGAAACCGCATGCCATATTTTTTTAAGGAATCAGCTGCAGATGAATGAGCGCATTCACGGGCTTGGTGTGGACAAAAGGCTGATTCGTGTTAAAATGAGTATTTGTACGGTTTCAAAAGTATCTTGATTCTTATGGACTGGACCTTAATTGCTTTTGTGCAGTGCTGACTTACGCAGACAAAGAACGTCTGCGTGAGACTTGGCTTCTTTTGCTACAGTGTACAGTAGTGTGCCAATTGTCTCCATTCCAGAAAGGTGCTGTTATTACAGTTTAAGAAAGTTTCGTTTTTATTTGGGCATTAAGTTAAACATTTATAGTTGTTTTGCAAAGCATGACTACAGCTGAAAGTTTTGTTACGAGAGTAATTTTCTAGATTTTTCTTAGTGTGATTACATCTTAGAACCCCAAATGATAGTTGAAGTCTTGATGATCCTCTAGATGTGATCATCATCATCACTGATCACTGTTATTTTTATGACCACTGCAATCACATTTAACCATGGAGTGGTCATTTGTGGTACAGTCAACTCTCTCTAAGACAGACACCTTTGGGACCGGCACTAAGTGTCCGTCTTAGAGAGATGTCCGTCTTATAAAGAGTCAAATAAAAGGAGTAAAGAAAGGTAGGGACCAACTCTAAGTGTCTGTTTTACAGAGGTGTCTGTTAAGAGAGAGTCGACTTTATGCTGTAAAGCCCATAGAGCTGTAAATTCATAATTCAAATGTTTCTCGCGTACTTTGGATACGATTTGCAATGAATCACTTTCTAGGCAAATACAGCTCGTTAAACGTTTCTAGGATGTATTATATAATTATATTATTTTATTATGAGTGCAGTGGAATATGATGATAACCAAGAGACGGGCGGTCAGAAAAAAAGTTTGCAGTTTTGTGGACTTGGTGATGTTGATTGTCTCTTAGTTTCTGACACCGCGACTCATTTTTAGTATCATTCAATATCTAAATCTTATCATCGGTGCATTAACTGCTGGACATGTCTCCCCAATCATTTAAGAAAACCCATGCCACGCAAAATTTTTAAGTGGAACATAAAGACGGTTTAATTGCAAAGTATTTTTAGTTTGTTATGTTTTCATTTTAGCTTTTCAGTATTTTTATATTTGCGTAATAGCCAAGTCTTGAAGTTTGATTGTAATTAGTCAGTTTTAGTAATTTTGATATTGTTTATTTTAAGTGAGGACCTACCTTCAAACTTCTGTAATTTATATACAAAACCCCGCGTTTATTTTAACAGGATTTGTAATGTTTTCCTTGCATTACCCATTTTGTCTGAACGTTTTGCTGGTTTTCTTACAGGTTAATTGGATGGGGCCAGATACGACGCGGAGTAACCATTAAACCAGAGTCATAACATAGCGTGCCTAACATATCAGCGGCTATCCCGCTATTATCTCAAGATTCCAAGCTTTATTTGTGTGTCGTTACCAAGATGAAGTCTAATTTTCGCCGGATTTCAAGAGTGGCTCACAAAACGTGAAATTTTTTTCTTCGGATGCAACTCTTTTGTTTTAGACACTTCTCTGTGACGGAAGTCCTGACCTACATTTTCCTGTTTTTCTTGACCGGAAAGGATGTTCTTGAGAACAGCACGTTATTACTTTTTGATTCCATCCCAGCCCCTCCTCCCCACCCCCCGGCCAAAAAAAAGAAAAGGAAATACAGAAAACAAGAGCTCAGTAATTCCTTGTAATGTATTTTTAATACTATGACAAGTCAAGTATTCCCGAGAGAGAATGAGCGGCTTTGTAGTTACCCATTAGTGCAGCTTTAGTACTGACATGGCTATTCTTAGGCATGTTAATAGAACCTGGTCTAAGCACCGTTTTTGATTGGTCCAAAACAAATAGACATGTAACTTCGTGGTTAACAGATCCAAATATGTGGAATTTGTCTATTAGTTATCGCAAATAGAATCAAAAATAGACGTGTTGATCGCTAATCCTTTAATTGTATTAACTTCAGTAAGTTGTCAGTAACGCTAAACCGCTACATCTCAAATTCTCAACGTGAGTTAAAGAACACAGACCAGTCAAGAGAGGTGTACCATGGGGGCATAGAATAATAGCAGCGCTAGCACCCCCAAATACTGCGGGCATGATCTTTACAAGTCTTAAACATCATTCATTTCTGTTTGAAATGTTTTTTCTTGAGGACTCCAGGTAACCTATAAAAATACTCGGTATCAGAAGTCTTAACGAATACTCCGTTAGAAACAATTTTTGTTGCACCACTGCGGTCAAAACAAAGAATATTATTAAGATACATAAATATTTTAATAAAAGTCGTCTTGAATCCCAGCCACTCGCTTGGTTTCTAGCAGTCTACTGCTCACTTTCCTACTTCAAGTAAGTTTTCTGCCTCGCTTTTGTTAAAATTTAGAATGCAGTGCAGGAGACGTGACGCGGGCGAATGTCTAAACACAATCTATAATCATCTCGAAATTAACTACGGGCAAATCGGTAAATTTTATTCCCAAAACGTTGCACAAATCAGTTCCATTTAGGCTTCGATAGATTGTGCTTGCAAAAGTACCATAATATGCTACGAGGAGTTAGATCTAAAATTATGCCAATATTTATGATAGTTTTTGTAATTATGCTCGTTTTAGCCAAAAAAAATGTAGAATGTGTACTTTAAATTTGGTTAAAAACAATGCAACAGTCAAGTAGCGCAAACGGACGCCATCTTGGGTAACGGAGATAGTTTTTGGCATGCTAATCCCTGTGGAAGAGTCCTTGCCTGGTCCGTGTACGGCGTCTTCCCAGGCCTTCTCCGTCGATGCATTTCGGTGACGTTCGACGAGTTCGCTCAGACCACGTGACCCGCAGACCTCGGCAAACAGAGTCCATGGTCACTTCCTGTTGGACCCAGGTCCGATGACTGTGTTCATAAGCAGACACAAAAATTGAAGACTACAGTTGAACCGCCGTTAAGCGGCCACCCTTAGGGTACTGGCATATGGCCGCTGAATAATGAACATAGAGGTTCGTTGTACAGTGTAAATAAGCAAAATCTATTCGTAAGTTGAAGCATCACTTTCTTTTGAAAGAAGCACTCGATGGGAGGCGAGTGACACAATTGCGAATTACTGGTCCACAATCAGTCATCACCTCTTATCTCGGACTGTATTTTCCTTCATCATCAAATTAAGTCAACGTTGAGCACTTCTCCTAAACAACAACAACAACAAATTAAACAACAACAACAACAAATAAACAACAAACGCAACAACAAATTTTATGGAAAATTGGAAAATAACTTTTAACGAGATAGCTTATTCTCCTTATTGAGAAAATAACCACTACAATACAGTAAATAGGTTTAAACTAACAAAAACAAAAACAAAAAACAAGGTGGCCGCTCAATAGAGGGAGGTTTAAGGTCCTATTCTACAATTATTTCGGGACTTTGATTATGGGCCGCTTACTGTGTACGGGTGGTACGCTTACTGTACAAATCAGGACAGTTGATAGCCAATCAGGTTTGAGAATTTTGTTATTGTTATGTGCCAAAAATCATGCTGGCACAATCTATGAAATAATAGCAAATAGCAAACAATCTATGAATAATAGCCAATGCTCGATATATTAAAATGTGTTTTCTACCATGACTCCGAGGCTTTCTGGTCTTTTATCTGCATTTGTTTTGCCTCCTTTGTGCCCAAGTCTCCTCTGGGAATTGCGAGACAATGGAGTCGTGAAAAATTTGCAATTTTGCCCCTAAAGGCTCGGAGTCAAGTTAGAATTTTATCGAACGTGAGCTTTACGATCAGAATTTGACGTCGTTCAATGACTGGCGGCAAAGAAATGAAGATAAAAGCTGCACCTCTTGCTAAATAACCTATCTATTTTTACGTTTCCGTTGCTGTCTGCCTGTCTCCTTCATGATTAAGACTATTGAAGAGCGACGCACATAAATACAGTCGAGCCTTTGTCGAGCCAAATAGTCTACTGATTTTACCTTATAAGGTAAATGAAAGTAGATAAAGAAAACACTAGGGTCGTATTTCACCTTCATGCATCTGTTCAAAGATTACAGGAAGAGAATTCTGTCCAATAAAGAAAGCAGTTTTCGTTAATTCTATTAAATTCACACTTGGCTTCGAGGCTTGGGAACAAAACAAAAGAAACCACCTTGACGTGTTCAGGGATGAATATTACATTTCTTTTGTTTCATCCCGGAGCCTCGGAGCCGAGCATGAATTTTAATATTATCGAAGTTTCTTTGTCTTTTGCGGATATTCTAATCATAGCTCCCATTTTTTTTTTCGCCTTGGGGGATTGGAAACTTAATAGCTAGCGCGTGATGGTATTTCATCCTTTCCTGTACATCACCCTACAACCTTACAAGAGGGCTCTGGAACATTACCCTGATGTATTAACAGGATGGCCGTGTTTATAATCTCACTCCTTATACCGCAACCAGCCCTGAGATCGAGAAGATATAGAGTAACACATGAAACCAATGAATTACTGGCTTTCTAACTGAATCCTGTATCATACCTGTTTTCCTCTCCTTGAGGCCCACTCTTGAGGTCAAGAGACTGTGAAAGAAATAGAACAAACAAAAGGATCTTTCTTCTTCAACCGGATTCAACCTGTTTATCGGAGGGACTTTAAAAACAAAGATTTGCTGTTTTAAATAAATTTGTGCACATATGTATGTGATTTTTCTTTTAATATCATTGCTTCGTTCGCATAAAAAACCAACTGCTTAAGGTGTGCTTGAGAAGTTTGGTTTAGAGTTTTACGCTTGAACTCATTAGGTTACGATTTATTTAGCATACTTCTATTAATAGATTATTTGCTCGACTGAACATTTATGGAATTCATGTCTTCTGAATAAAATACAGATGCGAGTATGATTCAGTTTTATATTTGTCGTTGTGTAATTCAATGGACAATCATCTGAAAGGAAGAGTCGTGATGAATTATATTTACGTCATCGTGTCCTCTTCCGCCAATGCAAAACATATTGACTAAGACCCAACCATTACCACAAGTTTGATTGAAAGGCTTGAAAAGAGCTTGTCAGTCAAGATCAGATAATTGATCGAAAGCAAAACCTGCGTGATTGACTCTAGCCAATCATGTTCGACAAAATGTTTTCAATAATGCACGTAGGGTCAAAAACCAGACAAACAGGCGCCGGTTCAATAGCAAAGACAAAGGTTTCAACAAACAGGAAATTGACAAATCGCCACGCAAGCGCGTTTGATGTTTTTAACATTTTTTTGTAACCAAATAAGGCTATGACACTCTTGCATCATACTTTGCATTTAGCATGGCAGCTTTGCGACGATAAATGCCCTGTATGTTTTCACGTGCACATCACGTGAAAACAAAAGCTGTACACAAAGTCCGCTTGCTATTCAACATCGTCATTGGTATTTATTAAGATTTTTTTATTCAAATAATTAGAGAAGTGTCACGGGAAATATTTTTTCGGGTTTTAAACATACATTTCTGCACCAGAAGGAAAATGACCGATTTACTGTGTTGTGATGTTTTCAGTTACAGCCTCAAAATAAAAGGAACTGCTGTAAAACCATCGCTAAAGTTCTCCAGTGCGCTTTCTCATCCGTTTGCCTTCGCTGTCCAATTCGCTGTCTTTGGCAAGTCCTATCATAAAACAGGATTGGTCGCTGCAAACTTGTACTCTTCGTGAAATGATGAAAAACAGTGCAGGGGAAGTAGAAATTGTCTGCTCTCATTGTTCCAGAAGCTGTCTTCACTACGATGAGCATGAATGCGCGCGCATTGCTACCCGGTGGCTAACACCTAATTCTTATTGGTTGGTAATTATAGAAGGACCTATCAATCAACTAAATAGAAGCAGCTGATTGGCTACATTTGACACTTCGCCTAATATGTCAATCGTTCTCCAGCCCACACCTTTCAAAATTTCGTGGCGAGAATTCGCATTCGCATAGTCTTGCGGGCCCTCAACGAATATCATATCAGCATGCGAAGTGGGAGTTGGGGATTTTAAAACAATATGGCTGCACTTCTTCCTTCTTCCGATTCCGCAGATGCAGGAGTTCGTCTCAGCTCTGTAAGTCAGTGCCTTGTTTAACGCTGTCGAAGTCAGATGCATCCGAATACTGAAACTGATTTATTTTTCAGCTGAGCCCGAAGTATTTGCATACGAATTCGACAAGTCACACTTGGCCTTTCAGCGCCATCGCGGAACTCATCGGTGAGCTTAAGTTTTGTGGATATTCGGCGCGAAATTGTTTTGTTTGGGTTTGTTGGATTTATCCCTGGTCTTGTTTTTTTTAGACAATGCCTACGATCCGGACGTAAATGCCAGCCAGTTGTGGATAGACGTAAAAAAATATAATAAACATCCCTACTGCTTAGTTTTCACTGACAACGGAGCCGGCATGGGTCCCGAGAAACTACATAAAATGCTTAGGTAAGCTTAGAATGTTTTCTTCCAGCTTCTCCAAATTTAAATAATGGCTCTTCATTCAGTTTTTAACTTTTGAATGCTCACATGCGGATTTCTTCTTTATTTTCTCAGCTTCGGGTTTTGCGATAAGGTAAGATCAAGATTGAGAGTTTTGCCCTAATTCGACGTTGCGTTACTTGGTGCATTCTTTGCAATCGTTTACAGTTTGACTTGACTTGTGTAAATTTTGGCCGGGCGTAATCATCTTGTTATTTAAATATGGTTATATTATCAGGTGGCTATGAAGGGACAGCATATGCCAGTCGGACACTATGGCAATGGATTTAAGTCAGGATCGATGCGGCTTGGCCGAGATGCAATTGTTTTCACCAAAAACGGTGCTACGCAAAGCGTGGGGTTTCTCTCGCAAACCTACTTAGAAGCCACAAAAGCGGAGACAATTGTAGTACCGATAGTAACTTGGGATTCAAATGGAAATATCCTTTAATAGAGAATGGAAAGCTTAAATTGAGAGTTCCGTAGATAGTTGTAAATGACGATGGAATCAATTGTGATCTGTTTGTTACTTCCGCCATGTTGGTGTTCGCGCGAAACTCGAATTTGGCGCCCTATATTATTTTCGACGGAAGTGATTATTTTGTGCAGTTTAGAGCTACTTGGTGACTAGTGAGAGTGACGTGATGCAAGATTTCGAACCTGTTGTGGTTTTCCCTCTTTTAAAGGTGAACAATACTTTTTTAATTCTTTGAAAGAAATCTATTGCCAAATAGTAAGTTCAAGGGTAAATTGAAAGACTTAAAGATGTTTTCCCACAGATATTTCACCCTAAAATTAAAAAGAAAAAATTTAAATATAATTTAAATAAAGATTGTTGATATTATCTATTTGTATAGAGATGAAATAGCAAATATGCATGTCATTGCTGCCCGCACAGGGCAGCTACCTATATTTGTCTTGAAAGCATCTGAGAACTCAATTTGTCGGGAAGTTTGTTTCCCTGTTTGTTAGCAGTTCCCAGTCCTTACCACGTAGCACCCTATGCAGTGAAGTAAAATGGCAGCCAAAATTTTATGTGAGAATTTTGTGAGTACTTAGAAAGTGAAAGTCTGTGATTCTTTCGGAACACGCTTCAAAAGGAAGCGGCAATGAACTTGTTATAGAGTTTCTTAGCAATCTTGAATCTGCAACCTCTTTGTTAGACATTCGTAAGTGTTATGTGTGAGGTTGAAGTCAAAAGTCAGATGCGAGTGTGAGGGACAGTTTAATATTTTCTGCAACGTAGCCAGTAAGTTACTCATTTGCTTGTCATGTCATTGTTGTAAAGTTAGGTACTTTAGGAAGGTAGTGAATGTTAAGGCTCTATTAAAGGGGAAGACAGTGTTCTTTCCTGTGTTTCTCAGGACTGTCGTTCCATGAGCCCAGCCAGTTATCAGCTGTGGATCACGAACACAATCTATGAAATCTTTTCACAAGGAGACAATTTGTTTCAAAGCATTGTAAACTATCAACTCAGCAGAATTGTTTTTAGCAGATGACCTTTGGAGTATGTTCACAACTTTTTCTAACGAGGTGAATGGAACAACCAGGGGAACAAAATGAAATACGATAATATTATTGAGGTCATAATTTGCCCTGACAGTGAGGCGAATGAAACAAACAAATTGCGCACCAAGGTGTATCTGTGTCTTATTTATTTTGATAAAGTATATTTATATTTATTTATGATAAATTCCTTGACTTATCATAAAAATTGAACCAAAGTCAGACAAGGATAAGGCTCTTCAAGATATCCTGACATACTCAATTTTTAAATACAAGGAGGAACTATTAGCTGAGTTTGCAGGAATTCAAAACCCCAGTGGTACCCGTATCATTATATTTAATGTTCGATCAACTCCTGATGGCAAACCAGAGTTTGATTTTAGCACATCTGATGACCTAAGAATTCCGGAAGACACAGACTTGGCCATTAGCAAACTGAAGAAGCAAGAGAGACAAAACCACATCCCAGAGTCTGATTACTCTTTACGGGTAAGTAATTTATTTAACAATTAGCAAATATTGAATAAGGTTCATGAATATGATGTGAAGAATTATGCAGCCTATCCAGTAGCGTGTCCAGCATCAGCAGATAACACCCTCCATGATCTGTAGAATTTTTCAGGTCATACGAAAGCCAAATCCAAAAGTTTTTATTTTATCATTCATTCAAAATAATTCTTACTTTAAAAACATGCTTATGTCGTTGGATGTTATTTCTTGTTGTCATTTGCTTGTTCTTCTTCACATCAAGTGTAATAGTTTAGCTCTGAGATTTTCCTCAAATAGCAGTTGTCATCTGTTGAGTTGTATTTTTGCCTCATCAACTGTATTTTGTTTTCTAGGCTTATTGTGCAATTCTTTACTTGCGTCCCAGGATGCAGATTATTTTGAGAGGTAAAAAAGTGCGCACCACAGTCATAACAAAGAGTTTAAGTAAAACAGAAGTGGATAACTATCGGCCTTCAGCTGTAGTACGTGAAGCTAACACAAGCACACTGAGTCTTGGATCTGTATCCTATTTGATATGTATATGAACTAAGGATCAGTGCTGTCTTTTTTTATTTATTCATCATTAGTTTGTTTTAGCGAGCAATTCAGTACATGGACATGATTATCCTTTTAGAGTAAATTATTTATTTTTATTTTGTTGTGAAGGTTTTCAGTGGCTGATATATATCAGCCTGTCATTTATACCACAAACTACTATAGGTAATTGGCTGATTTTACTGCAGTAGCCAGTTAAAAAAGCCAGTTGCCAGATGCTAATGACAATAGCCCTGAAGACCGGATGTTTTCACTTTAAAGAGTAAGGCCTTGATTTGAAGACTTCATATCCAATGTCAGAGGTTGTTCTTGGGGAAGGAATGTTCCATCCTCACACTGTCCTTATTCCTGGTTTTGAGGTTTTTGTAAACTTAACATTTTCTCTCCAAGAAAAAGGTCTTCCTTGATGATGGAGGGTGAGTTAATGACAATAATTATAGGCCACCTCAGCTACGGTGAATTAAGTAATAAAGAGTTAAAAAGTCAAATGGAGTAAAGTTGTTTTCTTAACAAATCTGGTAACATGACAGGTCAATAAAGGAGTAAAAATAACATTTGGCTTCAGTCAGAACAAGAACCATTATGGAATCATGATGTACCACAGAAACCGGCTTATTAAACCATATGTGCGTGTGGGCTACCAGTTACGGGTGAGTAAACACCATCTGTCACATATTCCTCGTCTTTAATTAGAATTTGAGTACATTAGATGTTACACAACATTAACTTTATTACATAAAGTATGAATGCCACACCTGTATTAAGAAGCCACTTGTCAAAGCTTTGGAATTAGTTCCCTTGATTGCTATAAAACTGACCTCTATTAGTCCTAAGCTTTCATACCTCACAAAATTGTACTTGGCAGAAATGAAAGTCATTGATATTAAAAGCAAAGTTTGGCTATTTGTCATAACTTTATCAAGACAGAGTCAAATTGATTTGTTTCTATATTACTTACAAGTAATCAGTGATACTTTATTATTATTATTATTATTATTATTATTACTATTATTATTATTTTAATTAAAGTATTACAGTGAAACCTCTATTAAGCGGTCTTTGTCGGGACCTTCCCAAGTGTCCACTTAGTAGAGGGTGTCCGCGTGATAGAGGTTGTAAAAATTGCGCAGTGTTTATTAACGATCAAAATTCAATGGTTACTCTGTACTGTGATAAAGTTGCATGTTGTTAAATAAGCTATCCAGAGTTCAAGTTCATTACCTTTCATTGCCAAGTTTAATTAGTTTGTAAATGCAAAAACATTAACAGACTTCAGTACGTATTTCAAGGGCGTCAATCCAATACTGCTTTTGTCAATTCAGTCCGGTGTCTTCTTAATAGGGGTTTTTAACAATTAATAGAAATTAGCCAAGTACAACTTATTTTAGTGCCCTCATCCACTTAATGGAGGTGTCCACTGAATAGGAGTTTTGGGACACGGCTTAGTGTCCGTGTAAAAGAGGGTGTTCGCTTAATTGGGGGTCCGCTTAATAGAAATTTCACTGTATATATTTTAGTTGAAAGTCATTAGTGATATGTGTATTTGTAAGTATAAACATAGTTAAAGGAAATAGTTCTTTACATTGACTGACACGTTTTTTTTTTCCTGTCAGGCTAATAACTTTGGTGTTGGTGTAGTGGGTGTTATTGAATGTGATTTTCTTCAACCAACTCATAACAAACAGGACTTTGATTACACCAAAGCATACAGGTACTGTACTTGCCTACTACTTGTAGGCATTTGTTGTATGACATGTTAATTAATCAAGGATGGATACGTACAATACATACATGTGGTGGAGATCCGAACGGTAACCAGAAGTTGCTTTACCACATGCCTGAGAATATAATGGAGATGAACAGAGAAACTAGAAGAGAACAAATTTTTATCTGTGAACATTAATTTTGTCTAACCTAGCACTGGAATTAATGAGTGCAGTCATTTATCTTTGTGGTGACTGCAGGCCATTGAAAGAGAAGCAGGGGTTTCAATAACTGTTGAGGGAAATAAGTATCCAAATAAGCTCATGTAGGGGGTGGTTTGAGATCAATCTAGTATGGATTCAGTTGATATTCAGTGAAAGGAAGGAGTGATTTGCAGCAGAGAACCCCCTGGAGCTCAAGCAGGTGCCAGGCCCTAATTGTTCGAAAAGTGGATGGTGTTATTTATCCGGTGGATAACTTATGCAATTGGATTTTGGAACACTTATCTACTGGGTAGTGATTTTTCTGGCGGATAGCGCAATCCAACTTTTCAACAACCGGGACCTGATCTTTATATATGAAAGCCTTGGAAAATATATTCATTTTGGATGTTTACTATGGTTGTTTTCTTTGTTAAGATTTGTTTGATCATTTTCAAATCCTGTGACAGCCATTTGACCAATGGCAGGGTTAAATTAACGACTGTTTTGTCAATCAAATGACTATAAAGGCCCTGTAAGTGTAAGATTCTGGCAAGTGTCATGGGCTTGAAACAGCAATGTAAGACAGATGTAATGGAGACAAAATAATGACATGAAGATCGGTTGAAACTGACAATCTCAAATACAATATGTAATTCTGAAAGCGACATTTACAAAATGACTGGTTTTGAAATTCAGACTAGGGAATTATGGTCTCCCCACCCCTTCCCCATCTCCTTAGAGTACCTCTTAACTAGACAAAGTATGACATGGGGCATGTAAATGTACAGGAAAGTTGTGACTTAGTCTCTTCATGTTTTATTATAAATCTACAGAGCTTGTATTGCTGCTCTGGGTTCCAAGCTAAATGATTACTGGTAAGGTTACTAAATTTGGTAAATTTGTTGTCTAATTTGTCGTTGATTAATTTGTTTTAAAAGAGAGTTCATTCTCACTGAAATTTGATGTTTTATTGCTTTAATGTTTTGAAATGATAATTGACAATGACTTCCTGTTGTATTTATTTTTCTCGTATGAATTAGGAATGAAAAGAAGGGTGTACAGCGTCCCAATAGCAAAGATCCCATACCTGAGCCTGTGGAAGTTCAGTAAGTTACAAGCTTGAAATGATGAATATATCAATTTCAAAGATACATGACGCAAAGTTACAAGCATGTTTGTTGCGCTTCTGTTTGCTTTGTTGCCGTCATGAGATCATTACTTGTGTAAGGTGTACCCTCTGTTGATTTTAAGTCTGCTTTTGTCTGTGGTTACAGAAGTTTTATTGTTGTCCTCTATTTTGTTCTTACTGTGCATGCTTGGGCTGTGCAGTGTTCAAAGGATAGTATTCTACTATGAGAATCTTTAGAAATGCGGTTAAAATGATATTGTTTACCTTTCAATAACAGTTTAGGGCCTCTGGGAATAATGCTACTTACCTAAAATTTAATGTGTGGAGTGTTGTTTATGAGCCAGTTGGCTTGTAGATTGTTACAGTGGAGTTTACCCTAATGTAACGAAGTGCCTAGGGATTGCAAGAAAATCACTGCTTATTACTGGGTTTGAGTGAGGCCAAACACCACATCGATTACAGTGATCACTTTATTCAGTACAAAACCAACTACTTAAGACGCGAGGATGGCAACGGCAGTGAAAACGTCGCTGAAAAAGTGAATTCATGTTCTTTCAATCTTCATCACAGTTACTCCAAGTCACTAACTTTTTCAAATGTTGGCAAACCATCCTAAAGTTGAATTCCTAAGAACCATATCCAAGTTCAGAAAGAGAGAGGAAATCTTGTCGTCGCTTGTGTACTTCCTCTGTACATTGTGAAATTAGGCATTGTCACGTTGTAGTCATGCAGTGACGGCAAAGAAATGTACAAAAAAGGGTAAATGCACTTGCAAAATAATTGTTGTTTTGCTAATTAAACCTATTGCTTTTGTGGTGTTCCCATTGTCGTCGCTTTTATGAGATCCTAAGGTCCCTAATAACTTAAATTGTAGAACATCTTGTAAATGGTTGCAAGTGTTTGGTTGTTTTTTTTGTGGGGCTGCAATTACCACTGACGTTACAAACAAGATTGATAAGAAACTGGACAACTGTAGAATACTCATCATCAAAAGTTTCTTAGTGCAACACTACGGAACATTGATGTTACATTTAGGGCAGCCATTGATCCCTTAATTAATAATGGCAGGGTATATAGTGATCAAAGATTCCATGTTGATTAATGGGACAAAAATCAAGGGTTATTTGTACAATGAAACCTCTATTAAGCGGACCCCCAATTAAGCAGACAACCTCTGTTAAGCAGATTCTAAGGTGGGTCCCGGATTATTAACGTCTTATATTTCTCTTTATAACAAACCCCTATTCAGCAGACACCTCTATTAAGCAGACGCGAACACTAAAATAAGGTGTATTTGGCTAATTTCTATTGTTGAAAACCTCTATTAAGCAGACACCGGACTAAATTGACAATAGTAGTATTGCTTCACGTCCTTGAAATACAGACTGAAGTCAGTTAATGTTTTTGCATTTACAAACAAATTAAAGTTTTTAATGAAAGGTAATGAACTTCAACTCCGGATAGCTTCGTTAACAACATGCAACTTAATCACAGTACAGAGCAACTGTTGAATGTTGATCGTTAACAAACATTGTGCAGTTTTTACAACCTCTATTAAGCAGGTCACCCCCTATCAAGCGGACACTTGGGAAGGTCCCAAAGGTGTCCGCTTAACAGAGGTTTCACTGTGTCTTCATTTTTAGAAAACTCCCAGACCAGACATGGGTGCAGTGTGACAATCCTGACTGTCTTAAGTGGCGCAAGTTACCTGATGGCACTGATCCTGACAAACTGCCAGATAAATGGTATTGTAAGGATAATCCCAATCCCAACATGAGATCATGTAATATTCCTGAAGAGAAGGAAGAGGAAATTGAACAGCCATATGTTAAAACACAAAAGAAACGCTTGTGAGTACTTTTTCAATGTATTTTTTGAGGGGTGCATACAAGTGTCAATAGGAGGAGAAAAAGTGTTATTATTTAGTGAGCTCCATACTCTTAACTAAAACGTTTTCGATTACCAGACAGGATGAGCATGAAGATGGCCAAAACATAACACTAGAACCTCTTTTCCTTCAATAGATCCACAAAAGTCTTAAGGTATATTAGGGAATAGGGGAAGGTGAAGTGGTCTGGAGGAAAGGAAGGGAGGAAGGAGACCACTAGCTTCTGTAGAGTTTTTTGGGTTTGAAAATATTAGCTTTTAAACTGCATCCAAAGCCAGAGCTCGATCAAACTATCCAGGTTTCAAAATGCACAACTTTGGGGTTTGTTTTTGGTGGGAATTTATTATTATGGAGCTCAGGCAGCCGCATTTTTGAGTGATGCTTTTCAGCCAGAAGTGAGCCTTTTTCTTGTGTAATATGTCTTGTTGCTACCAAATTTGTATATTATTGCTAAGTATTTTTACTCTTTTAGAGATGGTTTGCCCAAATATTTGTCTCAAAATCACAGCTCAAGAGTTCAAAAATTCCACGTCCAGCTTATGTGTGTCACTAATTATCACTAATCCTGATTATTTGACATGCTGAGGTTAATTTGGGTGGTCGAACCTGGATTCCAGCTTAGACAGCTTTTATTCGGTGGGGGTGGGATTTTGTTTTAACGGAAATTTTTGTATCACCATCTAGTCAACCTTGTCACTTTTAGTCTAGATTACCTTCCCCTGGGACAAACGTTAGTTTAAACTGGCAACAGTAATATTAAGAAACATTTTTAGTCAAACGAGATTACAGTGTTTTTATTGAGACTTTTACCTTTCTTGTGTACTTTGAAAGTTGGATTTCTTAAATTGATTAAAGATTAAAATGATAATACCTTACCACAGGGAAAAAGAGATGGAGGATAGAAAACGTAGAGAACGGGTAAGAAGAATATTAAATATAAAATCTATTATCTTGAACACTGAAAACTGCCTCCTCTCTTTTCCTTTTGATGACTTGATTAATACTGGTAACACTGGTTTGTTTGAACATTGCTTGAAATGATTGCCTTTGGAGTTAATTTATGCAAAATTAATATTTTGTAAGCAGCAGCTCTTCTTTAAGTATTTGTTTATTATTCTGTTGTTGTGCAATCCATGTACTATATACATTTAAGAAAAAGATAGGCATTTATTTTAAAAAGAACATGTTTCATTTATCCTGAAAAGAAAATGTTAACATTTTGACTGTCAGAATAGACTTTCAAAGTACATGTCTATTTGTTTTTTGTTGTGCTCAAGTTTCACCGTTTACAGAAATGAATATTGCCAACATAAAAATGAGAAATTATTCTTTAAGTTTCAACCCTTGGTTGCAGTACCTAACAAACAAATTATGTTCAAAAAGGAATGTTATGACCATTAGAATTTTTTTAAGACTATTGAGACATACATTATTTTCAACTTACAGTTACACTTTGATAATAAAAGTTTGTTTTCATTGCTTTTCTTTTTACCAGGAAGCCAAATTAAAGCAAGAACAGGAGGTAGGGTTTATGAGGTTTTTTGTGATGTTAGACAACTATGCCATCCATTAGAGATTTCCACAAATTATGTACTTTAACTTCACTCCAACATTATTATTTCTTTGAACCCTGTTACACCCTTTGGAAAATGCCGCTCGTTTCTAAGTTTTCTTTTTAATTCACTGGTTTCTCAGTGTTTGTTGTAGATGAGACCTGCCTGCCTCCAGGACGTGTGTGGAGGGGGTTTCAGACACGACCCACACTGAAGTGTCCAAAATTAAACTGTGAAACGTTTTTCTTGTACTTGTACATGATAAATCTGTTTGCTAAAAAGTGATTCTAAATCACTCTTAATAATTAATTATTCATTAAGACCTCCAAAACTACAAGTGAAAATGTCACTAATCTGAGTTGATATTGGTATTATCCGACTTGTTATTTTCACTTTCTTTGGTCCATGTTTTCAGGCAAAAATGTTGCAGCAGCAGCAGCAAAAGGAGTTAGAGAAAAAAGAAGCAGAACTACAGAGGTATATGATGTTTGATTTCCATCTGATGTCATTTTTCTTTACCTTCACTAATTGAGTATGGTCCATAATAATATTTTATCCTTTATTTAAACTACTCTGCTCCCACTTGTATTTTCTTCCATTTGGGGTTGTATATGTTATGGTATTTTGATCAGCTATATTAAGTTTACTCAATGAAAAAAATATTCAGAATTAGAGTACTGGTAATCCTCTTACTGTGCCAAATTCTTTGCATGTCAGGGAACCGAAAAATAATGGGAAATTTGTCAGATTTGTCTTTCACATGGTTTGTTGTTTTAACAGAACACATGATGTTCTTTTTTGATAGAGTCTCAGTGTTACTAATCTCAACAATCTTTTTCTTGTGTGTTTCTTAGGTTAAGACAGCAGCTGGCCGAAATGGAATCTAATAATGAAACATCAATTCTTCAATCAATTGAACAAAACAGTGCCAAACAACAACAAGCCATCAGACAGGTTAGACTTTACAGAAAATAACTTATTAAATTTAAATACAGCAAGTGAAATATTTAGTCAACTTTTTGTTTTTGATTTCGATGCCCTTTTGAAGGGCTATAAGCATGGTTAGTTTTAATGATTGGCCTTAACCCTTCAAGTCCCAATAGTGACCAACATCAATTTTCTCCTAATGATATCCATACAATGTCAAGAGGTTAGGTTATGAGAATTAATTAAGTGGTCACCAAGGAGAAAATGCTTTGATCTTTTCTCAGATTCTCTCAACACATTTTTAAAAAAGTGTATAGAGATCAGTTTGGAGAATTTGCTTGTGGATATTGGAGCTTTAAGGGTTAAATAAACCTGTTATAAACCTTTACAGTACTTGCATGTTAACTAACGTTTTTATCATGAGGATATGTGCGGCCTACAGCTGTATAATAAGCTGTAAAAGAGAAAAGTGCCAGGAAAAGCTAGGAAAAATGCCCAGAAGTTGTCAGTAGAAATTAAATATTTTTGTAACGTTTGACATGATCTCAGCACCCACACAAGTGTTAAGTATGCATACTTAGGCAGGTGAGAGTGCGTGGTTTTTTTGGTTGTTTTCATAGGCAATGTAGACAAATAACAATAACTTAAAAATCTGCTCATTAAAATCTGATGAAATTTGGCAGAAATCCTGTTCATATTACACTGCAGACATTCAAAGCCTCAAAAGACATTTTGAAAAAACACATTTTGTGACACAATCAGCTTTCTCATGAAAGCTATTTTCTTAAAAAATTCAATAGCTGTTTGTTACAACAATTGTTCAAGTTTTTTAAAAAAAGATGAGGGTTACTGATAAAACTGCAAAGTTTTAGGGAAATCTTATGACTGGTTTTTGTTTAAAGCTAATAAATTCACAGTTTTAGGCTTCTTTTCAGTCATCCATGTTTCCATGGCAATGATCAAAATCTCACTCATAACCTCATAAGTTAATGTCATGCCAAATTTGAGCTTGGAGTTGCAATGAGTCCTAAATTACTCCCCATTGAATGTTAACGATCCCCAACTTATCAAACTTTTCAGCAACAACATGCAAACAGTTTTCATCAGTCATGGTAATTTTATGCCAAAGTGCTCAACTCCTAGATTTATGAACATGTATTAAATGTTGATTTATTTGCAGTGTATGTTGTATCTCCCTCATGATTAGAAGTTGTAACAAAGGTTCCTTGGTAACTAATGCTGATTATGTAACTAAAAAAATGCAACATTTGTTCAGCAACTTTCAAATTACAGATGGTAGGTGTCTATTTCTGCTGGTGAAGTGAATTCACTAACTACTCAAAGGTTGTAGGTTTAACATCTCATGCTGTGTCATGAGTAAAGATGTCCTGTTTTACTTTTTTTCCAGAAAATTAATACAAAATCCATCAACTGAATCTAGTGGAGTTAACAGTGTCTTTTATTATTATTATTTTTTTGTAGCAGGTAAAGGGAGAACAGAAGTCACCTCAACCTCTCCGAATAAAGGTACATTCAGTTTCTGTATTTACTGTTGCTGTAATCATCAAGGATTTATTTTCTGGCCAAAAGAGAATTTTATTTTTCTTTCAAAAACAAAGCAGGAAATTCTGAGCAGGCAAGATTACACTGTACAGGTTGGTATATAGGCCCCTGCTTGCAAACTTATCAGAATGTAGGATTCTGTGAATCTTGCCTGCTGCCAGAGCTGGCCCATATAGTTTTTTTTATTTCAAAATTAACTTTGTTTTGTGTATGTTGTGGTTCAATTTTATCCTTGGTTGAAAATGTATTTTCTTTCGTTTTGGGCTTGGTAATGTATGATAATGATTTTGAAACTAAAGAAAATACAATTTAAACCAAGGATAAAATTGAACCAGAACATATATGCTGATTTCAGTGAAAAATTGCATTATTAACTTTTTGTTGTGTTTGTGAGAACAAAAAAGGGGACGTTGTACCACTCACTAGGACTTTGTCCCTTACTCTTTTCAGTGGGTTCCTACAGCTGACATTTCCCTGTGAGTTCCTAACTTGTTTTTTCCTTCTGTTGAAGGTGGGGCCACCACATTCAAGTGGTTTTAAGGTAAATATTGCTTAAGGATTTTTCAGTTTAATTTTTGTTTCTTTTGCACATTAAAGTTGTGGATTCCATATCCAGTTACTCCTATTAACAACTGCTGATATCAGGGAATACATAGTTAGCAAAATAAAATTATAATGTACAGCTGTAATAAAAAGCTATTATACAATATTGAGTAACAGAAGTACATGCTCGATAACCTTTTTTGGGAAATGCACATTTTGAAAGTTGTCATTAACATTGTAATTGAGTGTTTTTTATCCCCAAGAAGCTGGAACCATTGTGAGAGAATTCACTAAAATATGTGGAGCAGTATTAATTAAAATTATTTTCTTTTATCCATTGAAGTCAACTCCTGGAAGACCACTCTCGCAGGCATCTCCACTTCGTACCACCATGGTGACGTCCCAAACATCAAATTCACCAGCAATTTTAACACCAAACAGAACACAACCACAGCAGCAACAGCAACAACAACAACAACCAGCTATCAAGGTTGTTAAGGTATTTTCCTCCCGTCCTCCTCCATCAAGCCAGGCCCCAACTACTGGAAACAAACCACTGGTCCAGATAGTTCCGAGTCCCCATGGAAACATCCTACAGCAGAACAACACAGACACGACAACGCCCAAGGTAGTATCTGTACAGTCATTACAGTCGCCTGCAGCAGGCAAGACACGACTAGATCAATCTGGCCAAGTTACAGTTCAAAAATTAGTGTTATCATCAGGTCATAAAATTCATCTTCAAACACCAATTTCTCAGCATGTAACTCCTGTGTCTACCAACTCACCAAAATACCAGTTTAAAACTGTACCAATTCAACTGACACAGCCAGTGCAGCTACCGACAACTCCTGCTGTAAGCACACAAAATCAGCTCCCTATGCAGCACGTTAGTACACCACTAACATCACCTGCTGTGCCGAGCAGTTACAAACCATTAGAGTCATTAAAAGAAGTCAACAGACAAGCGACACAGGCATCAGCAGTAACATCGCCAGTGTCGGCTGTCATCCCAGAGGTTACTTCTGCCACAAGAAAGTCACCCACTGACATCAGGAATCAAGTAACTGTTAGTGATAGATATCGATACATTGCTCCGTCACCTCAGACATCAGCAGGGGCAGCTGTAGCCGTAGCTGGTTCCACTACCCCAACGTCTGTACTGCCACCCCAGCAACATGTTCAGACTTCACCTGTCAAGTCAACTGCACCTGTCGCGGTGCAGTCTATTAATCCAGCACCCTCACAAGTATTGCAGGTATTAAAAATTACAATCACCAGCCAAGATTCAACCACTTTTGTAATATACTATTTAAGTTAAATGTCGGAAGGAGACGAGAATATTCCCTCTACTGTATGCACTGCACATGATTTTAAGATAAGTTGCTGTGGTGCATTGCTTAATGAAGGGTGCAATTTTCAAACTTCTCATTAAATCAAGCCTGAAAACTTTCAGTGTATTGTGTTGGGTTCTCTTGGTGGAAGTGGAATTTGTTCTCCATATTCAAGGACAATCCGTGATCGTTCTTTAGCTCAAGCGCCTTGTAGTCCATAAGGGCAGCTCTTTTGATATACATATTGTTTTGTTACTGTAGGTGCTGCAGATTAAACAGGAACCAAAGCCTTCGGTTCCTGTTCCACCTTTACAGCAAACACCTTCAAATATTCAGATCACCCAAGTGCATTCTGGGTCATCAGCAGTAGCGGCATCAACAGTAGCACCAGTTAACGTGAAGATGGAGAAAGTTGACACGTGAGTTAGAACTTAACAACATAAGCTTTTCCTGATTAACATCCAAATTAGGTCACCTAGTAACTGGTAACAGGACAAAGCAGGTAGATGACAGAGGAAGAGTTTTTCTCCGGTGTAATTACTGTATTCCAAAGACGAATGAACTTTATTTATCAGCAATGACTTGGGGAGTTTAGTTACAAGTGTCCGTTTAATACAGGTTGGCAACAATAGAAATGACCATTTCAGGTACTTTTTAGGTGTCCGCATCTGCTTAATAAAGGTTTCATTTAGAGTAAATAAGGGAAATAAATTTGGTGACTTCGGCATCGGCTACTGTCCGCTTAATAAGGGGTGTCCGCTTAATACAGGTTTCACTGTATGTTGTATGGTATTGTAACTAAGCTGTGTGGTATTGTTTTCAGGCCTCTTGTAAATGGAATCAAGAGAATACGTAATGACAATGATGACGTCATTGAGCAACCGCCTAAACAGAAACCCCGGGTAGAGAAGGAAGTTATCATTATCGACGATCCAACCCCTCCCCCTCCCCCAGAGGAAGAAAAAGTCGAACCGGAAGTAAACCGTGAGCTTGCTGTAGACGGTGTTGACAAAGACTTGATAATTAAACTAAGAAAATTGAGCCCAGAAGAACAGTGGATCAAACTTGCAAAATCCGCACAACAGTTAAGATATTTACGGGATAATGTGTGCAAACTGTTGCGAGTTCTTGTACCGGAAATAGACCTCGGAGACAGAACGGAAATACTTGACAACACAACTGTGGATGATCTCTTAAAGCAGGTTTTGGAGGCCAATATACAGCCGCCCAGTTCAACAAACTCGTGATCAGTGGCACTTCAACGTCTTCATCGACTGCTTTTTAACCTCGTTTCTCCTACCACGTTTTTTGATGGATCCACCACTCTTGCGCCTAATAGGAATGTTTGATTGATGATTCATGTCCGTGGGATAACTTTGCAACACTTCTGTCAAGGAATTTGTTTCTCTTCCGTTTTTAAAGTATAATGATATCGTGAGGCTCGGGGAAAGATGCCTGAAAAACCTTGCTATAATAAACATGGCTCACACGAGATACAAATAACATTTTAAAAATATCAGTGGAGTGATTTTATATTTACTAGTCGTTATTTTCAATGATTTATATATTCGCGCTAGCTTTCAACAGAAATATTCTCGGTTGATTTTGTAAATATAAACTCTTCCAAAAAGGTTTTTAAAAACACTGCAGTAACTCGTATACGTAATTGATTAAAGGCGTCAACACAAACAGTCGTGTGTCATGTCTCATTTTGACAGTTCAAGGGATTTGGTATACCCTACGGCGAGCAGAGGCCCTTCGAAACGGGCCAATATTTTGCTAGCGGCTATTGTTATTTCCGCAAAGCCCAAGAGTGTGGCTTGGGACAAGTCTCACCCCTCCCCTCCCTTGCCCGCTCCGCCCAAAAGTTTACCAAGCTTCACCTAACTGGACTTAACTTTCATATGAAGTAAATTTTTCTAGTGATAAATGCACGAAGACCACCCACGTGTTTCGAAAAAGAGGTGAAAATGTGTTGTCGCGTGTTTAAACCAATATTTCTTGTTGACGATGTCACCGTGGCCGTTGCTCTCTTTTAGGAATAAATTATTTGTTGCTGGACGAAAATTCGTACGTTTAGGCGTTCCCTTCATACGAAACCACCTTAACCGTACGGCAATTTACACGTATCCGTGTGAACAGAGCGAAAATATGGAACGGGCTTGTGTGAACGAAATGGTGTCCGGGCAAGTTTTAGAGCAACCTCGTTGCCAGGGTTCTCCCCTTCCCGTCCCTACGGTGGAGGTAGAAGAGAGAACCTGGGAACGAGATTGGTTTTAGAGCTGGTGGAAAAATCGTTCGGTACCGTGTAAAAGCTTGTAAAGGTAGCCACTCAAGAACTTCGCACTCACTTTTGTGAAAAAACTGTAGAGCTACTTTGATTTGAAATTTGGAAGGGAGTATGAACATTTTCAAAGGAAAATGAAGAGGGCAAAATAAATGAAAAACCCTTAAAACTTCGTAGAAAGAAACCTTTTTACGTGACTGACTTGAAAGATTACCATCACTTACTCACCAAGGATTAGGCATATGTTTGATGTCATAATTGATGAAGTCCTGTAAACGTCTGTTTAGGAAGCTATGTTGAAGCCCTGAAGAGTTTAAAAAGTGCCGTGTTACATTCTATAAAACCACTTTGGTCAGTTTTCCAGCAATAGCCACTTCCGCTAGAAAACAACAGAGTGAAGGATTCTTGTAGTTGTAGCAATGTGACGCCATGGTGATAAATGGTCCCTGTCTAAGATGCACCCCTCACGGTGACGTAAACAAAGAAAACAAAGAAGCAAACAGAATAGAACCTAGAAAAACAAAAAGGCGCGAAACAAAGAAAAAGTTTACAGGTTCTTACACCGAGGCAAACCTAATTAATGTCATGAACACAGGATGCCATGGGGACATCATTTTGATCACGGTCTTGGTAATAGTAATTCCCCAAAACTTCACATTTTGTTTTGTAAAATAATAGGAAGTAAATAATATCATGCAGAAGAAGTTGCATTTTAGTTGTAACACCACAGGGTTTTATTCGCAGAGAAAAAAAGTTAGAATGACAAATAATCTTGCCCTGATGTGTATTAGGAGTATTTGGGTTGTTTCCTTAGGTGATCGTGTAGGGCTTTTGACTGTCATGCGTAAATCACGAAACTTGACCGGAATGAAAAATTTACGAAGTTGCAGGAGAGTGATCTCGGCAAAAACTAAAAACAACGGGGTAACCACGCCTTTTTGTCATGGGTTTATACAGTGTTATGAGTGACCGACATCAATTTCCTCATATTTTTTTTCAAAATCAACACTTCAAGGAAAAAGGTCATGAGATTTGATAAAATGATCACATAAGCGCGAAAATGTTATGATTATCAAATTCTCTCGAACAATTCTTTAGGAAAGTCTACGGAGATCAGTCTGGACAAATTGTATTGAGGCTTAAGGGTTGACGGAGTTCAATTGTCTTTACCAAGCCACAGGGTCATAGGCCATCAAAGTTTCAACGAGCATGCAGTGAGCTGATTCATCATATCATTGAAGCTTTCAAAAAAGAAATCAAACTAGGGAGGAAACTTTTAGTAGAAGTACACGTTTTTTAAGGTATGAGATCGCGAGCTGTTGGATAGTGAAAGCAAGCGACCTTATACCGTCTTAGAAATAGAAAAAGGTCGTAAAGACGTACAAATGGCACTGAAAGAGGGCATCGATTGAGCGAATTTAACTGTCTGTTCATAGACTCAAAGAATCCGACGAGCACGCGCGAGTGGCGGTCACTGAATCCCCGTGGATCAAATTTTCGCTTACCTGCTCGACGATCTCTAAAGTCTGTGAACAGATTAAGCCAACTAACGAAAGAATAGTGTAAGTTTTAGCGGATTTGCTAGTGGCATAAAGCGATTTCTTCAAAGATCTTTATCAAAAATTTTGAAACACGTTGTAAACGTCTGACAAGGGCCTTTTTAAAAAAATTCATCTTGACTTTTAGCTACTAACTCAACATTTATACCCATAGAACTCCATGACAAACACTGTGTATTTTTTTGCGTATTTTAATTTATTTTACGAGTACAAAATAAAATTGTCTTCAGAAAATCCCGTTTAATCAGTACTAATTACAGCTTATTGTTTCAGAGTAACCTTTGTACAATAAAAAATACAATTAAGCGCTAGACGTAAGATTCTTCTGTGGACAGAATTTTTTCGATATCATCATGAGAGGGGACCGTGTACGGTGTGCTCGGTTGTGTATGGTACGGAGTGCGTACTTTAGCTATCGCCTGTGCGGTTTGAGGACTGATTTTCAGTCCGTTCGCCTGAGTAGTTTCACTGAGCAATTCCTTGATATCACGAATCTGCGTCACGTCCGTTTTCCCTTCAGAAAACGTCGAGTCGTTGCCGATGCTGGATCGTTCATCCAAACTCGACACAGACGACGACGAAGAAGTTGCGCTGCCTCTCCGAAGTCGGAAAGCGCCAGGCGAGTTAGAGCTCGGAACTGCCGAAGTTCCTCGAGTATCTACCGAAGAACCCCAATGCGTTTTTGTCTGAGCTTCGTGTGGGAAGATCTCCGAGTGAGGAAAATGAGTGAGAGAAGAGTTATGAGGTATGGAATTTGAAACATTTGATGAAACAGAACTACTGGTGGAACGAAGGTGGCCAGAGCTTGCACTTGATGAAATAGGTTTCCTAGCATTTTCTGTAGTTTGTTTTTTATAAGATCCTTCGCTGATGTTTCTCTTATGATGCAGGTT
Source organism: Porites lobata (assembly GCA_942486035.1). Lineage (NCBI taxonomy): Eukaryota > Metazoa > Cnidaria > Anthozoa > Scleractinia > Poritidae > Porites > Porites lobata. Next base: position 959,235 of record CALNXK010000042.1, read on the forward strand.
CAGTCCAAATGGTGAATGTTCGAGTTTCCGGACACCCGTATTCGCTACAGAACTCGCAGAAGAATCATCTACTTGTTCAAACACATTTTCATGCTGGCTTGACGAGGAAAGAGGGGTTCGAGGACCCGAGGAAGTCTCACTTCTTTCAGAATCCAACCGATCGTGAAAAAATCCAGGTCTTCCTGCAACACGATACTGTTGTACCTGCTCTTTAAAATCCACAAATTCCTTACTTTCCCTAGGAGAACCTTGTTCCCTGCTAGAGTCCACATCTTTCACATCCTTTGTGTCTAACCCCGGGAAAAACGCGGGCTTTGGATTCAGTTCTCTCCTACGCTGCATATGCTCTTGATAAGACGGCGCGGCCGGCTGTCTTCGCCGATCTACAGCTTGAAAGACTTGATCAGGGTTAGGAGACGGAGATCGGGGACCCCCTGGGGGCTGTTTAGAGACTGGGGAGCTAGGCGGAATAGGAGAACTTGAGTTACCCTCATGACTATCAGTATTCAAACTTTGTGTTTGAACAGAGTGCTTGACTTCTAAAGCCCGTGACACAGAGCCTGGACAACTTGGTATCAGATTAAGACGTTGGTACTGCGTGACATTTTGCGTTACAGGAAACAGTCGTACTGTTTGAGGAGAATGGGCTCGGCGCAGCACCGCAGTTTCTAACTTGCGACCACTGGCTGTAGTCTTTGGAGCTTGTTTGTGTTCTATAAGTTCAGCACTTGTCGTTGTACTACTCAACTGTCGTTTAGAGTTCGGAAACTTCCGATTACCCTTCAGTCGAAGTTTCAAAGAATCCGGCGGTAACCCGAGCGGTTCGGAACTACGTCGTCCGAGCGGCAAATGTCCTTTGATTTGATTAGGTTCATAAAAAGTGGCTCTAAGTTGATTAGAAAATTCGCCATCATGCCTCTTAAGCGGCGGCGATGAACTTGGAGATGGAATCCCTGAATCACACGGAGAGTTCGGAGTGCTAATACTCTTGTTCGGTGGATGCACGGCCAGCGTACTCGAAACATATAAGTTCGAATCACTTAAATGAATTGAAGTCCTTTCTCCTTTGGGACTTAGAGGTTCAGGTGATTCTATCCCATCATCGGTAGAGGATTGACTGAGAGCTGTCCGTGAGTCCTGGGTACTACCCTCAGAATCACTACCCACGTGATTAGCAGCGAAATCGGTGCGGTCACCGAGGGTTGTCCTGACACTGTCTCCCATAATATCAACACAACGCTCAATAATAAACTGTATGACCGGGGGAGCTGAGTTTGATTGTTCAGTGGTCGGAATATTGGAACTTTTGGGTGCCCACAGCATACTGGGAGCCACGCACACAGCGAGGTTATAAGCGTTCATGTTGTTTGTTTCCGCATTATCAGCGATGTGATACAACACGCACAAAAACCTTTTTAACAGTTCGTAATTGTAACGGTTGATTCCTTCCAAAATCCTGAAAAACAAAACACAACAGGGGTAGAATTAACGAAATCGACACTGGCAACAAAAAATTTACATACTTTGTTTATACTGTCAGCACACTTAACAGCTTCAGCTAAGAACTCTCCTCCAGCGAGTGAAAAACTGACGAACTCAAATAATTAGAAAGAAATAATTAAAAAAGAACAAAGCAGTGTAAAGAAGCCCGACTGACCAGAGGCAAACAGCTGGCTATTTACAAGCATGGCCGAGGAGTTGACTGGGGACTAGCAAGAAACAAATCGGAGTGATCGGAGCGGGACTCGACCTCGGTCCGCGGCCGGGTACGCTGCCCCACCCACCACAGAGAACTCAGAAGATGATGTTTAGTATTAAGTGGAACTGAAGACTTGCCAAAACTGAAGTCACCACCAACAAACCTCCTCAAAACTACCACCCCCGCCAAAAACAAGTGTCATTGTATTTTGGCATGGAGGTACTAATCGGTACGGGACCACCACTTTACATGGTCATCACCGCCACGCGAAGTTCAAGCCACTTGCAGGGAAAAGGCAGTACCTTCAGTTCTTAGTTATTTTAAGACCCTGAGTACTGGTCCGGTCCCGGGAATTGAACCGACGACCTACCGCTCTACACTCAAGCGCTCTACCGACTGAGGTAATCCTGCCGCGCTTAACATGTGATAACAGATATACAAGTGTAAAAATTACTTCGTAAAAAAGTGCCTCCTACCCTTTGATTTGTCGCACTCTTTCCTCACGATCTTCTAGGTTTGTGGTAGCGACAAGATCTTCATAATTTTCACTTTCAAAAATACAGTCAGGTAAGCGACGAAGGAATTCCTAAAAGTAAAGAAAATAAAAAATTAAAATTAAAAATAAATAAAATAAAAATAGAGCAACAACAGCTTATTTATAGTTATAGGAACATCTTAATTCACTCAACAGGCTGAAAAGGAGAAAAATCAGTCCTCTAGTCACTGGCAGAGCGCGAGTGGTTTTCACCAAAACGTATGCGAACACTCAAGCTATTTAAAACTTGATTTCCATAGATTTCTTTATGATTCTAAGCGTCTAACCCGTTATCTTCATCATTTTTTTATGGCAGAAGAAACAAGAAGAAAAAAGGACTTCGTTTGGTTTAGGCGATATACTGTAACAGAGAAAAACGCACAGTATGTAATGTATTTCTAATAACAAGTTACCTTAAATACAGAGGCAGCTACAACTTCCGAAACATCTTCAAAGTCACAGATTTTACCTAAAAGAAAACGGCAACTCAATTAACAAGGAAACTGCACACACTAACATACTGATGATTCAATCACTGACTATACCGTATTTCCTCTATTTCGAACTCTTGGGGCTTAGTTTTTTTGTGGTTTTGTACTGGGTTTTTTGAGGAGTATTTCCACAAGCAAGATTTCCTTAACAAGTTTCAAAGGAAACCTTGCTTTTTCATGTGCACTTTAAAGGGGGCTCATCCAACGCTAGGAGCTTATTGCTTTTCGGTGGAAAGTTTATATATAACTTAATTTTCAATTTTATTTTTAAAGAAAAGCTCAGAGTGAAAATGATCACAACGCTAGGGGTGCTTATAGGAGAGGCTGTGGTTGCGTCAAATCAACAAACCTTCATCTAACTCCAGCTTGATTTCCCTAGCAATCCTAGCATTAGCAGACTTCCGGAAGATGCCGGTAGTATTGGGTCCATACCGGAAGAGGTATAACAACAGTTCCAGGACAGCTTTGGGTACGGGTTCATCCTCAGAACACAACTGACTCAGAGGTATCCCGAAAAGCCTGGAAACGAGTGGAGAACAAGCACAATTTTAACTAAGGATCAACAAATGAGAACACAGAGTAAAGATTGTAAGCCATTTGTCGACTTCGTTACAAGTGCAAATAAATAGTAACAGCAGAGCCGTGTTTTTAAGGCTACCATCAGATATTACACGTTAGCTGTCTGGTAAATTCAGCAATTATGTTACAAGGAGGAATTCGTTGCTGATCACAGTCAATAAATATCAGACTTCCTTTAAGAGAATGCTATTAAAAAGTAATAGTTGACCGGAAGTACGAAAAAAGCCGCTCGGGAAAAGTAGCTGGTGCACAGGCTAACCAACTATTCAGCAACTTTATTCTTCCATTGTGTTAATATGTCACGACATGTTTGATTGAATAATTTGAGGACTGGGCTAGCCTGTGTATAGATGCTCCCTCCCCCGAAAAAAAGGCAAGTTGGTGTAAACATATAGTCGAAGGAAGTCATGTTTTTCACAAGTAGGCAATTTTAACCATGTCACGATATTTCTCTTTACTTACTTTCCTCCTGAATGTCCGTCGATGGAGTTCGATTTTGTTGATCCTGTTGTCTTTTTGTGCATGGCCCAGTTGATGATTGGTGACTTTTTTATCGGATTTTTCCATCGCTGTTTGCTAGGAGCATTATGTACATCTAAAAATACATGAGGACAACAAAAAAATAAAAAAGAGTGGAGGTTGGTTCATTGATTCCACACTCGATGTTTTCTTGCGGGTTAATCGATAAATTAACTTTGGGTTTTCATAATTATCGCGAAATGACAAACTTAGACAATTTAACTTGTAGAAAACGAGGAATCGATTCAACTTTCTCTGTGAACAAACGTTGAGCGCCACTGGCCAGAAACTAAAACCAAAAGTATATAATGCAGCAAGAAATTGACCACAAGCTTTCCCTCAAAATTCAACACTCAAAAGAACGCAATAGTCATTATCACTAAACGACGCAAAAAGCAAATATCTAGCAGTATTTCACTTCGTGGTGTTTACATGAAGACTTGCTTCCCGCGGTATTGCGTCATTTGCGCGGGAAATTTTCGGCAAATCCGCTCTTCTGATTGGTTGTTCTATCGTCCCTATCAGCCGCTTCTTTTAAACTTGCTGACATAACGTATTTTTCCCGAGCCATTAGAGGCCTTAACTAGGCTTGGATAAATTCCGCTCGTAAAAATCGCTTATTCTGCTCAAAATTCTGCTCGGGCACCCTGACTCTGCTCGAATTCTGCTCGGTATCCGAAAAACATTTCAGCCCTTCCTGCCTTATATATTTTCGCAAATATTGAAGGGAGCTAATTAGCAAAATTGTAATTCATCTTACTTTTAATGTGAGTTCGTTGTAGCTATTAAATAATCAATTTAATCACAAGGTATTTTCCATTTGTTTTTTTTTATTTAGTTTTAAATTTTTCTTTCAACTGTTATGCATGTCATTATTGCCGCTGATTTTCCCTTATTCTGCTCAAATTCTGCTCAAAGCCGGCAGAATGCTCGCCTCAAAAATCGCTTATTCTGCTTGAAATTCTGCCGGCAGAATTTATCCAAGCCTAGCCTTAACACGCTGATAAAAGCGGCTAGTTTCACCGCATCTGACCTCTCCGCACTCTTGTTGCCTGTGTGAGTATCTCCCCCCGTCTCACCTATAATGACTCTGTTGGGAATTTTCCTGTTTCTCTTCAATATAAACTGGCACTGTGTCTCTGGCGACAATGGGTCTATTGAGGGCAACTGCTGATCAAAGTCGAACGGAAACCCATCTTCATCTGTCAGGGCTGCCTCCCTCATGTGATTCATTTTTATCGCAAAGGGAAACTCATGACCTGCATTGAGAAAAAGTAGTTTGTTGTTAGGTAATGTAATTTTTAAAATGTTTTGCAGTCAAATTTTACCTGTTATACATACAAAGTTAAACATGTTAAGTTTAAGATTATGATTCTATAGTGTATTATTATTAATTATTATTTCTGTCATGCGTTTTATACATGAGCCTCCGGCTAGGATACTCGGGGCAACCCTATCTATGGCACTAATAAACTGATTGATCGATTGATTGACTGTTTAAAAAAGTTTATGGTATTACTTTAGCAGAGATTCCAACCCTGCCGTTTTGGCCGGAAATCTCCCGTTCGCGCGTAATATTCTCCGAGTGTTTGAAACTCTTCCTAGTCAAAGAAATATAATGTGAATCAGTCTTTTTTGACGCGATTCTTTGCCGTTTTCTGTGGTTTCTCAGCCATTTTTACCCTTTTAGCATCCGAGCATGAGCCTGCTTTAATTTTGTGCGCGGTAATGCACTGATGTGATAATGAAGAATAGGCCTTTTAGCTTCCACTGTTAAAAACTCCACTCTTTGACTGCGATCTCAAAATGCAGGAAATGGCATCTTAGAGGCACATTTCTTACAATTGGTTGGAATCTCTGCGTTAGCTTGTTTAAAACGATTATAACTCAAGGCATTGAATCAAGGACTTACTTACATTACTTCAGTGTTTTATTACTCACCTATGAGAGGATAAGCACCGTCCTCCTTCCCTGAAAGAACCCAAAGCTGGTATTCGGAAACATCTTCAGTCTGAAAAGACAAGATACAGTCTAAACAAATTTTACCACGCCTGGCATGCTGTTCATGTTCTGTCAGGGGAACGAACTGTATATACAAACCTTAAATCCTCTGATGAGACCCATCTGTCAAATAAGCACCATCCCCTTTTGAGGGGAAGAGAGTTATTAAGCTCACCTCCCCTCCCCCATAAGCTTCATTCATTCATTCATTCATTCATTCATTCATCCTCTAGTGCATCGTTTCGCTTACAAGAGAGGTAGGGTAACCCTAGGGTGAGGGCGATCCTATCTGATTGCAAGTGTCATTCTGCTGGACGGCTATTTTTGGTCGCGTGAAGGTCGAGGATAACCCTCATGAAAGGCTAACGACTGGCGCGATAAACTGATTCCCTCTACATTTGGCAAATAACTAGCTTTGAGTGTACAAGACAAGATAGCCCTACCTTTTAACGCCTCTAGCTCCCTCCATCTATGCTAACATGACCTAAGAAAAACTCACCTGTGCGTGAAACTGCGCCAGAGACATCTTAACAACAGTAGAAGCATCGTCCATGTTGGACACAGTAAAAGACTTCGACTGGGAAGACAAAAAAGTTGGGAAAGAACAATCGAATCAAACTTGTGATCAGGTGGCCCTCACTACGACCTTCTAACGCCTTGTAATGTGTAGATTAATGATCCTAGGAGCAGGAATTACGGGGAGGGTAGTGGCAGGGTTAGATTAAGGATCCTAGCAGTAAGTATTACGGGGAAGGCAAGGGGCAGTCAATTGTCTCCAGTGAAGGAATTCTTTCGTAAGCATCTTTCACGTTTTAGCATGCGACACTTGCAGTGTTTGATTGCAAACGGTCAATGTTAGTTATCAACGGCGAAAAGGGTTTTCAGCGTGGTACTTACATAGCCAGATGAATCCGGTGAATCCATATCTCTGTTATAAACTTTTAAGTTAACAGATTTAGGGTCTTCTACGTCCTTTTGCTCTTTAATATGTCTAAAAGAGTGCAAGCAACAGAGGCATGTGGTGAATAGACGAGTGTGATACGCAATCTTTATTCATCAGCCGAACTCGGAAATACAAACTGAGTAGAAGTCTTAATATCACACCTTCATCCCTTACGTGGAAAAAGCATGCAGGGAAAAGCGGAACCTGTTATTAACACGTAGACCCCATTTACTTTGTTTTATGTACTGAATAAGGGTCTATTCTCGGTTTTCTGGCTGGGATGGGATTCGCCTTCCTTAGAGTGAATCCCAGGATTTGGTATATTCGAAAATCTCTAACATGCAGTCTTTCCGAATACGGAAGTCTAGGTATAGGTGTACCCGAATGTGAAGAAAATGCTGAAGCTGAGAAATAGCACACAAAGTCAGTAACTTAAAATTCGTGGATGCGGACCGATTTCCATCTTTTCATGTAAACGGTTTAATTATTTATTAAAAAGGAAATTGAACTTCCAAGTGTTAAAATGCAAACCGTTCAAGACATAAACGCCCCTGGACACTCCCTTGAAGCTCGTGCATTTAAGACTTACGTTATCGTTCAGTATTTCCTTTCTGGACTTGTTCCTGAATTGTCCACGATCAAAATAACAAAACAGCAAAATGCATATTTTGATCGAGGTATGTAAAGAGTGTACTCGAACCCAAATGAATTGCAGTTAATTAGGAGTGAAAGGGAAGAACATGACTGTCCTTAATTCGTTTAATCTAGTACTTACTTTGTTAATGCGCTGTGCCAAGCTTCTTTTTCTTCTGACGAACTGAAAAAAAAATTCATTTTTGTAAGCTTTGGCCTTTTACGGGGGCTGAAATGCGCTCAGGAGGGACGAAGACCAACTAGACTAAACTAAGAGTAGCGTAAAGCTTGTATTTTGTTTACAGAAGTAACTGATGAAACCCCAGCAGCCACACGGAAATGTAGCACCGGTTCATTTTTTAAACGAGTAGAAACAATTTACTAAATTCATAATGTTGAAGATGCTTAGTGATACTGTCGTCTGCATCTCTTGCTCGCTCAAAGTAAACGGCAAATACAGTCATGTTCCATGGCCGCATATTGAAAAAGAAATTTTTGTTAATGATTGTGTATTGTTAAATTGTTCTCCCTTTGACACAAGACGCAACTAGAAAGTCGCAGGAGCGGCAAAAGCTAGATAACCGCATTCCAGATAGAATTTTATAAAAGACGATGTTCTAAGCATGACTGCAGTAGTAACAATTTCATTTCAGAGACCTTTACATCCTAAGAGACGAGGAAGACTACAAGGAGGAGATTTTCTCAATACTAAGAAGTGCGCGCGCGCGAACCAGCGTCAATTTGGCGGGGAAACGTGACAGTCGTCGTCATTCTACTACGAAAATTAGCGAGAATGTCGTGGTGGTAGAAACAAGTTATCAAATGTTAAAAGTTTTATCAAGTCTTGAGGTCGGGAGAGGGCTTAACCTCCTCCACTAAAGATAACAGTGCTAAAAATAAAACATTCCAGGGTGTCTTTTTTTTTTAACAACACGCGAAAAAACTTTAAATCAAATCTCGTACTTGTAGTCACAGTCGTTCTCGTCCTTGAAACTAAAGGTCTCTTTTATTTTTCTTACTTGAACGTGGCCACGAAGTTCGTGGTAGGCCAGCCGACCACAAATGATCTATCCGATGGTTTAGTAGTTTCACAGACGTCATCAAGACAGCTTGCCAACCAGATCTCGCTGACTCTTACACGGTGTTTAAGCTTGAATGACGACGTAGATCTGAAAAGACAACAGCACTCAACTTCGCGAAGACAGAATTCATTGGAATCAGAAAAAGTAAGTTGGAGAGTTTTAAGACCACTTTTTTAAAGGACAACGGTGATAGGTCGACGGCTCTCCACCGAAAAAAAAGAATCCCCGATAAAACCCTACTGGTGATAACTGAAGGGGATGTTGGATGTCGATAACTATTACAGCTTTCCTGCACAAACGGTTCAACTATGCACCTAGAGATGAAAAGAATGGATGATCAGCCAGCCCAAGGAAGGTTTGCGGGTGAAAGACGTCTCTACGGGAATTCCCTGGACTTCAAGCACTCACCTGGACTTCGCGACCAACAAAATATCATCGAATAGAAATAAATGCCTGTCTTGAGAAGACATTCCCTTGAAAGAAGAAAGGAAACAACAGAATGAAGAAAACAAATAAAAATAAACAGCACCGCATAATTATGTATGGATGTTTGGAGAGAAAGGCCATATGCAAACTATATGGGAGCAAGCCTTCAAAGTCCAATAAACTGAATAATTAAAAAATGAAATATAAATATTTCCTTCGCTTCTTATATTTTATTCCGTGGGGCGGGAGTAACGTATTCACGAACAATGAAAGATATTGTATTTCGCTCTTTGAAGGGAAAAAGACAGAGAACAATAAAGAAAGTCTCCTTTGGAATTCGAAGGCTTCAAACCTTCTACAGTTCTCAGTAAGGAGAAGTACACTGCTGATCAAATGACCACTTACTGATGACAGTTGAACGGGCCCTTCTCTTACAAATTTCCTGGATGGGACGAGTTCTGGTGACAATGGAGATGTGGTCTCTGAGTGGGTCTTCATGCGCATGCTCCCTGCATCTATAGTAGAACTGAAAAAAGACATTTCCAGTTAATCTACGAGAAAATAAACTTGGCTCTTGTAAGCGACCATAAGCTTATTGATGGCGGTCGCTTAGCAACAAGGTTACATATTTAGTCAACATAATATCAAATAAGTTTTTTTCTTCCGGCATTCACAGTTAGCAAACCATTAGCGCCTACGTCGTGTATTACCCTAAATTGGATCAAGAATTGACTTTTATCCAAGGATTTACCTACCACAACTTACAAACGGTAATTCAGTAGAGTGGTCGTAAGGAAGCGTCAAGTGCAGTCTTCTTACTTTCCTTCTAGTTTTCAAAAAGTCTCGTCGATTAAGGTATGCAATCGGAGAAAAACTCGTGAACGACTTCTTTGTCTGAATTCAGTCTGAAATGTCCAGTACGTTGTATATTGTCTACAATTTGACTTTCGCAAATCGACACATTAGAAAACAAAAGTAGGGTAGTTGTTTCACAGAACCAAACGGGCAATGAATTATGCAAGGTTTGGTTCTTACCAATAATAGATCTCTTCAGTTTGAAACAACCTCGGCCAAATTAAAGGCAATATGTCTTCAGCAATGACCACAATTCTGTATAACACGAGGCGTATTAAAACTAAGCTTTTCCATATGTTAAATCTTGATGAACAATGTCTGCGTCTGCTTGTAATTTAGTGTGGGACGAGGCTCCACAGTTAGGGAAAAAGGCGATTTTTTAAAGCCGTTTCACTCTGTATTTTGCCATTTTTTCCCCACAGCGGAACCAGGTCCCAGACTGCTTGTAATTTGTCACTTGAAATGGTCCTCACGCGACTTCATCTGAAGTACACTTTGATTAGACATACTTAAAATATTAGCCGGTCGTTAACAAGTTATACAAGTTTCATCAAGTACAATTACGATTGAGTATCATTTGTTACAAGAGCAAAAAACCGCTGAGTGAAGGAATACTTCAATCTCGCTTGGTTAAACGAATTTAAACTACGTCATATTCAAGAGCTCAGTAATTTAGGACAAGACAAGTCTCCGAAACTTAACTGAATAAATACCAGGTCTCCGGCAAAAATAATGTTCAAAAGTTTTCAACAGGACGAAAAGATCCGTTTAAATATTCTCGATAATGATTTCACAGCCGCACTTGTCATCAAAGTCTTAACCTCGAGTAGATAGTAGCACGTTCTAGAGATACTGAAACGTGTCAAAAAACATGACGCCTTCGACAGGAAGTAAGGGTTTTACGAGTTTAGGATAGCCATTCAAAATGGCAGTGACCTACTGCGCGATTAGTATATAGTATGCAGTCAAGGAACATTCCGTCTATGACCAAGAGAAGAACTGA
>CALNXK010000042.1:977500-1152500 GCA_942486035.1 Porites lobata
GATGCGTACGGCGGTCTGATTTCATCACTATCAACGAATGATAGAGAGTGATTGCATTTCTTGCATTGTAATGCCGTATTGCTTTCATGCGAGGCTGGAATTGAAATGAGCCTCATCCAGAGTAAACTATATCTAAACCGAACTTTTTAAAGGATAAGTCTTTGAAAGGAAATAGAAATAAAATTTGAGTTTTAAGTATAGACTTGTATAACATACTTAAGAGTCTTAGGAATTTCACTCGAGACAGGGATAGCCCAATACTTAAGGTCAAAGGACTAACTCAGAGCGCTTTCGTATCACGCGAAATGATTTTACAAAATGAACCGAACAAACAAAAGCCAAAGAGAAACAAACAAGTGTCTTTTCAGCGAGAATCAACACCTGTACTAAGTTAGAATCAAACTATAGCTTTCGTTTTTGGAGGAATGAATCGTTAATAACAACGGTATATTCCAGAGGGAACACATTCCAGCTAATGAGCCCTATCTGAGGGACTTAAGGATTCATAGAAATGTAAACATAAGCGCAATTTTGCGGGAAAAATAATTAGCTGAAGTAACAGAAGGATGAAGGAATTCAGGAAAGCTGTTAGTGGAGAAATGGAAAAAATGACAAGCACGAGCCAGATTTATCATAGACAATCAAAGAACAGCATTTTGGGAATAATAATAAGTTTTGATAGCTATTATTAATGTGCATGAGTTCAGATTTCAAAATCAAATAATGTGCACTCTTTAGACGGAAGCATTCGCATTGTGGGGGAAAAAACATCGGTGCCCATATATATTCTGGCGCCAGCGCGTCTAACTTACTAGAGGTCTCTAGGGAACAAAGCTCTCTTTATTGCAAATTGCCTGTAAAAATCGCGCTGATGGGAAATAGAACTCTTCCGCCGTACGTCTTACGTGATTCTAACTTTGAGTTTAAAACCTGCAAAATTTGAATAAAATCATGTTTCACAACCACCCATAAGTCTGGAAAACACGGATAAGTTCGCAACATTTCAACTTATATTAGACAAAAATAACTCGTTAATTAATTAACGAGTGCACTAAATTTAATAATAAGTGTACTCAAATAACTTATAAACACAATATTATGCTAAATGCACGTATAAAAAGGACCAAAAGAAGTCAACAGTTTTGCTTGTTGCTTCAGCCCACGAGGAACTCACAATGACCTCAAAACAAGGACACAGAAACGGAATCTTGCTTGAAAAGCAAAACAGCAAAAAGACGTCTGTTGCTATGATAGCCAAAGAAGTTGAGGGAATTAAAGTGGCTCACAGCAATTTCAAGGTGTGGTCTTAACAGGTTACCATGGAAATTAATATTAACAACCTTAGTTTTTAAAGGGGGTAGGGTCCACCGAGCACTGCTTTACGCAATTCCAGCCCTGAAATATTACTAATTAGTAAAATCCAACTAGCGGTCTATTATCAATGCTGCGTTCTGATTGGTTGAGCTACTACTAGGCTATATGTTATAGCCCACTAGCAGCGAAAAGCGCGGAAGCGCGGGCTTTTTGGCGGCAAAAAAGGATTAAAGCGTAGCTTTAACCAGCTACAATTTTTTTATTCTCGATATTTTTGACCAACTAGTTGGATTTTACTAAAACAATTATTCCTCTCGCCCTCATGGCCTGTGAGTCAATAGCCCATTCGGGCTCGAGCAATAATTGTCAAGTACTACCAACTGTAAAAGAACACAAACGATATATAGAAGAGCATTTAGGTTAATTAGACAATCTGGAGCCCTTTAAGGTCATTTCTCTGAAATAGAACCTTAAATTTCCCCTATTGGTTGTTTAACATATGATAAATACAGGTCCCCCATTCTCCATTAGGGGAAACAGCATCATGTATATACACAATAAATCCTTACAATATTAGTCATATTATGATATTTTCGAATACATGCTTTAAACATGTTTTCGGCTACCGTTTCTTTCTCTGCTCTGGGAAACGATCTATATTTCTTATGGTCATTTTGAAAAAAAAATAGAAAGAAGTGATACGTCGTCATACTCGTTTACGAGAAACTGACGATTTAGCCATGTGGGGAGCTCCAGCTATAAAGCAACAGCCGCCAATATCGGTTTCTTCAATTTCCATGAAGGTGAGACTTACCATGCTTAGAAATCACCTATATATTTGTTATGAAGTGATGATTTTGTTGAGTCTTCAGATAACTGAGCAGAAAGCGCTGCCTTTGTAAAGGCATCTGCAAGCGGTTAGATTTCGTCCCCCCCCACACACACACACACATATATAAATTCTGAATGATGCTAAAGAACCCGCACACTGTTCAAAAAGAGTAGGGTACGTATGTTCCGGCCGGTGTGTGGAGGAAGGAAATGTTACAGGCCAGCAGTAATTGCCGTCATGCGCTGTTGGGGTGACCCGGCCAAAATTGACCAACCTAAGTAAATAAATAAAAATCATTTTTATTTATTTACTTAGATGCTGAATGAAAACTCTTGCCGATCACATTAAATGATGGAATTTCCGGCAGATTTGAACTGTAATATACTTGCGGAAATTTTCAAAAGATTGATATCTTCGCTGTTTAGAGACTTCTACAGTTATTGTTCTTTTATTCAGGGTATGCGGCCAATCGATTGCGCCTCTTGATGTACTCTTTGAAAAGACATCAGTATGGAGTTATCATTTTGCAGCGTAAATTTTCTTGCGACTGAAGTGAACCTTAAAACACTAGTTAAGTAAAACAGAAAAATATCAAAAGACGAAGGATTCAAGGATGGTTAGGGATGGCAGCGGCATGGCATTTACATATATTGCAAGCGATAAACTGAAAAAATTAGTAGCTCCTTTCACATCCCTTATTATCTTCTTGGATACTTTTCCTCACATTTATGCCTGAAGAGTTTCTAGTAACTTAGAGTAAATGTTTTCGTACAACTCTCACGTCCTTAAGCCGACTTCTTTAACCACCTAAGAATCTCAATATCACTTCTCAGCCAAACATAATAATGCGATGATCACCAAGAAAAAAAAGTCTTGATCATTAAGCAAATCCAGCCGGTCAACACAACCGTAAGATCAGCAGCTTTGAGAATACGAAGGCTGATCAGTGAAGACGTTTTTAAGGTGCTAAATACTCTAGCTTTGGCACCTAGTTTATACCTGAGAGGAAATTACTTCCCGTTGCATCACAAACACATCGAGGTACAAAAGTTTTCAATTTGCAGCCCAAAACTCGGGGTCAGTCAGACAGTAACATTTCATGTAACGTCAGTAAACTCTTACCCGGCTCTACTTGCCTTAGATACGAAGGATCGCTTCCTCAGTCTAACTTCCCACGCTCCCATACATTTAATTTCTCGCCGGATCCTTTCAACTGAACAATAAGATTCAAACATTGTTTTCGAAAGACTGGTAAAACATAAAACAACGAGGCTTTTGCACTAAACCTTGTTCAAGGTGACGCTTTTACATTATTTCCGTTTAAGCTGATTTCGTGCAGGTGAGCTTAGACACAGACGACATATATGGCCACAACGTTAATCCCATCTTACGTACAGGGACAATGCATCCGTTCTCCGCTTTTTTAGTCGTAACATAATTTCCACTTTTATAATGTTGCGACATCATTTTTGTATTTGACGTCCCTGTAGAGAAAATGAACGCATCGGCACGCGGATATCTCCAATCACGTGCACGATTTACGGTCTGTTGATTTAAAAAATCTATAAGGAACATTCTAATAAATATTCTTCTGATATTTTGAGGTCAGGCTGCAACAAAAGATAAATCACTTTGCTTCTTTCAAAAACAATCTTTTTTACAGTAACATAAAAATTAAATTCTACGACCATTTATGCTTTTTTTTGAAAACGAACCGTGTAAAAGTACTACCTCGTGTAATACTAATTTCTTTAGCACTGATTTTAAAGATTTTCCTTCCCATCATAAATTATGAGTAGACATTTCCAAATTTGTCTAAAAGGCGAAAGATCCAAACAGCAACTGACGTCATCGTTTATGACGTCATCTATTTTCCATTGCTCGAATCACTATCATTTTCTGCTAATCAGAGTGATGTAATGTTTTCTCAACATGATTTATGTAAGGTTGGGTTTGTTAAAGGAACTATGTCAAGCTATTTGATGTCTTTTTACATAGCTAAAATGTGTCTTCGCATCGATTAAATTCCAAAAATAATGGTCCAGTTATGTTATTTAAGACCATATTTAGGAATTGAAACTGTTTCCTGTCTTCTGTTGCTAGGGATGGAAAGGCTAAGATGGATGTGGATTGAAACTTGAAAAAGTCAGGCCACCTGTTTTAAAGTTTTAATGCTATGACCGCAAAAGCCATTCAAGGAGGTATTATAGTTAGTGCTCCCTAATGAAATTTGTTTGACATCTTCTTTATAACGCTACAGGAGTATTTCGTGTGCGAGTAAAGACACTAAGTAATGACTTCACCGCTTTAAAATTGACCCAAAACGGCACTGAATAATGTCCTCGTGACATAACCCCTTCCAACAAATACTGTCGTTACTAAGCAGTACTTTAATTTACATTTGTGTTTTCTATTATGAGCTATTGTGCCCACCAAGTATTTTTCCTTAGAAGTCTGTGGATGAAATATTCTACTATGAAGGATTTTGAGCAAAACTGCCTTGTATTCCGGCTTAATGCTCCCTGGTGAAACTTGGTTGATATCTTTTTCATAACTCTACAGGAGCATTTTGTGTTTGGGTAAATTACTTCAGGACAGATTAAACCTAAAACGGCAACATCCTGGTGACACAGGCCCTTTACGTAACAATATATTCATTAAACAAACAACAACGAAAAACCTCGATACTGATCCATTATTTCACGTGTGTCATCACCCGGCTTGGTGACCATTGCACTTTACAGCCTGAAAACAGCTGAGATTTTCACCCCTGACAACAACAACCAATCAAAAGGAGCAAAGTACTGCATTTTTTTTAACTTAAGCTAAACGCCTCACTCTTTGGGTTTCAAGGGGTGTAAAATGATCTAAAAATACCATTTTCAACTTAGGTTCCATCCACACGTATCTGGATATATTTGAAAACGGGGATTTTTTTTCTACCTTTCAGCCTTCCGTCTTGTAGACGGCGGGTAACAAAAACGCAGGTTTTCGGAAACGGTCCCCAGAGAGGAGTTTTTTGTAATTCGCGCCGGCTTATCGTTTCGTGTGGACGGACGAAAACGAAGCCTTTTGAATACGATGATTTCATACGTCATACTGCGCATGCCCTGCATGCTATCGTATTTCCATTGTTTTAGCTTTTTCGTGTGAACGGGCGAAAGCGATTCGAATACGCTACTTTTTCAAAAAGGGGAAAAAACAACTCCTTTTTAAAAAAATGTCCGGATATGAGTGGACAAGGCCTTCGTAGCCATTGAATAAACTCCTTGACTGACTCAAGAGAACAATGAAAAAGAAAGATCTCGAAGGTAATTCCCTTGCACTGCACATACCTAATGTACATAACATTACGACATCAAAGGTTGCAGTGATTTTCACCGGACGCCTTAAGACAGGTTACAAAGGCCACATTCAATTTGCAGCCGGTCCAAAAGTCTTAAATCGCGATAAAAATAACTCTTTCCGGCTAAAAAGAAGGTGGTCTTGAAAATCGCCCCAGTCTTTTCTCGCAAATAATCATTTGACGCCGAAAAATGTCCCTTTAGTATCTCTTTCCAATAAAACGATACTTGAATGGGTACACGAAAAATTTATTTGAAGGAGAAAATGACGAGAAGTCACTTTTTTTCAAGTTGTTGCTTTCACAAAATGACAACGTTGTTGCTAAATATTAGCGTCACCGGTGGTAAGGGAAACAAAAGGAATATATATACCGCAAGGTGAAAAGCCAAGGCAATTAACCAGAAATAAAGTTAGAAACATTAAATCACAAATGCATAACTTACAAAGACGTCTTCTAAGAAAACATTTTCGTACAGATCAAGTTCCAGACGATTATTGTATTGTGATCTGCTCGGTGTTACGCAAGTACAAAAAATCGCTTTTTAAGGATGATGAAAACAAAGTTAGGTAAAGAACGTAATTTCATTGAACTTTCAACGTGAGATTTTCAAGTTACGAGTCGAATCGAGCCTTCAGTGGCATGTCTGCCATCTCTCCATCTGGGGGTCGTATCATGAGAACTCACGCGCGAGCTTTTAAAATGATCACAAAAGATGTGTTAAAAAGAAAGCACATTCTGAACGACTCACTCTACTAAACTGAATAAGCCATGACTTTACAATGACGTACGAAACGTTTGCCTTTGTGCCCTCTTTAACAAGGGCAATTTAGGTTATATAAAGACCACATCAAACCAGTCAATTCACCGCCAACGCAGTTCCACAACAAGCCTTTCCGTTTCTACCTTTAAACTTGTTTTGGGTAAAGCAAATTAAAGTTAAGAGGTATTCACTTACCAGAAAATCCACCACCATTTTAGTTTGTGAACTTTTTGAAAACACAAAGAAACGGAACTTGAAGTACTTTGCAACAAGCAGCAAAAAGTTTCTTTATGCAACCATCAGACGAAATAGAACTCGAGCTGAACTTTAGAGTAACAGACACCTCATATGACCTTCACTACCTTCTGAATTTATAGTTTTTCTACCTCTTGAACAAATTCCTAACCTTTCTTCAATAGGTTCATCACTCAATTATCACTTACTAAACACGGGATTTCGCGGCCTAAACGATGCTCAATTAGTTTTCAAAAAGAAAAAAGGCACGAGAACATTGGACAGGGGTAGGGGGCTAATGTAAAGAAAATTGGATAAACGTCGCAAATGTTGAACGAGTAAAACCTCAATCAACGTTTGAAAAGAACTAACTATCCTTTATTAACAAGTTGCGACATGTTCGACCAAACAGCAGTGTTTTAAGCGGCCATTCTAGTAACCGCTGTCTCTTTATCAAACGACGACTGACAAAGACTGAGCAACAAATGTATAACCGCTTGATTAAATGTTTTAATGAGTACACATTGCGGTATGAGCAAGATCTTATAGTTTCGCTTTTACTTACAACATAAAATATAAAACAACAACGTTCACGAAATATTACATAAGAAATGTGGAAAGTTCCACAGCTTTTTAGCTTAGTATGAGTCTCTGTCTCGTAAAGGTTTCGCGATATCCTGGTATCGTAAAATCGTTCTTGTTCCATTAACTATCAGACATGTTAACTCTGCGGCGATAAAACATGAAAAACCATTTTCATGAAAACGTCCGGCTATAGTGATGTCAATGATTAAGTCAATGCTGTATCCCCCCATATCCCATAGGTAATTTGAACACCTCGTTACAAATTCCTCAGATTTAACGACATAGACGACTCAAACATTTCAACAGTTACTTAAGATGTCTTCACTCGACACCTGGAGGCCTAAGGATTGCGGGGAAGTTTAAAAGTACTTAAAGTGAAGATACACTGCTAACAATTCCATGATCACCACGAACGGGGTCAACATCTAATGAACATGTCACACTTCATACAAAATATGTCACATTTCACAGGATTTAAAGATTACAAACATTCCTTTTCAAGAAATTCTCACTGCGTACGAAAGACGCTCTTTTCTTTTAAAAACTGCTCCAAAACGTAGTTACTTTGTAAAAACTAGAAGACAGAAGAAGACAAACAAACTAAGCAAAAAAAAGAATTTTTCACGTGCAATGTCTGTTGCGTTTGTTGAATAAGTACGCATGCGTTACTTAACTATCCCTCGGAAGTGTTTGAATAATTATACGTCACCAATCAAAATGATTATGCGAAGGAATAAATATATCTGTCACTTAAAAGTTTATCGCACCGTAATCCGCCAGCGTAAATACACTTTTTGGGATCAACCCAAGTTGGCAGAAAGAAGAATTAAAAAAGAAAACCCCCAGAGTTTCTAAAACAAACTGTAGGTTACAGCAACAAATGAAACAAAAGTGGTAGCCATAACCGCAAAAAAAAAAGACAAATCCCTGCTGAGTATTACCTAACCTCTAAACGATTTCACCGACCTTACATTTCACATTTTCTCAGCTTTACAGTACTTCTACATTGCGTATCTATTAATTTTGGCCACATTATTTTTTCCTTGACAAAAATGTGTTCAGTTTTCTAATCTTCACATTCCCTGACTTTTCCCAGACCTTGAAAAAAAAATTGATTTTGCCTGACTTTTCCCTGACCTTGGGGCGCGGCACTGTGGACGTCAGAGCGAGGCAGAATCACCTACCCGTAGTGGTAGTAGTAGTAGTTGTAGTAGTAGTGGTAGCAGTAGCAGTAGTAGCAGTAGTAGTAAAACTTTTAATTATTAAAGTGTCAACTGTGCTAGCGTATAAAACACTAATTGGTGACACTGATAATAAATAAAAATAAAATAAAATAGCAAGAGTGATTAATTCAGCTATTGCATAACTGACAGTCTATACACTCTTCCCGATCTAAAATTAAATATGTTAAATCTCTTTATGCAACAATTAAAAGCCGAAAAAAAGACTAAAATAGTACAAGTGATGAATTCAATTATTGCATAACTGACAGTTTATACATCCCCCATCTGAAATTAAATTTGTTAAATTTCGTTTCTGTATACAACGTTTAAAAGCACTCAAGCTGTTCTTGTCAAATCAAATTTGTGTTAAATTTTTATACCGTTTACTTACGTATTTATTGTGCGCTATTGTATCTTCCATGAGTTTAAAACCTGGATAGAAACCTAACACAGACGTCCATATTCCAAGATCCCTATCCCTTATCCGCAACCAATACTCGTTACTTATAGTAACTCCCCGAGTAGCTACTTCAAAGATAACCTGGCCCCCATGGGCTCAATAACTAGTACCTGAATCCTTCCAAAGGTCAACGTATGTGCATTAACACTTAGGTTTAACTTTGCCTCTTTAAGACACATTGAAAAAAGGGAAGTTTAAAAACTTCACAACCTCGAGAAAAATATTTAATACTGACATATGGCAGACATAAACAACCGGTTAGAATATTTAATATCAAGTTACCACGCACAAAATAGAGCGGAATGTTGAATTTAAAAAAAAGCTTACGTACGATTTTTCAGCGGAAAGAGGATTACAGCTTAAGAAGGTCGAATGAATACGCAAATTAAATTAACACTTGTGCTTGATGTCAAAACACGTAAACTAAAATAAATTGTCAGAAAGTAAGATAGAGAAAAGGGCTTCGAATTGATGAATTACTAAGAAACAAAAAAATTCCTGAACACCGTTGGAAAATGTTACTGAAGTTGTTGTATCGGCAGAGAAATTACGTGTATCATCTATGCTACATAAGTAAATGATACAAAGAACAAAGTCTTTGAGCAGAGCTCAAGAATTTCGAGTAACTACCCAGCTATCATGCTACGTTTAAAGTCTAGTGAGTTGAAGTAAACCAGGAAACCACAAGAGAATGATAAAATACACGAACAAAATCTAAAAACAGTAGCAACAAGGTCAAGGTAAAACGACTCCAGCAATGTCTGATAATTACATTCGGTTAACCAAAGTGCCGGACACTGACTTAACTAGATGGATCAGGTTTGTATTAAAATCGAAACACAGAATGTCAAAATTCAGATTGAAACTGCAGAACCTTCTCCCCTCTTATTCATTTGCATATGTTGTGGTTCAATTTTATCCTTGGTTTAAATTGTATTTTCCTTTGTTTCAAACTCATTATCATACATTACCATACCCAAAAACAAAGGGAAATAAAATTTAAACCAAGGATAAAATTGAACCACAACACATACATGGCATCCGTTGAACGCGTTGCATTTTAGTTCGATTTTGTCCATATATTGATCGCAAAAAAATTTTTGAGCTCGTCCCGTCATTCAAAAGGCCACTTCCCACTTCCAAAAACCCTCACTTTCAAAATGAGGCGAAGTATACAACCTTTCTTAAAAAAATGAATTTTATTTGCATCAAAATAAAAAATCATTTCCATATCATAGGCTGAGTACTCAACCTCGTTTTGATACAGAGGCCTGGGGGAACTCGGAAATGGCCTGTTCAAGTGGCGGTAAGCACTCCTTGAATCCAGCGGTAAGCGCGGGAAAAACACAAGGCGTTGATTGGCTGACTGGTTTAACACTGTCTCTAAATGGCTGAAAGTAATGTCCACGTGACCTCTGAATGAATTGTGCACATCAGTACACGCAAAACCAAAGCAATTAAGAAAGAAATGCGATAATAACGGTTCATACTCTACATGGTAATCGATTAAACTTTGCTACAATATCATTCTAACGGCTTTGTGGTCACTTAAAGATTTTTCTGAGAATAGTAACTTTCCATTAGGTATTGAAGACCATTATAAAAAAAATCGATAAAAATAAATGACAATTATGCAAACCTCGTTTTCAGCCTCCACAACGTCTTCTTGTCTTTCTTTGACAATCTACATAAACAACGAAGAATTATTGGTATAAACGTACATAATAAAACAAGTTCAATAGGTTTATTGTATGATGACGTCATTTTGCTCGAACTACTCCTTTAGTTTGTTGTTTTTGTTTCCTAAACCTCAGTGTGATAATTGACAAATTTAAACAAGAAAGAAAAAACGAAATGAATTCTAGTAGTTGCAGTCGTCTTCGTCATGGTGAAAATGGCCTGTCATATTAGTTCAAGTGCATAAAATTGAGTTAGTTGTTAGTTCTTTCTCTTGCTCCATGCGGTTTTAACCCGCATTCGCCATTTGCAAATCGGACGGCTCTACTCACGGTCGCTTTCACAAAACCCCGTTTTAACTCCCATACAAATTCTTTATTTCTACATTCCCGTAAAAGGCCGCGGACACTTTCAGGATTTAAGAGTTAAATTTTGGCTTTGATTCAAGCTCCAATTGTACTTTAACAAATCAACTTCAAATCACTGTCCTTCATCATGAATTTACATCAGTTTTAGTGTTGGCTTTTTCACATACACATCCGCCCGGTTACACTTCAAAAGAGTAAGACCACTTGGATTCTATGCCTGTGACTAAATTACAACATTGTCAGGACAACGGTATAGCCAAACACCAACAAACAGTTTCTTGCATGTCCAATGTTTTCGAAACGTTTACTTGCGGTTGGATAAGCTCCCGTAAGCTGCCATCTAACCCTTATAACTCTGGTGGCCGCAGAATACGAGATCCATTCTCGTAAGCGGCCAGTTCCAGATACGGACACTTTTTACGCGTTCCGCTAGGGTGTCGGCTTACCAGAGCTTCCCTCAAAAATCCATAATTTTATTGTGTATGGAAAAATAAAGGATAAAATCCCACCTGCTTGAATTTTGCGACCATTTTACTCAGTTCATTGTAATCTCGATGAGTCTCGGATGTTCTTTCCAGTAAATTAGACAGAATACGTTCACATTCGACCACATGTTGAACCTAAAATATAGAGCAATTTATTTTTAAATCAGGCAACATCTCTTATAGTAATTATCCTATAGGTCTTGTTGTACAACTCTAGCGTCTTTTGAGGGGATAAACTAGTTCGGTAGTTCCAGAAGGAATCAATGTTTCTCATTGAAAATTATTAGGAAGAAAGAAAATACAGTTCGAGTTTTTTCTCTTTTCTCTATTCTACCTGAATAAGTCGACGATTTGCTTACACTTGTGCACCATTCGTCTTTGTAAAATATTACAGTAGAACCCCGATAACTCGAACAAAATTTCGCTTCCCTTGATCGGTGTTGATCTAATTTACCATGATAACTCGAAATCCTTCAAGTTGTTGACCCTCGGCGGTTCTTTTAAGTTTCTCATCGGCGGACAAGCTTTGATGTCGTTTTCAAAGTGGCTTTGCTTTTTAAGTGGATCCCATTAATCTGGAAACCTACCCCAAACACCTACGCAAAATGTGACTCCAAGTAAGAGACTAATTTCACCCCTGATTAAAACTCTCATTTAGCTCCGTGGCTTTGGGAATGACACAAAAAGTTTGAATAAATGCAACCTTTTTTTCTTTTATTCCCCTCAAGCTTCGGAAACAACTATGAACAAAATCACATCAACATTGGTCTATTGATTGTGCCAATGAGGTCGCCAATACAACAGGCTTTTTAAAAGCCTACACAAGAATACTGCTAACTAAGGGGGCGGTCTTCGCATCAGATCCGCGGCGACACAGGGTTTGGGACAACCAAACACATTAATTTAATACGAATTTTAACACCAACACACCAGGTCTGACAGTTTTGGGCTTTTTGCAAAAAGCATGAAATCATCCAACAAACGGCAGCTGTTTAATCTGTTGGATGTATTACATGATTGACGTTTACAATCACCCATCTAGCTCTTCAACAACGACCACACTTCCCACAACGTGAACGAAAATGTGGACGACAGTAAGAAACAACTTGGAAATGAACCGGCGATAAAAATTTTAGCTGAACCACAAAAACAAAACCCTTAACTGCTAAGCTGAACAACTTATGATCTTCCGTCAGCGCTGCCAAGTCAGTGCAAACTATGCATAAATACGAGACCACAATTGCAAAATGTTTTCGAAAAACAATCGAAAATTACCTCAGTGGCACTCTAAAAAATTACAACAGTGACGTCTAAATATGGCCAACCTTCAATCGGGATGACAGGCATTTAAGCGGCATTAAGCGACTTACTTAGAGGTAGTTATGGCAGCATTGTTTTTATAACAAACAAACAAAACGGAACATTTTTTGCACTCCACAAACTTAGTGACAAACACCGACTGTGAAGGCAATGCACCATCAAGTGCGAATCACTTCTAAATAAATTTCAATATTCCTGGTATTTCCTGGACCGGAAACGTCGGCCTCTAATGAAGGTAATTTAAAATGGCATAAGTTATCAAATATACCAAATAAATTTTAACACTTTTCTTCGTCAAAAAAGCTAACAAAGTGGAGGTCAATACACTTAAAAAAATCACGTAAGAGTGTTGTCATTCCTTTAGTTGTCTCATAGGAACCAGATAAGCATGTTTCACTTGCTTCGCCGTTTGAATCAGTGGCAATAAACAATTCCTGCTCGCAAAAAACGCATGGTTTTAAGGTCAGAAACAAGGCGTTTTAACTGCTTGAGAATCAAAACCTTAGTACACAAAAAATAGGCAACTTTTCATAAATGGCTCGTGATGATCATAATATTAACCAATTATGCGTCTTACCCGAAACATCGAACTCCTTCTGCGACCGGTCCTAAACGAACTTTTCCATCTCTTTGCGGCTCGAAAGCTTTTCCTTATTCTGCTACGAAACTTACTGAAGCGCCTTCTCCGTAGAGGAGACATCCAAGTTGCGAGAAACGAGGAATACTGACGAATGTTTACTGTATATTTCAGCGTTCAGCGGTTAGGACAGTGCGGTGAGAGCGTGTGACAAGTCTGATATCTAATATCAAATAACGTCTTCTGATAAGAGCTCATGTGACAGATTTTCATACATTGAGTACGAAAACATAGAAAACAAACAAACGCAAATGCCAGCGCATGTTGAGTAAAATAGACGTCAGAGGGTGACGGAAGCTTCGTTTAAAAAAAGAAAAGAACGTATCATTTTTGTCGAGAGATAAAGCCCAGATTACTGGTTTATAGCTGCCCTGATGAGATCCTAAATTACAAACCATGCTTAATACAGCCACTACTTGACGAAAGCCATGCTACTTGACCAAACAAAATTTGAATTCTCCGCAGTTAAAAATCATATCCGTTTTTTCTCTTTTTTTCCAATAAAACCTGGCAAATACTTTCCACTTGAATATGAATTTCCTAATTCTTGTCACCTCCACTGAATATGTACAAAGAAGTTTGTTTTTAATCAAGGCAAAACTGAAAGAATGCTCTTAAAATTCAGGGTATTTTTAGCAAGATATTGCGGGATCCAATTGAGAAAAGGAGAAGAAAAAACCTTTTACTCTGTGCAAATACTTACTCGCATGCAAATATATGTCTTCGATTAAAAAAATTCAAAGGTAGGAAAATATATCCGAAATATAAACAGTCTAGAAGGACAATAAACATGCTACATGTATATGTTTAAAAATATCTCCTTCACCTGCTCAGTGATTAGATATGCTCTACCCCAAACAAAATTTCCTGTTATTTGTAATGAAAGCCTCTTTCGACGACGTCTAAGACAAGAAAAGGGAAGCATTCCTGTAAGAGTCATCCAGTCACTTGATTTTTTTCGGTGATAACTTCGCGTTAACATGATATATTGACGACTATTGCCGCTGTTCCATGGGAGGTATAAGTGCCACCCACACACACAACGATCTCTTATGCCCTCAAAACACTGAGAGAAATCAAAGTGGGAGAGCCGAACTTTCTTCCTTGTTGCCACACGACTCGCCTAATAAATGTCACAAAAGACACTTTTTCTGAATTTAAAAATATTTTAAACGAAGAAAAAACTAAATGTGCTCAACTTTATAATGAAAGGAAAAATTATCTGACGGAAAGATGAGTTGCAGTGTCCAGTGTGAAAAGACAAAATTTAAAGAACCAACTGCACTAGGCTATTAAATTTTGTTCGATAGAGAGTGAAACATTCTGTAAGTTTCCTGAACACTCCAGACCATACAGACGTGAAAGAATCTCTTCCGGCCAATTCTGTAATATAATCTGTTAATTGTCCCCTCTTGGTGAATATTATTTTCCACCCACATTTGTTCACGGTCATGATTCCGAAACAAAAGGGGAGACAAGCGCGCGATGATTAGCTTATAAACAGTCCAACCTAAAAATAAATATTTAAAACAATGCGTGTCTAGTCAGGGATTCACAAAGGAAAAACCTCATGCTTAAATTTTTGCTACGGTTTAAATTTCCACCACTTAAAAGCTCGTCACCGTTTTCAGTTAGAATCAAATCCCTAACTAGCTGTAAGAAGGTTTTTGCAATAGCGTATGCATAAGGAAATTGCGCTACATATGGAAATTGCGCTACCTAAGTATTATTATTATTATTATTGTTGTTGTTGTTGTTGTTGTTATTATTATTATTATTATTATGTATTATTATTATTATTATTATTATTATTATTATTATTATGTTCAAGTTTCACAGTACGTGTGCGTGTTTGCTGTACTGGATAAGGAAATCAACTAGGCGGAGTACTGCCAGTCCTCTAAGTTTAGCAGATTAAAAATCTTCACAAGATATATACGGAGGCCAGAACAGCTGTCTTTTGCAGGGTGTAGCTGACCCACTCGGCTTCAGTAAACAGGTCTTTCTGAGCCTTACACATCCCAGCGATCCAACAATGATTGGAATAATTGTTATCCGCTTCTGCCATAACCTGGAGAGCTCTATGGCCAGGTACACAATAAACTTGGCTTTAACGCGGGGGTACACGATCAAAAATTTCTGAGAAGGCTTCCAAGCAATGAAAGGTGGTGTAATCGTGTTTGCGGGCCAAGAAAGGTCGGCTTACAGAACTACATAACTACTCCACCAAAAGTCCCTCCCCTCCCCAGGGATAAGCAAGCGACACACGCGAGGGCGCGTTAAAATCTCCGCCCGTTTGAGACTCTCCCCGGTCACTTTTTCGGCTGGTCTTCTATCCCTGAGGAAAATGATAGACTCCTGGGCCAAGTTGTTCGAAAGCCGATTAGCGCTCAACCTGGGGTTAAATTTAACCCGGGTTTCTTCTTCTTGTGTTCAGAAGCATTTTCTCGGATAATTTTCCCTGCTAGTTTTAGAGCTTCCAATCATCAACTTGTAGACAAAAAGAATTAAAACTGAAAAGCTTTTTAAGCTTTCAAATCTGAATTCAAATCTCACACTAACCCTGTGTTATCCTAACCAAGCTTCGAACAACTCATCACTACTCGGTCCACAATCCACACGACAATCCAAAGAACCAATCAGGTTCGCAGACACATGAAGCCAAAGCAAAGCGCGGGAAACCTTGTGGAAGCAAGTCAAATCATCTGAGTTTTTCGATTGGTGGATCGTCGAGCCAATCAGAAAATACAGTCATGCAAAACCAAAGCTTCTGAAGCATTTTGCAAGATTGCTTTGGTAATCGTCCGGTGATCTGCTAGTAAATTAAACAAGGAACTACTTGTACTCGCTAGTTGAACCACGCTACAGGCTCAAAGCGATTATAACGTTATGGACATGAGGAAGGCGAAGATGAAGCATTTGTAACAAAATATTATCCCGTCATCGTGTCACATAGGAACCTCGTAGAATTACCGCGGTCACCATGACTGAGAGGTCATTAAAGCGATTAGATTGTGATTAGAGCCGCGCCATCGGCCAGCCGGTGTTTGTGGAAGGAAATGGGTTCAAATCGCGACTGGAAGTCAGACTTTTTTTCTGTCCCACGCGCGCTTGTGACATCATGAGCATAACATCTTCCTCAGTTCCTCACTTGGAGCTGAGTCTGGGTTCGATTATCTTACACCAAACCAGCCACGTGACAAAAATTTTCCCGGAGCAAGATGACAAGATGGTTTCTCGGCCACTTATTTCATGCTCTTTACAGCAAAACGTAATTAATACCAACAAGCAGTGGAAGCCACACTACATATTGCTCTTGACAGACCTGACACCACTACGTTTTAGCGACTGATGTCTAATATTTTTCATATATCATTGCTAAAACGTCACATGCGTCCCACAAGAATCTCAGTTTCCTTCGTGAAGCAGAGAAATACTATTCGCTCAACGCACTCTTACTTGGCATTAGATTTATCTATACCAAACTGTGCTGTGCGGCACAATATTTTTTCAAATGTAATGTTTTAATCGCTTGCCTAAAACATGGAATAATATCAACTTTCGTATCCACTTTTTAGTGGAAAAAAAAAAACACGACAAACACTCTGCTAAGTTAGCACTTACAGCACCCAGGAAGATATTTGAACTAAATGCTGCGCTGCGCGTATTATCTTGAAAGCTATAATAAATTTTGTTACTTAATAAAATTAATGTGAAATATTTGCGATACTTTTAGTCTTCTTCATATTTATTATTACTGCTCAGTGGCTTTCGTTGAATAACTGACTGCTTGCTGAACACCACATTTGGAAAGCGATTGGTGACGACTTTCTCTGAAGCGTTTTATCCTACGAGTAATGTAGTGTATTTATATTTCTATCATATTTACTTTTTATTTACGTCGTTTTCTTATTGCGGTTTATGTATTTATCTATTGCGTCACACTTTTACTTTTTACTTAACTTTAACTCGAAGAAAACAAAAAATAGACATGCATTACATAACTTAATGCGAACCAGTAAAATCTGTGTGGATCATATCTCATCTAAAAGGCTATTCTAAATTAGATACAGTATCTATAATTTACAAAATTAAACTATGCTTCACCAGGATGAAATCAAGTGTACGGACTATTCAGGAGAAAAATATTGCACTTTTTCATAAATATGATGATCTATTTTTCAGTTTTACCACATTTGGTCAATTTTAAAACATTACCTGCACATATTAAGGCTTATGTTACGTTAACAACGACCATCATTTATAAAAAAAAAACGTAACGTTCCAATTTCACTTCATTTCTTCTATGTTTTTCTATTGAAAAGCACCTCTCTTTTTCTGAGTGAGGCATTTGAATAATAACAATGTCTCAAATAAAAATAAGTCAAAACGAAAAGAAACAATAAAACACAATAGCCCGCAATTATTAATAGCACTGCTGTAATTAAGGTTAACTTCAAAAGAGATCCGAGATTTCTGTTTTTCCACAACCGTGCTATCGTGCACAAATACGCTTAGCCAAACCGCACAAAGACTTAAAGAGCCACAAAATATGCCCGGATGCCAAATGTGGTTCATTTCTAAAAATTAATGGACACAGAATTTGTAAACAGCCCCATATTTCTAAATGTTCATACCTTGACCGTCTAGGCGTAACCAACTAAGATAATGTTAAGTCCGTTTTAGAAATTAAAAAACAATTTTTATAAACAATAATTACTTTTCAACTTCTTTTGTGTCTGCGGCACTTTGTTTGCAGTGTATAACTTCAGAAACTATTAACATGACTCGGTCTACTGATTATTACTGTGACAAGAAAAATTGATTAAAATCGCCTCGTAAGATGAGCTCAAACCGCAAAATAACACCAGGCCATCACACAAAAAATTATTAGATAGCTTTGTTGCAAATTCAAACTTTCCTGGGGTAACATTATTATCGATAAGCAAAATCTGAGCACGACTGAAAAAAAGTTGTGATCAGTATGCTTTGGTTACTCGCCGGCTATTTTGAGAAACTACAAAGATATAAATTGAGCGGGGTAATCACGAATTATGACGTTTGATTGAAAAGGAAATAACGTGTTACATTGCTTTAAAATAACGGTCTTTAGTGTCTTTTCTTACAGAGAAATAACGTGACCATGCACGTAAATTGTTACCATTTAGTTGACAAATGACACTCCAATTTTGCATATCACGAAGATAAACTCATAAATTCTTTTTGTACGTCTTTTTTAACAAAAACAAGTTGTTGACAAATGAACTGTGACTTATAACGAAACAAAGCAGGACGTAAGATCTGAATCACAATATTTCGACATTTTTAAAATAACTTCTCCCTCCATGATCATGAGTAGATAAGGAAATTGTAGTTGGGATATAAACCAATTGATCCTTAAGAATCAGATACTATGAAGTACGATTGATAATTATCATAATGGAGTACACTGACAATTTAGCAAACTTAAAGATACGAGTAGTAGATGGAGTTTTAGACGCTGAAAGCAAATTAAATGCAGAACTGTTAAGTGGAAAATAGTTTTCCTCAAAGTACGTGAGCAGGAAGGTGTAGCGAAATTCCTGGGTGTATCGGAGTTGATTTGAGTCCAAAACTTATATGTCATATCCTTCCTTAATAGCCCAGCTATGAAGCTAAGCTCAGGAGCTGGGTCAAGAATATCAAGCACGTAAGTATTTAGAAAAACTGTCGCCACTATCAAAGCCATCGACACTATCCAAGCTACAAAGATACCGCAAGATAGCATTGTGCTTTACACAAAGAACGAACCACGCGATATTTCGTCTTGGCTCAAGGCCTAAATTAGTTTCCTAATATAGAACGCAGCTCCTACAAAATCAAACTGTATTTCGCCAATCATCGCATCAGCATTAATAGCGGTGATCATTTACTAATCATATTTTATGGGCTAACTATACATCGCACTAAAAAAGAAAAACATTTTAAGGTTTCGTATTGGCAACATATCGTCGTAATTGCGATTCTCAGCCTAAACCTAGGCCTTTGTACTTTGTACGAATTTGTACTTCGCACAGGCAATTTGTTACTATTCGCACAGGTAAACTGACTTATCAGTTTTCAGAATACAGCTTGTTTGTATGAACAACAACATAAGTACAAAAATTCATTGCCAAATAAACCCAACTTAACCACTTACCCATCGTCGGTGTGACATTCTACAATCAAAAATGAAAACGATCACCAAGAAACGTCAATATTCCTTTATACAAAAGTTGCTTAACAACTATTAGCAGAACCGTAAAACAGAGCACAAGCTGCAGCGTACCGGTTTGAGCAGCAAGGCATCCAACTGTGGTCTGTGAGATCCCCTCTGGCTATGAACAAAGGACATGAACTCGCTATCATGGTCGCGTTTTTGTCTCATTAACCTACAATCAAGAGAAAAGTTCATAACTTTAGGGTCGGGTAAGTCGTTTTCGTGGTACCCACAACAACAAAAGATAAAAAAGCTCATCAACATTTCTGGCAAAAACCTCAGTGCATCCGTTCAGTGATAAACATGCCAAGCTGCAGTTAAATACAGCCGAACGATTTCCGCGGGAACACTGTATATAACACGCAACATGCACGTGACACGTGACTTTTCTCTAAGTAAAAGCATTTTTCAACTTAACACAACTTCATTTTATACAGCAGGTGCGCCGGACATATCAAAGACAGAGAAAGATTTTCTAAATCATGGTTACTCTGACTACATGTACCTCTAACTTGACAAGACGCTGTCCTGCGATTTTATAGTGGTCAGTGGTGATGGAAAGGATCTACAAGACTTAACACTACATAGCACTGAAGCCGCATTACATGTAACGCAGAAATCCGGCTCACCGTATAGTTTCCATATTATGCCTGACCACTGAGTCAAAGCCTGTTCCCGGTCTTACTTCTTAACTCCCACGATACTACTTTCGTTGTTTAACCGTCCTATGCTTTGTCAAGGAGTTCACACTTACAAGTGGATTAAGGATGAATGTACGTGAGCTCAGCTGCACACTCTTGTAGGTAAAACAGGGAGAAGGAGGGGCCAGCTTTTGACTTATGCGGTCATTATTGGAGAAAAGCCAGACAGTGTTATTTGTAGACCACACTTATTATCTCTGTTAGTAATGTGGCCGTGATTTTGTCACTAAAAACCGTCGACCCCACGATCTTCCCTCCTTGCTGCCAGGATTTATGGTATATACTACGGAATCTTGACATACACAGCACGTGGAGAATGAACCATGTGAAGACATCAACTCGGTTAGACAATGAAAACGCGTCTCCTCTGCTAACAGTGGTCGAGGAAGGGATACACTAACTTAAAGATGGACGAGCTTCGAGTAAAGACCAAATGCACGCACAAATTTGGATGCGTTCCAGTGTTTCAGTCAGTTAGGTTCAGAGCCAGAGACCTTAAGCCCGCAATCTGAAGTACGAAATAAGCACCTCCTACCGACTTAAAGTCCAAGAGGCACTAATATAACTAGTTCGAGCATTTGCGGTATAAAATACGAAAACTTACGCTCTTGCAAACTTGTAAGCCAGGAAGTAGTCGTTATAACTCTCCCAAAACAATGGAAATTCTGCGTAAATTGCACCTGCAATGTACAAGATTTCATTACTGACAAGAAACACATCTCGATCGATCCTTTGTGGAAAAACGCCTGATGTCAGGGCTTTCACCGTTTTTGAAAATGAGAGGGGCGGGATAAGAGATGAGACAAACGTCTGCCATATTTTGTGTACAAATACCGTAAATCCTCTATTAAGCCCCCCTCTCTCAAATAAGCCCCCTCCCTCTAATAAGCCCCCCCCTTTCAGGGGAAGAAAGTTAATAAGCCCTCCCTCTCTATTAAACCCCCCTTCCCTCCCCTATTTATTCTTCACTAATAAATGATAGACTGTATTAATTAATCACGGCTGTAAAACGTCGTGTGGACTGATCCGGGATGGTTTATTTACCAAATGGAAGATCGGATTTGATCCTAGTCCTCGGCTGCATGACCTAAAATGTCTTGTACTTGAGCTTTTCCACTTTGTATTCTAGTTCTTTATGGAGAACTGATACCATCGTCGTTTTCAAATTAATTAAGCCCCCCCCTCTCAAATAAGCCCCACCTCAAATAGGCTTGAAATAAATAAGCCCCCCAGGGGGATAAATAGAGGATTTACGGTATCTGTTTTAGACGTTCAGAGTTAAGAGAGGATCGTAAAACCAGCTCATATTTCCTCAAACAGAGAAAGTACACAAAAGCAAGTTTGTCTAAGTTCTTTTTTGCACAATAAACTCAGTTAGATGATTTTTGTCAACATCGTATATCTCATAGCAGTAGGCCGCCGATTGATCCAAGTGGCTCAAGCTGAATTCGCGCATGTGATTGGCCAAATCGTCTGTTACGTCACGTACAATTAATGTGTTGCTTGTGTCAAAGAACATCAGATTTTTTAAAAAAATTAATACTCTTGACCAAATGTGTTACACTGTGTAGCTGGTAGTTAATCCGATGTTGTCAGCAAAGCTATTAATCTTTAATTTTTATAAACTGCTAAATTAAGGACTGGACTAACTTGGATAGCCTGAAGGACTACAAGTAGGCAAACTGTCCAATTTAAGAAAAATGGGACAGCTTGTCTGAGCCAATCAATAGTCGTGCAGTGACGGCAAACAAATGTACAAAAAAGCGTGATCCACGTGCAATTTGTTGTTTTGGTTATTAAATCTATTGTTTTTTTGACGTTCTCGTTGTCCACGCCGTCGTCCCATATGACGCGTCACTACCAAGATCTGAGTAGTGATTCTGATTGGTCGTGCCGCGAGAGAAATTTGCTTCAACCAATCAGAAGCACTACCCAGATCTGAGTAGTGACACGTCATCAGTTTCTGTGCTCGTTTCTCAAACGTCATTTCGCGGGCAAACCAGTGGTGGCGTCGCAAAATGTCGGCTTTTTTTTTTTTCAGGCTGGCACCTTCTTAGCCTGAAACCGAATTTTTACCTTTACATATTCGTTGACTGATTTTCAGTTTTCCTATAGAACAAAGTCACTCAGTTTTTCAACAAACCCACGCAATTGCTTCGGGGGCATCTTGATTGACTAAGAGGGGGTTGACCTCTTTTTGATTTTTGATTTAAATCATTTTTAGGGCGGGGAGATAAATAGTGAGAATTTCTTGCTTTCTTTTTAGCAAAAAAAACAACGGCTTTCTCTTTTCTTAAAGATCCTTAGAAAGTAGTGAATATTATTAATTTTCCGTTCAACAAAGGAAAGAAACAAGTCAGCATTTACCATGCAGCTAAATCTTTCCCAGATTCCGATGCACCTATTTTTAAAACTAGGAGTAATCGGAGCTTAGGAGAGTGCGTTCGTTATGTTTGTTAGGCGTACAGGTAGCAGTTGAGGGGAAAGGGTGGTTGCGATATAGGTAAATATGATTATGGCATATTTGAACGTAAGGGTTGCGTACAGCGAAACCTCTATTTAAACTGTGTATCCTTATGAGAAGGTTTTGAAAAGATATCGTATGGTTCGGTGTCAAGTGCTTGTAATCGGGAGACATTAGCCCGCGTCGGGCGTTTAAATAGAACATTTTGTTTTACTGGCGCGAGTTACAGGGCGCAGTTACAAGCTCAAAGGCCGATTAGTGCTTAACCCGGGATTCTTTTCTTTCTTCAAAAACATTTCTTCAGATAATTTTCTCTGTTATTTTTAAGATCATCCAATCATCAACTTGTTGACAAAATGAATTACATTGAATTTACTGTTTTAAAAGCTTTCACATCTGAATTCAAACTTCGCACTAACCCTGTCAAAGCCTTCAGTGGAATGTGTGTGCAGCTCACCTCAATAACTTTTCCAGTAATTTGGTCGAGCGTGTTGATTTCAGTGACTCGAGAGTGGCGCTACTGTGGGCTGGTTTATAAGTTTTTCCTAATAAATATCATAGAGTTAAAGTGTTCGTTTGTCCGGTGTCGAAAATATCACAAGTCATGATCAAATAGCGCCGCCGAGCTTCACATCTCGGTAGATTTACTTTGTGACACAACGGCTGCCGAGCTACACAACTCGGTAGATTTACTTTGTGACACAACAGCTGCCGAGCTACACAACTCGGTAGATTTACTTTGTGACACAACGGCCGCCGAGCTACACAAGTCGGTAAATTTACTTTGTGGCACAACGGCCGCCGAACTAAACCCGGTTTGATGCATGCACCAGGAGTCGCAGATTTTCCGAAGACAGTGACGAATCATGCTTAAAAATATGAAGGCTTCATCCGAAGTAAAATTTAACAGCAAACTTCTGAAAGATGAACGCTTTAGACGATTCAGCAAACACAGATCGATGTACGGTTTACGAAGATTCAGCAAACTTTTTAAAAGATGAACGCCTTTACGAAGACAGAATATCAGACCTCAGCAAACCTTTAAAAGATGAACGCCGAGGACACACGAATCACCACGAGTTAGCGCGTCAAAGTGAGGCAAAACGTAAGCAAACGCCTCAAAGCGAGGCAAATGTGTGTGGACGACGAAAATGCAATCTCAAAAAAACCTCCCTTATTAATTGCACAGGATACCCAATAATGCACAGAACACCCAACACAAATTAGGGGTTGTAAGGCGAGTCGTGTGCGGCAAACGGATTGCTAAAATGTGTTGCGCTAACCTGTAGTCGAGTAACATGAATTTCATTGAAAGAAGAATTGTAAACATAAAATATGAGCAGGTACCTATCCCTGTAGATGCTGAATTCCAGTTGCTTGCGGCTTCGTCTATCTGCAAAGAAAAAAAATCACTTATTTGAGAAGTGAAAATCAATACATAGAACGTTCGAAAACCAGACTGAATCATCTTATAATTTGGGTCGCACACGTAAACTAACCCAGGCTTGTAACCACAGGTCTGCCTGGTTTAGTTTCGTCTGTAGCACAGGCCAGCCACTAATGAACTAGCAGTTATAACACCGGACAACTTATAGGGTTTTACCAATAGAGGTTTTACACAACGTAATATTTACTGAAGCTATGAATATATGAAAATCATATATGTGAACTGCCGAGTGAAGAATTATATGAAGGAAGATCATCGCAGTTATACAGCTATTTCGAGAAAGGTTGTCGGAAAAATGTGCACCGGGTATCGGGATATGATCAATACACTGTTTCTGGACTTCCTGTCGAATCCTTTCCTTTAGCACTCGCAAACAAGCCTTTCGAATTTTTTTTCTTTAAAGGTGAACTTTTTTCTTTTGTCGCGTGCACTTTTTCCGACAACCTTTCTCGAAAAAGCTTTACGCGTCATTTAAAGCCTGAATTTTTTTCAGGGTTTCTTTTCGCAACTGAAAAATTTGCGTATTTAACTGCGATGATCTTCCTTCATATAAAGTAATATTTACTGCTTGAGAGGAGAAAAAGTAGAAAGACGAAACAAAAAGTATTTTACTTAAGTGTCAATTTCACTGATTTTCTAACAAAATCCCCAAACCGTAATTTTTATTTGAAATACAGTCCAACCCCTCACTATCTTTTGGATATATTTGGGAAGTAAAAAACGGAATTAATTTACTCGGTACGCCTCTATTGGAAACCAGCCCTTATGTTGATTTAGGTTAGTGTGATTAAATGTAGTTGATAATATTTTATCCTATTCTATCCTACCTTTGAATAAAGCGAAGCATTCAATGAACAAATGGGCTCCAAATTGGCAAACAGTGTGTGATGTTCTGCTCGGCTGATCTTGCTCCTACACAAAACACCTTAGTTAAAATTAAAATCAATCGAATTCCCCTTCCCCAGGAATCACTGCTCCTCCTACACGGCGCGCATGTATGTTACTGTGCAAGAATGCAGTGATATCACAGCCAAGGAGGTGAAAATTGTGTAACAGGGGGCAGAACACTTTATTGAGACTTGCCACAAGCCGACCTAACGAGTTTCTTAGCGAGCGGAGCGAGGATTTAAGGCCGCGAAGCGGCCGAGCGAGCAACGAAGGTCGACTTGTCTTGACGAAGGAATTCAGTTTGAAAGTCTACTGGCACCCCGTAACCCTGTTCTACGGACACTCGTATATAACGGACAGCTCATATATCTTCTCTAAATTAACCCGCGAAATATGGACACTGCTTATCTGTCGGACACTGATTATCTACGCATTGTCTCCTTTTTTCACAATAAATGTTGTCACAATTATGTGCTAATTGTAGACACTGTACCCTGTTCAAATAACGACAGATTTTAACGGGTTAATATCACTACATTTCTTAAGAAAACAGTAGCAAATCAGCGTGACATTTTGCTCAGTTCGTCTTTTTCCAGTGTTTGACCCTTTGTGCCGCAGTTCTTCAATACCTAAAAGCTCGCTCCGCTCGCTAACGGCTGGTTTTCACTAGCGACGGAGTCGGAGTCGGAGTCGTAGGCGGAGTCGTAAGCGGAGTCGTAAGAGCGCTTATGACCTAGTGAAAATAAAAAATCGGAGTCGTTAGCGGAGTCAAAAGCGCGACGGAATCGGAGGCAGAAGAATGAGAACGTTTCCATTTCTTCCGACTCCTCTTACGACTCCGTCACTTACGTTCCGCTGATCTGGTGCAAACCAGATTGTCGGAGTCGGAAGCAGAAGAGAATCACAATTGACGTTCCCACGCTTTGTGATTGGTTTAGTTCTTGCGCTTCTGCTTCCGACTCCGACAATCTGGTTTTCACTAGATCATAAGCGGAACGTAAGCGACGGAGTCGTAAGCGGAATGAGAACGCTGTTTTCACTAGATTATAAGCTCTACGCTTCTGTTTACGACTCCGTCGCTAGTGAAAACCAGCCTTAAGAAAGTCTTGAGGTCGACTGACTTGTAGCAAGTCTAAGGTGACAGACACCAGTGATTAAATCTGTGAGCTGAGAAACAAGCAAGGAATCATACCCTGCAGACTGTGTCATCGGCAATCATTGTTACTAACCTATAAAGTGATACTAGCTCATTGAGCTTTTTTTGCATTCCTTCTTATGGGAAGCTATTCAAATTTGCAGTTTGTCATAGCAGCCGCTGATTCACAGCGGAGCTACCGCGCGAGAGAAAAAGCACATACATGAGAGAAATAACTCCAAAAACCGTTTCTTTTTTTCAAATTGAAAGAAGCATCTTTTGCCTAACACAGGGAGTGATTTGAAGTTTATCCCGTTTGTTCAGTTTTTTAACATTTGATTAAAGCGCGGACACCTTAAATTAGCGACCCGGGAAAAATTATGTCAGTTGATTCGGATTTTAAAAGAAACATTCTGTCATGTAACGACACTTTCAAAGTGCCATTCATCAAGAGGCGAAGAAGGCTAACGCTTATGGAACACAAACTGTAAGTTCTGAATTTGCTTTTCGCTTCAACCAAGATCAGATTGATCTTGTAATAGTAACCTTCTCTTGTAATTAATTTAATTTCAGTAGACTACGTAGGACGACAACAGCGGACACTACGATCCTACTCTCTCTCCCTCACTCGTCTCGCGCAAAATAAATCCAAGTGTGTGATCATTGTGGATAATCTTCAAAACAAAGTAGCCCGTCATTCATAGGTGCTAATCAGGGAGAGCTCACCAAAGCAGATCATTTTCACCTGAAAGACTTGGTGACCCGAACTGGATTCGCTCCTCATAATGGCGAGTTGGCATAATAAACACGCCATGGCTACTTCTAATACTGCTACTGAGTACATCAAACCACGGTATACAAGCAAAAGCAAATAACTTATTTACTGTACGGGCTGAGCCGGCTTGAGCCTTACAGCTGGGTTGGTGTAGTGTCGAATTGCACTATGGGACTTTTTTCTTATATTGGATGGGATTACGAGGTCGCATAGGATACTGGGTCAAAATTCGTCCTCCAAAGCACTCCCATAGTGCAATTCAACACAACACCGACCCAGTCTCAGACACTACTTCAAAATGGCCGATAGAAACAAAAAAACTCAAGGTCAAGTAATCATGGAAATAACTCAAGTATCTTTTCTCCTTGTAAAGAACCACAACCTTTCCATTTCATCAAACAAAACCTGGCGAGATTGTACGAATCAGCAAGCAAGGGGAGCGAGGGGCAAGTTACGATTTCATGTTTTGTTCCTCTTAATTATTGACCATTTACGGAAACCATTCAAAATAAAACAAGCTTTTACCTTAATGGTTCAGCATACAAGTCGAACAGGCTTTTTAAGCATTCGTTGTAGACTTCTTCAGCATAAACCAGCTCTTTCACACAACGAAGTCTATCGTCTTTAACTGCAACATCAAGCATAACAAACACAGTGAAATGAGTCCGAAACACTGCAATCCAACTCAGCTTTCATGATATGACATTTCTTGGGTTCCGTTAATAGGGAGTTTAAGAAAGAGACCTTAAGACCGGAGGACGGCAATGGCGGCGAAAATGTTGCTTAAAAAGTGAATTCGCGTTCTTTCAATTTTCATCGCTATTATTCCAACTCACTTACTTTGTCAAATGTAGGCGAAACATTCCTGAGAACGTGAAGGCAATATCTTTAAGTGAAGTTTTTTTGCCGCCCTCGCCGTGGTGCCCTGATGTTTCTACTTTTCCTTCAAGCACTTCCAAGGTCAAATTCTACTTTTCAAGGACTTAGGCGCCATTCAGACGCTGAACGTTTTAATAAGGCGAATCTAATACGTTGAATTAAGTAAATGAAAAGTTCGGCGTCTGAATCAATTCATGTCAATTAGGAACGTCCGTTTCAATTTGGGACCGCGGCTCAGCCGTAGTAAACCGTTTGACCGAAGTGAGCATTTTTCTCCTTTTGAATTTAGTACAGCCAAGAGAGAATGATCTATTCTCTCTTAGTTCAGCTGAAATTAAGATCGGCGTCAGAATTAATGCAGCCAGTCTAATAATTTGTGTCGGCCTTAATTGGTATTAGGTTGGGCTCATGAAAAGTTCGGCGTCTGAACCGAACCAGGGGAACCAGGGGAACCAGGGGGGAGGGGGGCGGGCATACCTACTGAGAGGATAGTCTCCTCAGTCATCCCACTTTGAGTCGCTGGTTAGCTCTCCCACGTGGAAAAAGGTCCTTCCTTGCCTGTAGTCATTAGTACTAGTAACTGCCAGTAACTTATATACTTATTTATTCATGTATTCATTTATTTACTGTGCCAACACGCAACAAGAATCAATTTCTCATGAGGAGCAGAGAAATTGTGTCTCCTTTCTTTTCCAACACCCAAATTCACCCAAATTTGCAAAGAAACTTTGGGTGTGATTGAACCTTCAAAGCTTTTCTTTTCTCGCGAAAAAGCAAGAAAGTAATTTATTTGTGGAGCCTGTGTGAACCATGAAATATTTTCATCCACATTAACATTGATACAGCAAGGATTAGAAATTATGTAATCGCTTATATATTTGGAAGTCTTTCAACTTACTTGTGTGGAGATTATCAAGCTGGAAGTTTGAAAGCCTTTTGTCCACATCCTCTATGGCTATTTCTGCATTCTCTACCGTGGTGGCATTTGCTTCAAGATTAAGCAACGTTTTTTCAGGCAAGGTTCGAACTTGATAATTAGTTAAGTTGTATTCTTGGCAGATTCCAGCAACAAGCTCCCTAACTGTCATGTTACGTTCAGCACTTAACTGAAAGGAACAATGTAAATTTTACCATACATAACATTTTCTCCTTCTGTAATTCAGCCTGCCCTGCATCTTAATGAAGGAAGGCAATGGCAGGATTTTTTTCTTTTACATATTGCATGTCACAGGTCAGAGTACAGATCACGGTACTACAGATAAAGACAAACAGTGCCGCCTAACCCGAAACACAACCATAACTTGCCCAGTCCCTGTACGGCGTCTTTCCAGGCCTTCTCGGTCAATTCACTTCCGTGACGTATCCGAGGCGAAAGGTCGGGAAATGGCCTCACGTCTTCGCTCGGACCACGTGACCTAAAACGCATTGACCGCGCGGAATAATGACGCCTAGGTACTAGACAAGACCCTAACAAGAGTAAACAGTTTAGCTTTGTTCACTTCATTGAAACCTATATTCAGAGGACCCCCGCCCCCCCCGCCCCCTTAC
Organism: Porites lobata; assembly: GCA_942486035.1. Lineage (NCBI taxonomy): Eukaryota > Metazoa > Cnidaria > Anthozoa > Scleractinia > Poritidae > Porites > Porites lobata. Next base: position 1,006,817 of record CALNXK010000042.1, read on the forward strand.
CACCAGGAATATTGAGCAGGCAACCAGTGTATTAATCAGACATTAATTAGACTTCCTATAATCACTTATACATCACTCAGTCTGAGACTAATAAACGTCTTGCCTTTGCCCTTCATTTCGAAGAATGCTTTTCAGTACTAAACTATATTCAGTCAATAAAATAAATATATTATCAGTTTAGCTAGGAACTACATGAAATATCAATAAACGCAATCATTTTTTAATATCTAACATGGTCTGTCATAAGGAATTTTGTATCACGTTGAAGATTCGCCAAGGCCAAGTTGATATAAAGAATTTGAACAAAGACAAAGTTTATTCCCAACTTGGGAATATTTTTTTTCCCTCACGTTAGTTACAAATATCTTTCAGTGACAATATTTTCTTTCTTTTTTCACTTCCCACTGGACTTTTGGAAGGATGTTGAACCGTTAAAAACAAACTTGTATCCCAGGAATGGCACACAGAATCCATGTGCAAAGAGCTCAAGATGCTAACTTAAAGGCATCTGCACTTATTGTTCCCATGATGAATAATAAAAATCTCCTTACTTTCTGTCATTAATTTACTTCCTGCTAATGACAATCAGGTGGTCTCCAAGTGATTACAAATTTTTAGAACTTCTAGTATTAAAGAGCTTGAAAGACAAGAGGAACTTTCAACTTTAAATTAAAATCCACCAAAGAACAGCACAACTTTCACAGAGAAAGCAATACTTGACACAAATTTAAAAAAGGAAGGTTCTAATCTGTACTAAACTGCTGCCTCATTTCTATGGTTACTAAGGAGTGGTGTAAGCTACAGGGGCGTAGCCAGGATTTCTAGGAAGGGGGTTCCAAATTGGTTCCAACGAAAACGGTTGGTCTAAAATCCTTACATTACGTACGTACAAGACTTTGAAAGTGAAGAATGATCATCGCAGTAAATTTTCCAATCTAAGCAACTGGAAAGAAGAAGCCTGAAAAAAAAAAAATCAGGGCTTCAACTGGATTCGAACCCGTGACCTCCGCGTTGCCGGTGCGTTGCTCTACCAACTGAGCTATGAAACCATACATTGGGAGCGAGGTCAATTTATTGAGACTTTGGCGTTTACGCTACGCAAACAGAGGACGCCTTGGTTGCCGTTGCGCGAACGTGTTTATCACTTCCTCGATATTTATGTCTCGGTGGTAATTGATGTTCATCAACGCCAGCCCAGACTCTCGCTCGCTTGACATGGTGGACCTCAGGTATGTTTTTACACCTTCTTAGTGTACTGAATGAGCGCTCACATTCAGTTGACGTTATCGGCAACGTGCACAAAATGCGGATCAAGGTGTGGATGTTAGGAAAGAACTCTCGATCGCATGCTGCGAGTGCCTGAACTGCACTGGTGGAAAGGTCGGCATCCTCAGTGCTGCACCATTTTCTCTTCCATAGCGGGAGCTCAACATCAACCACATGAGGAGACGGAAGGTCGTTCTCATAAAACTCCAGCGCTGCTTCAATGTCAGGATTTCTGTCTCCGACGGCTACCAGCTCAGGAAGAAGATTAAAGAGCCTGGACAACACAGCATCATTAGTAGTTTTGAAGTATGTTTTCATCTCTGATTGTAGATGGTCTAGAAAGGGAATAGCAACTGCCCTCTTATAGTAATCAGATGGCGTCTGGGCTGGTAAATTGTCGCAATGCTGATGCTGATTTGTCCGGCGCGGGATGGAAGGCACAACACCTACATTTGCCGCGGTAGAGACCGCCAGATCGAACCACTCGCTCCAGATGTCTTTGATGTTGTCTCGGATGTCCTGGAGATCGTCCGTGACACTATTACTGTTAGTGCTCGCCTCGTAGACATCTAGATCTCTCTTCTCAGGGGTTTCAGGACGGAAAGGCATTTCATTGCCGTCAACAAGGTGATTATAAAAGAAAAACTTGAAATGGCTTTCGCAAGTCCACTCGCTTTATTCTTGGTGTCTGTGTCCCAGCTCCATGCTGCGTCGCCATATTGGCCAGCAAATTGACGTTCATTTGCCATTACCTCAAGCGCATTACACTCTTGTTGGGATAAAATCACTGTTAAAAATAGGAGAGGCGGGGGTCCTTGCCGCGAGAGGGGGGGTTCCGGAACCCCTGAAACCCTCCCCTGGCTACGCCCATGAGCTACATAAAAAGGTACGGTGGAACCCCGCTCTACAGACACCTGCTTAATACAGACCTCTAAACATGTATGTAATGGACAGTTTCACTGGTCCCGAAGAAAAGCTCACATATTTTCTCTAAAATTAATCCACTGAATACCGACACTAATAAATACGGACAATAGGAGACTTTCTATTTCCCGAGTCACAAATCTCATATTTCGTCAACCTGCCTTTAAGGTCACTGTTTATCTGTGCTCTACCTATGACTGAGTATCTTACAATGTAACTATATTATATGGATACCTATAAACAGCAACATTACCAAAATGTTACTGACCTTCAAAGGTTCTGCTTAATGCTTAGTCTACCTGGCTGAGTCACAAATGACCTGTTCCAGGCTTCAAGATAATAGGGAAAGGGCATAGAGGAAAGTTGAACAAAAACCAAAGGGGAGTTGGGAAGAGACGAGTAAGTGGGGCCTGTAAGCATTTTAATATTGTTTTCAATACCTCATGCCAGTATATGTGATAACTTCTACACTTATCTTGAAATAATTATCCAGCTGGTGCCAGTCAAGTTGTCCCACCAAACCTATTCTAGCTTGGAAACAACCAGTTTTAGAAACTTGGCCCTTAATCAATGCCAATGGACTAAAGACTGGTTTCAGCTCTCTACATTAGCCAGCTGGTTAGTCTGCATGTAAACCTACTGCCATTTGTTTTCAATCTGGAATTACATAATATGCTTTGGTATATGCATTAAGTTATAAAATAGGACAGTGAGAAAGGAAAAAAAGTATTTAGGGAATTACAGAAAGAAAGAAATCAGAGTTTTCATGAAAGGATCTTTGCAGATGTTCACCCATCCAATTCTTAAATCCATTTTTCAGGGTACAACTTGGGGAATTGCAAGGTTTTCCATATCACGAGTTTCTACATGTAGTTTATTTTATGAAATATCTTCTTTTGAGAGGACAAAAACTCTATTTGACCAGACAGTGTCCATTGACCCGCTGTTATTTCAACCCCTATGCACTGGTCCCAGATGTACAGTACTGCACTGTGTTGTACTTCTGGTTCCAGTACACTTGGGCAGTGACTCCCAGAGAAATCAATAGAGCAAAAACACAAAAACTTAAAATCTATGGTCAAGTTGTACCTGCCATAAGACTTAATTAGTTTACATGTATGAATGCTACACTGCTGAATACAGAATCTTAAAAAGGGTGAAATAAAAAAATTTAAAAAAATCTGCTAGTCTGGAACAGTCATCCAGCCCTACCAGCCATTTGTCAACCCCCCCTTTTTCACTAACATTTACTTTTTATCTCAGCACCCAGGGGCGGATCTAGGATTTTTTTTTAGGAGGGGGTGCACTCTTCTCTTGCTCTACTTCAACACCAATAAACCACATAGCTTTTTTTTTTTTGGCAGAATACCAGTTGTATTAGAAAACCGCAGGTCACTCTCCCCCTGGATCTGCCCCTGAGCACCTGTTGCTTGCCCATTGGACAACTCATGATGAAAACGCATTGCTAGCTTTACTGGCTGCTCTACTAGACCTTGGCTATCAAACAGCACTTTTGTTGTGCCCTGCTTAAGTTGTAGAATTATGAAGGCATTAAATGGTTGGTTTACATTTCCACAGTGGAAAAGAGGAACACTCCTGTATAACTACAAGGAAATCTTGCCTTTTGGTGGGGAAGGGGTAAGGAGGATTCAGTATTTGAAGATTTAAAAGTTGAAAAGTTGAAATTTTCCTATATTTACATGAGATTATTAAGATTTACAATTCAGAATTGCTGAAAGTACTTTCCTAAGTTTTTACATTATGGAAAATGAATCATTCAAAACTATACCATCAACTAAAAGTAGGAAAATAAGAATTAACAATCTAGAGCACATATTTTCACAATCACCAATCAATCAATTGGAAATAACTATTCTTCAATGAAACATGCATGCTGACAATGTTGAATTAAGGTTATGCAAAGGTTTGATGCGTTAAGTCACAAGGATTATTGATACACTCTAAAATACTCATTTTAATTTGTTTCTCATACCTTAATTACAGTAGCAATTAAATTTAAGCGGGTTGAGACGGACTGGTGGAAATTAAAATAAGCTAATTTATATGTAAATATCCTGTTCAGTTCAACAACTTTCAAAAACGGTACAGACGGCTAAAGCAAACATAGTACATTCATGCCACTCCGCCGTGATACTGTATACTCGTACGATACATTTTACATCATTTCATTTTCATGTCGAAAATGATCAAACATGTCAGACATTTTATGAAGTTTTGTTTTAGTCGCTTTGTTGGGTCTCGCGTGTCATAAATGAAGGTAAAGTACCACAAAAACCACCAATTACGAAAGCTTTCAAGAATTTCAATTGCTTTTCGCGACCTATCATGCATTAAATAACTAGAAAAACATTCTTAGTTCGAAAGTGACTTGGATCTCGATAAGCCTTTCCAAAAGGGAAAATGACGTCGCATTCAGGGACGCAATTTGCAATTCGGCTAGATATTGAAGACATTTGAAGCAAGGATCGACATCATTATGCAAAATCTTTAAAACATGTACACCGTATTCACTGTATATACAATGGAAGGGATTGCAGACAGGTAAATGGCTATTAACTTCTGGAAAATGACGTTCAAGAGGTCGACATTTTTATTACAGAGCCGCTTAAAATCGCAAAATCACGATATTTAATGCCGATCATCTGGGTGTTTATAATAGTTTGCGAATCCTTTGCAAGTGTTCTAAATGGATTAATGTTGCTGTTTATAGACTGAACTTCCCGCTTTTTGTCTTTTCAAGTTGGCATGTATCTCTCACTCAGTATGTTGCCACTCTTGTATGTCTTATCACAACATACAACTTCACTTGAAATATGCAAGCCCACACCGGAGTGGAATCATCATGTTTAGGAAAACATTTCCGCATGAAACCGTCAGTTTAATAAACTAATTCAACCCCAGGAAACGAAATACAAGTTTTCCGACCCAAACAAAGCTAAATCAGTCTCAAAACTCTGCAGAATCGATGACAGACGTTTTGAAATGAACATGCCGCAAGTGAAATTGAACTCTGCATTTTAAGCTCCATAGTCAGCTGAAATGTTCGGACACAAACTTTAGTTAAACGCAAATTAGGTGCTTTCCGACAAACATCAAACAGACTACTAAACAAACATAGAGAGCTGCGTTGTACTTCTGAATACAAGCTTAAAGCTGCAGCAACTTTAAATCGTTTTTAACTATCAAAGGTAATGTCCATGAAATGAACAATTAACCGACTTACCAATCTCGGTTTTCCATCGGGGAGAATTGCCTTCACCATAAAACTCTGCCCTTGCCCTTCGTCCATGCGAAGTATATTTAATACTCCAAGCAGTGTTTGGTCAGTCATTGATCTTGTTCGGTTTAACAGCGGGATCGTGGACGTAAACGAAAGTTTTCGCTGTCTTGTCTTGGTGCTTGCGCTGGTCGCCGCCATATTGATGCACGAATTCCCGGTCCTCCAATGGACTGCAGTCAGAACAACCGAGAAGGAAAAAGAGTCAGCCTTCCTTTACAAAACGGATCCATAAATAAATGGCCGTATTTGCATTTATGAACATTTCCAAATCTCTGACCCACTAATCGCCAGCATACTCTACATTCGCTGGTTAATTCTGTTTTGACGCGATTATTTGTCAGTCACTTGACTCAGCCGTGCGCACTGGTCCGTGAACTATGTGCAAAACAATGAAGGTCCGGTCGATTTATCAGCAATTTGATACGCCCTGAAGCTCTCTCTATTCGTGAAAATCAGAATTTGGCGTTCATAAGGAAATTACAATCAACATCCTTTACAAAAAATGTTTCGGTTTCCTGTAAAAAACAAAAACAAAACAAAAAAACAGACACACATCCTCTGTCACTTTTCGCTTTTGAATGTGTGTGTTTCCGTCCCGGCCTAAACCCACCGGGAATGAAAAATAAACTTTGGGAAAATACAAAAACTCTCTCTTTTTTCTTTTTTCCCTGTGGCTGTCTTTATGTCAATTATTATTATAATTTTGCTTTCATTGCTCTCAATTGTTATATAGCATCAACAAGCAATTATTAATCTATAATTACGAAGTTCGAAAATTCCAAAATTCTTGCAAGCCTATATAATTTTGTTCGTAGGTAAGGAGACCTGAAATCTGAACAATAAAATGAGAAATATTAAAATTAAAAAATTCGTTTATTCCTAAGGTAATTCCAACAACAAAAACGACATAAAAAATTTTCTTTTACTCCTTTCAGCATATGAAATGTGCCTACCGAAAAAGGAGAGGCGACCCGCAAATACAATCGCTGCGATTGAGTATCGTTCAGAGACGACAACTGCAAATATGATGACAAACATAAAATGATACCAATTCTAACGCTTAAAACAATATCACAAATTGACCTATACCGATAAATTGCGTTAACATTGTTATGAGGAATAATTTCACTCCTTCATCCTGTTTATCTGCGATTGTTCGTTGTTTTCAAATAAAATAAATGCATGTTTGAGCCCCGCCTTGGAATGTGTTGCGTGGTCATCCGGTCCAATTATAGCCTGGCAAGCCCAGGGGTTACTGAAGGGGCACCCAACGACAATTTTCGGAAAAATATCTGTTCGGAAGACGATTTGAGATCTATAATTTTCGGAACATTTGTTGTAAAATTTTTTGCTTGCCTGCCTCTCCTAGGATTTTCGAACATCTAAAAAATGGTAAAATTGCCCATTTTCAGGGGATTTTTACCCTAGAAAGGTCACCTAAAATTTTCGGGAGCCTTTTTTCTGGCTGAAATTTTCGAACAGGTAAGTTTTGATCCCTATAATTTTCGGATCACTAGACTTTCAGCTGGGAAATCCGAACAGATAAAAAATTTATAGGGGATAAAAATATGCCCATATCCACCGTTTACATACTAAAACACTTTTAACAATGGTATGTTTAGGTGGTTTTGAACTATATTCTCGTTGGGTGCCCCTGTTACTGGCCCTGCTAGCCAAACACAAACTTCGATCAATAACAAAACCTGGCCGAGAACATGAAGTCTTCTGGGCTTCGTCAGAAACAGAAAAAAAAAGAAAAGAACAACCGACAGTAGAGGCACAAAAAAAGCTGCAATGGACCAAGTCAATAGGCTAAGAGCAGTCTCTTATTTTTCTTTTTTAAAATCAAATGCAGTTTGCATAATTTTACTTTTTCACTCGCAGCGCGTGGCTCTACCGGCCAAGTGAGGAAAACACCATCAAAATTTATGAATAAAACCCTTCGCTAATTCAGTATAAGATGGAAAACGCTTAAGTAAGAGCAACTATATAGTGGCCACTTCCTATTTCCTTCAGGCAGGAGCAGTTTAGACGCGGTTGTGGGCTACAGTTTCCGTCTTTTCTATTTATAGCACGTGGCATGCGTAAATAAAGGGCGTAGTCGTGGTGCGGTCGTATATTAAGATCGGTTTGTAAGGTATATTTTACTGATCAAAATTACACGTAAATTATTGACCAAAAACGCTGGTCAGAACAAATCAAGGGGAAAAATGATAACCGATAAGTTAGTTGGTTTTTCCTTTCCAAACGTAGACCAAAACAATCAAGGGAGAAATACTAATTAAAAAGGTGCGGTTCTTACGTTTCTTTCGTGCTTAGCTACCTAAACCGTTTATCATTCGTTAACTCTGTCGGATAGAAGAGGGAAAGATAAAGGATCTGTGTGAAAATAAAGAACGGGCTTCGTTTGCAGGTCTAGGAGAGACTAATGATATCATTTTCCGAGTTAAATGTCAAAATTTACCTCCATTCTCTAGGCAATAGACATGCAAAGGAATGATAAATTACACAATAACTTAAATGATGATGGTGAAACAAAAGCTGATTAACAGCTAGAAAAGGAACTCGAGATTTCTTTCGGCAGATAATTGACGAAAGGCGAGCCCTTGACTCAACTATCATTAGGTAGGGAAATGAAAAGAAAGCTGGCATGGACTGGTGGGAACATGGAGGCGGGAATAACGCCATTTAGTACCATCGCGGGCGCAAAGGAAAAGAGAAGTGATGACGTCACAGAAACTAAATGTGGGAAATTATGGTATTGGTTGGCATATCCAGAATGAAAAAGATGAAAAACGTTCACTTGCTATTGCCGCAAATAGGTGGGGAGATGCTCCGATGACTCCATATAAATCCCTCTAAAATGGGCCTGGATTCATTAAAATTAGATTAGACATCATGTCAGTTAGCGGTTTACCTCAGTCCATCTCAGTGCCAAATTAAAGCTTCCATGCCAAAAAACCTAAGGTGGCGCAAGGTTTACCTAGGCAAAGGCAAAGACCAAAGGCGTCTGACCAACCCGTGCCGGTATACAAAGAAGCACTTACGGACATATAGCTGAATGAAATCCTCTTCCCTTGAATAATTGTTTCCCAATGAGATACGTTCGGTAAATGAACATATCACCTGTCTATATCGACGAAACCTAGTTTGAGGTCGTGTAATATCGCAGAGTATTTTGCATCAAAAATAGGAGGCTAAAACTTTAAGATATTTGAAAGAACGAGGACCACACAAATGATTTTCGTAACTCTAAACCGGTTCTAGAAAACACTTAACGAAGGTCTCCTTAATCGTCTCACCGAGGTTTTAAAACTCACTTAAGATCACATATGTTTATACACTGCCTTAAATCATCGCTTCGTCTCTAATGGCCGAGTCCTCGAATTGTCTTTATCCATAAAAAGGTTCTTAAGGCATGTTATGAAAATACAGGGCTAATATAAGTCATTATTTGAGCACTACAGAAAGCCAATCTGTGGAAAATAATCGCCGAGTTGAAAGATACTCCCCTCGTACAAATACCAGATCAAGTTAAGAATGTCGTGACATATACAGCTTAAGATAGCAAAGTCGCAAGTATCACTCGAAATTTCTTGTTTACTTCAATGATAATATCGATAGGAGGTGCCCCAAAGAAAACAAACTTGGTCTTTGAGGTTTTACAATAATACTGGTCAGGAATTTTAGCTAATGCTGTTGTTATAAGTGGGTCAATCGCGTCGACTTAGACCTCAGGTAAAGTTAGTAAAAAGATGAGAGAGCGTGAACAGCACTGGTCAGAATTTCGATGGAAGATCGTAAAACCCCCGTCTTTTCCAGGCTTGTCAGCTCAGCAGTTCTGCCCTGAATTAAACCAGCGAGAGTGTTACTAAAAACGTCGTAATGCTGATTTTATTTGGTAATCAGCCTAAACTTAGAGGCTATATTTGGTTGGACGCTATTTTAGAAGCTACTGAGAAAATCACAAGATTTAGAAGCAGCGTGGGCATTTTGCAAGGGAAGGTTTCACTTCTGGTAAAGGCGTCGTCAGACTGACAAGCATTTAGAGTTGCGCTTTTTCAAACAGCACTAAGCTAAGCTGCATTCCACAGATGATCATTATTACTCAGCATATGGTTTCCATCACACAGTGTTGAAGTTTTACAAATTGTGGGATAAATGAAAACGAATGTTTTCGGCAATTCAAGGAAATGTATTCCATTTTTGTCCATAGTCATCATTGAGGTATGGTAGAGTTAGTTCCGCGGAGGGAAAAAAAACAACAAATCTTTCCGTAAAATCAAGTTGGGTCCGAACTAACTATCTATTTGATTTAAGGTGACCATGAAGGATCATAGTTTACTTCATTCCTAAGAGCGAAGCGGTTCTTTTCAAGCCTTCATTTGTTTTAGTCAAACTTTTCACAATCACAGTTAGCTGAGAGCGGACGAATCTAGCCTAGTGTTACAAAATAAGTAAAAAAAAGGGAGGGGGGGCATTACACACTTTGCTATATTTTTGTTCCCAATTACAAACTCGTGTTTTTTATTCAGAGATCAAAATGTTGCTTTGAATGAGTGGTGATCGAGGCTAACAAAGGTCGTAACTGCTAAGGTCACTGAAGGTCAAGCCCTTTTTTCATGTAGCTCCTTAATCACTTCGCCAGAGTTGTTTTGTTTCACTAATAAAACCGACTAAATTAACTCCAGCATTTCTCTTCCATACTGAGTAGCAAAAAAGTGCGCTTAGTTTCATATGTCTTCAGTACTCCAAAGGCACGTCCAGTTTAGCAGAAGAGTGCAATCACTTCTTTTTATCCGTAGGCGAGAATGCCTTCCGTGCATCAGAGAAACTAACTGAAACTTTTGGTCTCCGCAGCACATCCGACTTTTTCATTCCAATCTTATCTTATCATGGTCATGATGAACTGACTGTTCGAGTTTAAGCCTGTCCTCTGTTCAGATGTTCGTAAAGTGATTATAGGCATACCCAACAGTAAAGTCTCAGCATATGACAAAGTGTCCGTCTCTGTCATCAAGGACTGCTTGCCTCATATCCTCTCTTTTATCGAACTACTCCTATGTTGATTACAATAAACGTTTTATTTCCTTTGCAACCAACGAAAAACTAGATGCCCTAAGTAGATTGTTAACGATCTCAATAGCGTAGCAGAGTGGTGTTCCTAGTTGTAGGTTTTCTTCTGATGATTGTAAATTAATATTGAAAATCCCAATTTGGAACAAGTTAATAAACTTATTGTATTGTATTCTATTGTATAGTTGTCAGTAAAGATATAGAGTAGATTAATCATGAGTTTAGAGAAGAAACGATCAGAAAATAGGTACACCGTGACCTGGTACCAATTCAGTTTGCAGGAATCAACTCAACAACTTGTCAATTGTAAATGAAAATTGCTTCTACGAAAAGCTCAGGATATGGATGTCATAATTTTGTTCGATTTTCTTGATAGACCTAGGTCTAGCCATTTATACTGAAACCGGCATTTTTTAAACCAGAACGACATTGTCCAAGGAGCATTACAACCTGCACCTTTAACAGAGAAAATACTAGTTTGTTCTTGTAAACTGTGTTACATGACGGAAGCTAATCAGTAGAACTCATGCATTTCAGTCAGGTTTTGTATTTTGTTTTTTTCAACATGCATGTACTCTCAAGGAATGATTCCATAGACAGGAAAGTACAATCACGACATTAGAAGGTGCTTTGCAAGAATTGCGGATAGCTATGCATTTGCAGATATTGATATTGGAAAGACACATATTCAAACAATCTCACGCAGCTGGTTAATAATTTCAATAATTTTCAATTGGAATTTCCATTAAGAAAATAATGATTGTTTACTTTGTTATAACGACAATTTGCGGGTTTGATAACAAGGGCACTTACGCCGTATTTGTCACAGAAGGAGACCGGTCTGATACGACGAATTTCGTTTAATTTTTTAATGCAACGCCTAGCGATGCACCAAATCCTCGCGATTAACACAGATTTTGCTGTTGTCGTTCAGTTATTCAGGATGGTCAAGAAAGTTTGCAATATTAAAATGATTAGTTCATATAATTGCCTAAAGAAAGGTCCTACAATAAAATTCCGAAAATGAGCTCTAGGGCTTATATTTTTAAAAGTTTCAGAGAAAGGAAATTTACATTTCAAAATGGGCTTAGTTTGTAAAAGGGAGCGAAATATATAGTTATGTCAGCAATTTTCAATGACAGAGTAATATTGGGGCACAAAGAATGGGAACGCTATTTCCTACTTCGAAAACCACAAGCAATGAACTCTGTTTCTATTAATGGGATTCCCTCAGTGGCTAATGCAGATGTCGAGGATTGTCACGTAAGGTCTAGCCTGTTCACAGACCTTCTATTTTCTCTGGACAGCCTGGGTAAGGTCAAAGGAGGCCAACTCATCCAGACCTTAAGATAACCTGGGAACGGCCTACACACAAAAATAATTCCTTTCGACCCTGTGGGCCTCGTTTTAATCAAATATAAAAATAAGGGGAGGTAAGGACCCCTGAGGCCTCTTTGACTGTACTCTGGATTTTAGTTTGTTGTTCGCATTGTATCTTATAGTGTAGCAGTGCCGGTCGTTTCTCGAAAGCTTTGCTTCCTTTACAGCTGGTAGCAATTGCCAGGTATAAGCCTCGAGGGCGAGATGCGAAGAGGTTTCTTTTCGGAGTTTAAAGGTATATCCGGGGACGTTAGTGGTTCATTTCAGTTTGAAGCACACACAGATGAGAGTACATAGCAATTCCAAGAATTCTGCACTTGAAGCCCCAGGAAAAGGGTTATGATCATGAACTCGTTGAAAAAATACAATTTTAATTCCCAAGTAAAATAATTACATGAAATATAAAATTTGCAGATGTTGAATTTTGTAGCGTCAAGTAACATGAGTCATAGTCCTTAAGAGAGGATTGGTTATTACGTAAGACGTCACAGATCGTAATCCTAATCGAGATCCTAATCGAGTTCTGGCCAGCGACTGTGGTAGTTATAATCTCTTGTAAATCGGAACGATCCGTCTTTGCTGCGATACGGATTCTTTTTTTGTGGCGTTCAAAATTATCTTGAGTAAATTAACTGAGAGAAAGAAGAAGTAACCATGGTAACCAAAAGCCAATCAATAGGCCCCCCTGTAAACTATAAAGGATGAAGGATAGTTTGTGATGCAGGAAATTAACATGGATTGCAAACGAAAACGTTTAAAATTTCGGCGGTTTCAATTGTCAGATGAAGAAACCGTGACCTCTCATGACTGGACACCATTGCTGAGTAAAATACCTCACAGGCAATTCTTGGCAGTTTCTTGGAATGCTTATGGGAATGAATGAATGATGTACCAGGCAACCGTGAACGCTGAATACAATCGACTCTCTCTTAACGGACACCTCTATAAGACGGACACCTAGAGTTGGTCCCTGCCTTTCTTTACTCCCTTTATTTGACTCTCTACACGACGAACATCTCTCTAAGACGGACACTTACTCCCGGTCCCAAAGGTGTCCGTCTTAGAGGGAGTTGACTGTAATGCCGGCCCAGACCACAATCTGAATCCGTTAATCAACCGGCGATAATTTTCGCAACAGAAAGATGACCGCCGTCCTTCATTGATATAATCTAATATTTTCTAACCTTAAAACAACAAGAGGCTCACCTTCATGTTGGAGCTTAGCTGTTTCGGCTGCTGTACCATTCGCTTGATGCTTTGACTTCTTAATTAATTGCAGTGCTGCGAGTAAAAATGCACTGCTGTGAGTATCTTGTGGTTCTTTCAAATGACACTTACAGGAGTTGTTATCCCAATTGCCTTTCTGAATTTAAAGCGATGATTTATGGTCTAAGAAAACTGCAATGAAATGAGTACCAAACATTCACTTGGAGAATTCTTAAAGGAAACAGGGAGCGCAAAACTCGTTCAAAGGAGACAGATTCACTGCTGATCTCAGTAAAATACTTGCCTAGAACACTGCCGAGACAAGACTGACCTTTAAAGAAAAATTGAAACTCGCAAGCGATAATACTAATCGATCCTAAGTGACGTATGAAATACCTTAACTGAAAACGTACAATCCTGTTTGAAAAAAGATTAATTTACCAATAACTTACTGTTCTGTAGATAGCAAATTATGGCCGAGTAGGCTGGCAGAGTGATTACGGCTTCTTTCATTAAAAAGATCACTTATTTCAAGTTGCCACAATTTTAACTGATTATCTTCATAAACGACTTTTCCTTAATGAATAAAAAGGTAACACGTATAAGACGTTTGGCATTTACGCGTGCCAAGAAAATGACGAGATATGATCAATATTCTCAACGAGATTAGGCAAAAACGCAATAGAAATCTTGACCTTTTGTTGAAAGAATAATATACATTTTCTTTTTTGTCTCGTTTGTGGACATTCTTGAAAATCCTTAACATTATCTGCCATATTTCAATGTTAAGCCGATTACAAACCCAATGATTAAGTAATGATTAGTCAATTTATCAGTTATAGAAACACACAGCTTGCTTGAAATACTAACCGAGGGTCAGCTTTTGAGCGTGAACGGAAAGCGATGTAGACAAGATGGCGTTGGAATTGTTTTGTACACCTTTTTAGCCTTAAAGTTATTGATTTATTAGAAGACATAAAATAACCACGGTACTCTACTTTAAGGCCAAATACACTTGAATAATATCGAGATCACTGCCTTTTAGTATTATTTTCGTTCTACGTGTGAATTTGCCGTCATTGTATTTCGTGGGTCTCCGTAAAAGTATTGATCTATTGATAATAACTTAGGTAGCATATCCCAGCAAGTTTTCTCGAAGATTTTCCTCACCGGTGGGGGATCTCCTTTTATATCATCTTAATTGAAGAGGAAATCTAAATCTAGACAGAAATTCAAAAGGCGTGAAAATTTCTATTTTTTTTTTGTTGTTATTCGGTGCCTTATTCAGTTTGAGACAAACAAGAAAAACGAATGTCTAGAAACAATTATCAATATTTATCGGGATCAAGTTGTAGAAAAAGCAATCAGCTGAGCAGTGTTTTGTACGCAGCAAGACATCTGATTCAATACAAATACTGAATCGTACTCAACAACAATACAATGCAAGCCGTAAGAATAAGGGGCAAATATGAATTTTATCCCGAATTTGAATAACAACTTTGCACAGCATAATAAACAAGCTGGAATACAAGGCAGTTTTGCTCAAAATCCTTCATAGTAGAATATTTCATCCACATACTTCTAATTTAAAGTACTTTGTGGGCACAATAGCTCATAATAAAAAACACAAATGAAAATTAAAGCACTGCATATTAACGACAGTATTTGTTGGAAGGCGTTGTCACGAGGACATTATTCAGTGTCGTTTTGGGTCAATTTTAAAGTGGTGAAGTCATTACTTAGTGTCTTTACTCGCACACGAAATGCCCCTGCAGCGTTATAACAAAGATGCCAAACAAACTTCATCAGGGAGCACTAACTATAATAGTTTTTGAATAGCTTTTGCGGGCATAGCATTAAAACTTGAAAAAATGTACGCAACTTTCTCCATTTTTTATCCATGTCTATCGACATCCGTTGCAACAGAAGACAGGAAACAGTTTCAGTGCCAAAATATAGTCGAAAATAACAAAACTGGACCATTATTTTGGGAATTCAATTGATGAGAAAAAAGTTCGAGCTTTTTGAAAAGGGGCAGATAGCGTGGCATAGCATGTTTTAGCTTTCAGCAGCAATATCGATATCTAGGCCTAATCCTTAACTACCGGCAAGCAATTCTGTCTACATGAAGTCATATTTTAAGTTACAAAAATTTGTGTCTCATTTGAAGTACCTAGTATGTTCCCACCCTCTGCCAGCAGAATCTCCTTTCTTTTCTTCTTGATCAGGAGCCGCCGGATTTGCTCTTGTAGAGGCGAGTTTTCTTGCACTACTGGACATAAGGCAGTAATGACAGCGGTAGGTCAGCGAGAAAGGTGGCGGTAATATTTGAGCTTCGCGTGCATTTGTGCTTCAGTTTTCTTTCTGACCAGTAATTTGATTTTATTTAATGCTGATGTCAACTGGCTGCCTGGCTTCGCTAGCCCCCATGGTTATTCCAGGCAGGAATAGTACTCTAATTTTTACTTGTAATATTTTCATTGTTGTAATTTATTTTTGAGCAACAGTGAGTACAAATAAAGATTGTTGTTGTTGTTGTTGTTGTTATAAGTGTACATTTTATATGTTTTATAGCATGATAATTTGAACACAAGGAAGTAAGAAATGAATATGTTTTAGCGTTATTCAGTTTTCCCTACCCTGACGTACATTTACTCCATGATGATTTAAACAGAATTGACTCTCGACACATTTTGTATATTATTACTTCTTTTCTCAATATCCCCAGAACGTTTGTCACTTATCTGAAATTACGCTAAGGTCTTAAATCAACATGTAATCTGTTTATAACTGGAAATGATCCAGCAAACAGTTGGTTGCACAACTATCAGAGGGACGAGCCATCAGAAAAGTTTTGGTGGGGAGGGAAGGGGGGGAGGGGGATTTTCGAGGGCCATCAATTAGTTTCCTTAACATTTCTCTTGTATGAACTTTTTTAGGCTAGTGCATGAATATTGTTTAGGGTTACTTGGCAAGCATGAATTTTTACATTTAATTATCCCTTACTTGAATATTTTTTATTGTACTTTGCCACTCCCCCCCTCTCCCATAAGCTTTCTATTGGTCCGTCCCTAATCACAAATTAATAAAGTGTGTATTAAATGCAATTGTATCAGATTATATTGAAAATTATGTATTCTATTACTAAATAATTGAAATTAACATTGAAATATAGTGTTTTGTTAACTAGTTCAGTAACTTCGGGTCGACCTCTTTATCTGTTGAATGTTGTAGATAACGTTGCGAGAAATCTGAGCTTAATTTAGAAGTATCTAAAAGATTCATGTCCCTGTGCTATGCTTTTTTATGGGACCGTCAATTAAACACTCCGGTGGCCTTGTTTTAATGTTTTTCAAGGAGTAAGAAAGCTTTACCGCCAATCATACATAGCCATTCAAACTGAAACAAAGCAAATATTTTTAAAGAAGAAACATCCTCCCCGCCCTAGTTTGTATTTTTCTCTCTTGGTCAGAAGCCATATACCCCTTCCCCTCCTCTCCTCCCCTCCCTCCCCTTCCCTCCCATCCCCTTGCCCCCAAAATGAATCATAAACCCTGTCATACAATAGAAGAAAATTACAAAAGCTTTTTAATTAAATTTAATTACTGAGGGATTATGCTAATATCTTGCTTCATATATATACAAGATGAGACCATCCGACTACAGATGAACATTATTGTTCACTCGATCTCTGTTAATCAAATATTATTGAAAGCTTCCTTGATTTTTTTTTGGTATGTTGCCAGGGATGTGTAGAGGATCAACAAATCTGTGGACTTGGTAAATTCCGTAATTATTAGATCCCAGTATGAAAGGCTACTGTAGCCTTAAACTGGTGTTGTAGGTCGAGAGAATATTTTTTGATTTAGCTTGATTTATGGGTAGGTCGCTTCCAAATTTCACCTAATCTAATTGTAAATCTGATAGAATGTTTTATAAGTTGAGGGTGCGTATTCTTTATGGATTTCAGATGATGACCTTGAATCGTGACTGCGAAAATACTGAGTAATATATTTGATTAGAAAAAGTGGCTGAATGTTGCAGAAAGCGTTTTCGTTAAATATCTAAATGAAAATAACACTAAAGCTTCATTGTTCAAAATTGTTCAAAAACATCTTTCGGAAGGATCTCAATAATCTGGAAATGAAATAATCTTGTTTACTATTTTTTAAATCTTTAATTGATTCTAATTACGAAGGATATGTGTTCTATAAATCAGTATATAGAGAGAGTCAGTCTCAATGTCTGAGAGGATAGGAAGTGCCTGACTTTAGAAAGGATGATAGTTTCTATCGTTACTCAAAATATGGTTACTGATGTTTTTTTTTTGTTTTTTTTCACGTGATCGAGAGGGCTGTGGGTACAAGAATTCGTATTTAAAAACAGCAAAAAAGGCATCAATTTTTCGACTTTTTCATGCCAGATATGAAAACTAAATGGCTGATTTATTTGGGGCCAATATTTCAGCTAACAAAATTAGCCTTCCTCAGGGCAAGAGAAATAAGCCCTTTACCGTATTGCCAACCTTGCATTCAGTTTTGTTTTAATTCCCATTTCAAGTGACGTCAGGCTCTGGCATCTCTACATTAGAGATCTGACAAGAAAGAACAAGTGGGTCTTATTTAAGTGTTGAGTCGACCTCTGCATTCAAAGGTTTTTTTGAAAACTAAGCTACGGGTTGAGAAAATGCTATTAGGGTGAATGTCGTCTGAACAGTTTTAGGCGAAGATTTCGAAAATCCATTTGATAGCCGCAGTTTTAAATGTAGTCACAACGCTTGCCTGTCTCAACTGAGAATGTTGTTCTTTATCTCGTGGTTCGTTCGAGAGCATAAACCGTCAAGAGTTTATTTCCGTCAAAACACTCAAAACTTTCCGGATCTTCTTATCCAATAATCAATAGATATATCTAATTTTCCACTACACCCCAAACTTACGACACTCGTTCCACTGAAAAATAGTTTTGCGGAAACGGAAATGAAGTCTTTGGAGGTGCATCTTTTACAAGAGTGTCAATTGTTCGAATGCGTCCTCTAAATAACTTTTAAAAGTTCTGCTCTTCTGCAGTGGCTCTTCCACACGCTTTCCCACGGTTTAGAGCCAGCACTGAACAAGCGAGAAGCGCGAGAGCTGGAGACGAGCGAGAAGCGCCAAAGGGGGATGATGGGAACGAGCACTTTCCTTGATTAATCTATTAGGGAGCTAAGCAAAGACACACGTCAACCGGAAATGAGCTCTTTCCTTATCTAACATGCCTTGACGCTACCAAATTTGCACTGCTAAGTTTCTTTCCTCTTGTAGAGAAAGTTTGCCCGAAAAGCTGGCACAATCACTGCCCAAGAATGCAACAAGTCCTCCTTTCGGTTGACGTCTCTGTTAACTCAAATATCCCCCAAAAAGTGATCTCAAGCGACTGCATGGGGACGAGGCAACTTCCTGCATGTAAGTCTGGGAAGTGTGGATAAATTCAATCACAAAATTAGAAAATACTGCGTGCAGCCGAGGACCATTGGCTAGGGTAAGCTCTTTTTGGATCAGACCACTTCGCCAATTAGATTAGACGATGGTTATTACAATCCCGCTTAAGAGACTGGCTCTCTTCTCCAGTTTTCCTCATTTCTTTTTTCTTAACTCAAGCTTAGTTTTGAAGAACTTGCTTTAACGCAATGCGGCGGAATGACAGAGATAACTTAGTACAGACTAGCCCCTCCCACCTATCCCTACCCATATCCCCATGACAGACAGATCTACTTCTATAATACGGCTGCCGGTCCTTTACGTGTTCGTATAGCCGATATATTGAAGAAAATACACTAAAAAGAGTTGTTAAAAGTAGTTAAAAGTAGAAGGCAAGAGCATTGATAGCAATAGTTTTCTGTGTTTTTTTTTTATTTTGGATGTTTTTTTTTTGCAAAAACCGTGAGATTTGATCTAACGAAACATTACCTATCAGTCTGTCCTACGAGGGGTAAGCTTAGTTTAGTTTGCTGAAATTCAGAGTGATTGCAATCTGACTTCTCTCAAAGTCTGGACAAGTGTTATGTTACACAAACTCGAAGAAACCCTTTTCTTGTTAAGTTTAAAAAGCATACCAATCATGACTGCCGCTTACAAGCTTTCAGCATAATTATTGAGGTATATTTTCACGAACCGCCACGCCCCTCGTTCTACCAAGTATTAAGACACATTATGAGCAAAAAATGACTTCCGCTCTCATTTATTTTTTGGAGAGGGGTCGTATATTACATGGGTTGCAGTGTTGATCTCGTCTTATTGTTGTAATAGGAAAAAGAAAACGTTTAAGCAAGGATGTCACTGCTTTTTAAACAACTGTTCTCAGGTCATTAGAGTCGGGTAAGAGGCCTGGCCCATTAATCCGCGCCAATAATAATCAATTAAGAGCGATTTCTGAGGCAATCGTCATATCTGCATTTCATGATAAACATCGGCAAGAATCAACGAGAACTTTATCATTAGAGGCAGAACTTAAATGGTAAACAGATCACATATAAACCAGTATTTTTCAGTCTAAAGTAACAATTATTGTCAAATGTAAATAATTTATTTGCTCGTTCGCTTCACTCGCAAATTCGTGAAGGCTGATCGTGCTTTTGGTTAAGTACCCCAGAGGCCGAAATCGTGTCCTGAATGGTTCGTTTCCTATAAGCGGGTAATAAAATACGAGTCGGACTATGCATAAGAAAGATAGATGAATTTAAGAAGTTAAAGATACCTCTTCACAATCTCCTTGAAAAAGATCGTCGCGTTTTGTAAACAAATCGGACATATTGTTTGCTTTTTGCTTTCTATGAATCATTTTAGTTCGATTGTAATGAAATCTAAGAAGTGTTTCTTTGGAATTAAAAAAAGAAAGACAAAGGTTATCTCCGCTTTTGAAATCGCAAGAATTTTAAGTTCGGTCTCGGAGCGATTTGTTTCTTAAGTTCAGGAATATTCAACTGTGTCATCGTAAAAAAGGAGCAAAACGAAATGGCCGCCGCGGAATGCCGTTTCTATTAATATTAGAGCCATAAGAGCGGAGATCACTTAACTGTAACAAGAACAGCTATTCAGAGAGCGCTCTTAAAGGAAGGTCAAACTTGAATTTGCTTCTTAAAATCGCCACCAATGCTTGAAAACAGCGAGTTCACTATTCTAGTCAACACTGAACAAATGTAGCACTGCACCACAAGTAAATTGTGGTACAGCGACTCATTTATGATTTACAAACTAAGCAAAAGTGAAAGCTACTGACCTTAAATTATTCCCTTCCTTTGGATATCTTTCAATTGAGCAGAAAGAACCATATCACATTTTACCCATTCCTGAATGAGAGTCACTTCGATATCTCAATAATCCAAGTTGAAAATGTAAATCAGGCAGCGGTTTCCATCGATCAAATCTTTTTATACGAAGGTAATTAAAACAGAACAAAGAACAGTGGACACGGCGCAAATCTACTACAAACAGCTATATTGTGGTATGTGGCATAAATAGCACAACGATGGAGGCCGACAGCTCTTAGGAACCTGAGGTATTTATGACACGAAAGAGCTTAACAGGTGTTATTTGTCAATTGATTTTCATAATTGAAAATGGTAATACAGTTCTTTCAATTGATAGGTTCAATTACGATCAATTAAATCAGCCCCAAATCTAGAAAAGTACGGCCGCGGTTTTTAGAGTCGCCGGCGGTTACGTCATCGCTCTCTTAAAACCGATGACCCAAAGGACAAACTTAGGTCTGGCGTTCGTTCGTCTGAGAATAATTCTGAGATGTTGTATTTGTACGATCACTATAAACTTCCTCGATATACCTGCTCGAATGAGATTTGTTGTTTGAGCTTTGTGATGACCGATAAAAAATGTTTTTTCACATGGTATCACACTCCCTTGATCTGTTTTGTCTGCATGCAGTCCTGGGGTACTAAAAACACTTAAAAATATGTAATAGTCTATAAAATTCTCCGCTACAACGACATTTTATTTGGGGGAAGCGGAGAGCAATATTTCATCAGAAACAATAAAATTAGCCATTCGAATTCAGTGTGCAAGCAATTTGCTTCTGTAGCCGAGGCACATGATCGTAGAACGGATTTAAAACTAAAATATTTTGACATAACGATTATACTTAACTTCACATATCTGATTCATAAACTTGATAAATTGTCACCGCTTACTTAATGGCCACCACCCACCCACACAAACAAACACTAAAATAATCGAGGAGTTTTTCAATGCGACGCGCGTTACCTTAAATTGTCATTTGTCATTACAACAATTCACGGCCATTACGGGACAATTGAAATCAGCTGAAGTGACAAATTATAAATTTCTTTTTGTACCTTTTGTCCAGCGGTTCCTCCAGTTGCCGTCAGGTCCTGGGGTCGAGTTTAGTTACCGGATATCTATACATTGTATTCGGTCCCTCGGAAAAAGGGAATGAGGAATGGAACCGGATAAATTCAATAGCCCTGCTCCCCCATCCCCCGTCCTCCCCCGCTTAAGAAGCGCTCCAGTTTGAACGGCGCGCTAGCTTTTCCCCTTTGTTCCTACGTCAGAACGCTTTCTAGCCTGGCTGGCGGTCCATTGGCAGTAAAATCTGGAAACTCCTGTAATCCTGTAGAAATCTTTATATACAGAGCCGGGGGTAGTGCAGCTATGTCATGAAAAAAAGAACTATCACACGTACACAAGCTACAAATGACGTTATATTTCTTCTATTGGAATCGATAAAATAATAAAGTTATCTTTGTTTGATTATTTATTGTAAGACGCTGACAGAATCATAGCGACGTTTTCCTCTTTTTTGCCACTTATACAAAGACAGCACAGTGCCTCTGAAAAGGAAACATTGCCTGTCATGTGCTGATCAAACAATTTCTGCACAGCATGGATGCATGTTGTGGAACATACGTAGAGACTATGTGGCCGACAGAAACAACCCTATAGCTTGATGGTTTAAGCTACAGTTCAGGTCAGAAGAGGTCAGATTGCTTGGGGTTTCGTCGGAGTAAAATTGGGCTACTACTTGTTCTAGGATTACATTGTTTCTGTCGGAGCAAGTTCAGAATGCTTTGATTTAATATGATTTAGCAATCCTCTATATCGCACAAAGCTCCTGCCACAATGTCGGCATTTGTGGACTGTATCTTCATTCTCATGTAGCTTTACATGTTTCTTCATGTTGCTAGGATCACTGAACGACTTATCGCAAACTTTACAGCGGAGAGGCTTGAATCCTGTATGCGTGCGCATGTGAATTTTCAACACGTATTTTCTGCAGTATACCTTGCCGCAGTACTCGCATGTGAAGCCTTTATTACGTGAGGAGGTCTGAAAAGACTTAACAGGTTGATGCGTCAGAAAAGGAAGCATGCGCGGATAGGGGGAGTAACGATACATTGAGTCCAACAAAAACGCGGGCTCGTAATACCTTGAGACATGTCCCTTTGGTTTGTACAGTGTTGGCGTAGAGTAACAGGGACAGTGCGAGTGCTGTCGGTATGAAATTTGGTCTTCTGTTTGAAGTCTCTGGTAAATAAAGAATGATTCAAAACTATTGAGATGTGTCTGGACAGGATCATTCAAATTACATTTTTCATCTTCCTCCATAGCAACGTCTTGTACTGTATACATCCCTTTATATGCGGTTGGGGATTTTGGAGTACCGCGTGCGTTGTCATGCTCGTTACATGTGCATTTGCGAATAGTTTCACTTGATAATAGTTCCTCGTCCACATGTTGGGTTTTTTTGGTTTTTGTAGTAGGATAGCTATCAGTGATGAAAGTCGCTTTATTTTCCGTCGAGCCTGATACTTCACAATAAGTTCTCAAAGAGTCACTCGATAGCAAATTTTCCCTTTGAGCGTCGTGTTTTTGTTCGTCAACTGTTTTTGTACGTCTAAAAATTTCATGAGTTGACGAAGACATGGTGGTTCCAGCTAGCTTGTAGTCTTTACGAAAGCAGTTTATGTATTCCTCTCTTTCCTCTTGGATATCAATTTCGTCCTGATCGCCATGGCTGTCAGAATAATTAAAGGTTTCTTTCAAAGTCTGTGGACGACGATAATTCATTGCGCCGTTTGTCTCCATGTTTTCGCGGTAAAGATGCCTTCGGAGGTAGTGCTCATTACCCTGGAATTTCTTTCGGAACTCCTGTTTGTGGTATTCAGCTAATGACTGAGACTCGTTAGTTAACCGCTTACGGAAACGAGGGCGGGAGAAGCTTGAAATAAGGCTGGCTAGTCTGGGGTTGGATAAGACGCGACTGTTACCGACTGTTTCGGAAAATTCTCTCTTTGTACTCGGAACATCTTCGTTGAGTGACTTCTTAACCTCGAATTCAGTTCCGTGCTGTTGTTTTTCTTCCAGTTGGTCATGTGAATGATTTGTCTCAACACCATTTGTTGATGCTAAACCATCGTCTTTCACTTCACCTTCACACTGGGGAAACGAACCGGAACCAAGTTTTTCACAGCCAAAAGCTGTGTGCACGGAAAATGCACGTGAATATTCAAAGCTTTCCTGGCAAATCTGGCAGACCAAAGAAGACTCTAGAACAAGGAAATTAGATGATAAAAGCTCTTTAAGCTAAATTGTCTGATGACAGAGAATCTTTGGGCTCAAGGAAATTGGGGCATGGGTTCTCTGCATGAGAAATTCCTTTAAAAAGTTATGAATGGTGTACATTTTGAAGTTTAACGCATATCGAAAAAAGGAATCTAAAATTTTGTGCAAATGCTCATCAGACAATATGCAAATCAAGTCACGTGAGCTATTAAGGCAAGTTTACGTGAAAAAAAAAAACATCAGTTTATAAAAACAGTCATTCAAAAAATGGTCACCAAACACGTTCCCTCGGCTACGTCCAAAAAATCTGTGTCACGAACTTTCTTGAATATTTTGTTGACAATGTAAAACAACCGTTTTTTTTTCTAGTAGCCAATCCCCTTATCAAACAAGTTTCGAGTTGTTCACAGTTTCTAAATTATTAACTTAAAAGGCTCAGCCACAAAAATAATATACCAATTAGTCTCAACATCATGTCGCTAATTAAGAGTGGTGCCATTTTGCCAAAAAGCATTTTGGACTAAAAATAGTCGGCTTAATATTTCACTTGTCTAAAACTGAATCCAATCATCATTCGGAGTTATTGAGCCAATACCTACAGGGTTTGTTTGGAACTTATTTTGTGTTATGTTGAAAGCTTTTAATTTGAAAAATGCACAAAACTCTGTTTTTAAAAGAAGTGAAAAGGAGACCAACACCTTAATTTTCTTGAGGACGATTGCAGTGTTTATTTTCTGTAGGAAAGAGACTCCAAGAATATTGAATAATTTCGTCGTCGCGTCAGTATTCGCTAATTTTTGTTGTCAGTAGTTATAGAGAAAAGATAGGTCCACCTGATTGCGAACTCCTGTCAAGTGATAAAGATTTTCTTCGTAGACTGAGGAAGATTTTAGTGAACTAATCGTCTGTTGTGCAATAGAACATAGTATTTCAATTAACCCGATAGCAAAACAGCAAAAGACTATCTTTAAAATGGTACACATGTAGTTGGAGTAAAAAGTGCCTAAAAAATTATTTGTTAAAACCAGAAGTTCATAACGCGGTTTATGAGTTTCTGCTAAAACTGAACTCACCTTTCCGCATTTGGCGTGGTTTTGGTGTACATAGTCCGCATTCTTTTACTAATGATGGTCCCAGCCAAAATCTTAATTCTTCGCCAGCCGTAATGTCCCTTGTGGATCTGAAGTAAATGTTATCGTCTGTCGATCGAATCGCCTCCATGTTCTGTTCTTCTTCGGAGAGAGCTGGCCTGGCTTTCTGCATCCAGGAAATATCGTCCTGCTGCAAAGAATCGTATTCAGTGACCGAGTCTTTTTCCTCTGGATCCTGCAATACAAATATGAAATAAGTATATGAACGCAAGAAATCGAAAGGCAAAACGAGTTTTGTATGGTGGGACTTTTCTAAACCAAATAACTAAGTACTTTAATTTTGCTCTTATGAAGCCTCTCTCGTTCCAAGTCGTACTCAAGATCAATGCAGTTGTGATCACTAAATAATGCGAACTAACGTTGTCAACACCGTTCAGCTAACTTGATTTTTGCTGGAGAGCTGACAGCCATGGGCTGGAGTTGATTTTCAGTATATTTTCGTTAGTTTTAACTACGATGCAACAAAATATAGATGTTCTGGTTCATGAATCAGCCCCACATCGTTTTTCTTCTCTGGTGTGAGAAACTAACGGCGAAAAACTCTGATTGCTAGCTTTCTTGGCCTCTTTAAAATGTAAACCGTTCCCAGCAAAGAAAGAGAAACAGGCCAAAATAGAGGTTTTCCTAACATATTTAACTATAGGCGACTACTTAGTCTCCATGTCAGTAAATGTTTTGATCATCTGAAAATAGTCGAGAAACGCTAACATAATTTGTTCCTGGATCGACTTCAAAGCTTTTGCTTCGAAATGATGCCCTCTGATAAATTCTTAGTTATATACCTCTGATAGCACAAAATCAAGTCATTTTTTTGCTCGCTTTTAGCAATGAAGAAGGCTGGAAAATATTGCTTTTGTACGTTCAAGCTGCTGAAAATCGTTTGATAATGGAGAGCAGAGAAATCATACGGCGATCGTAAGTCTCAAGAATGTTTTCTACGAATGTATTACCACCGCTTCAGTATTTTTATTCTTAGCACGAATATTTTCAAAGTTTGTACTTATGCACTTCCGAGGTGATCGATCATGGCTGCCATATCGAGTGGTAAAACAACGAAGTGTTTCAAGTATCACAACAAAAGCATTTGACTAGTCAGGAAATGTATGGTTCAATTTTTATCACAGACTGAACTACTAAATCACCTTTTAAGTGCATGAAAGTTTTCCTGTCCGTTCTCCCCGGCAGTAAGAAAGTGTTTTGTTCAGTTTTACGTTTAAGAGAAAGGTGGGTGAAAATACCTCAATCAAAGTTAAATTATAAGGTATTAGGAACATGGTTTTTGAGGCCGGCAGCATTAGGTACTTAGGATTTTATTGCACTAATTTGAATGCGCGAAAACTTCCTACACTAAGATACTGTGTGGGGTACGCTGCAATTTTATTTCAAATTCAGGCAAGGAAGTGCAAACGGATCGGCAGGTGTGTCGTATTAATAAAGAAACCACAGTTTCTAAACGTTGTCTCTGTGAAGAAAACTTTTGATAGGCATTCTTACGTATAGTAGAACCTCTTGCTGGAACTGAATACTTCTTTTTGCCAAATGTTAACGGATATAATCGTTTTACGTCAGTGTAAGTAGAAAACCCTTTGATTCCCTTCATTGATTTAACAGAGTCCACACTAATGGCATTACCTGTAATATTCCTTGAAAATCTACTACGGTTAGTAACGTCTGTGGACTGAAGCAGCGCCGAGATCGTTGTTCTGGGCTCCCGACAATTGCCCCCGGCGACGGACTTAATGAATTACGTGAGAGCGTTTCGATCCCTTTAACCTGATTGGCTAATCGTATAGTGGCTTTTTTAACAGCCGGCCAATCAAGGCGCGTGCTCAAAATCCTGGTACACAGCTGGTGGCCCAGAAGGGGGAATTTCGGCCCTAGTTCGCAGACAGACTTGAAGAAGAGGCTATTGTCACGAGGATATTGCAGTCTAATGTTAATGAATTCTGTGCTGAAGTCCGCATTACTTTGCTAACTTAACCCAGGCAGAAAATGCTGTTGTAGAGTTATGGAGAGGATATCAACCAAATTTAGCCAGGGAGCTCTAACTATGATGCTTTTGAGTGTTTTTTTGCAGGTATACCATTAAAACTTTAACGCGGGTGGCCCAACTTTTTCAACGTTCATCTTAGCCTTGCCATCCCCAGCCAACAGACAAAGGGAAACAATTTTAATGCCAAATTATTGTCTTAAATAGCAAAACTAAGCCATTAATTTTTGAATTCAATAAATGCGAAAATAGTTTTAGCTTTTTAAAACTGAGAAAAGATAGCAAATTAAGCTCCACATTTCCCCTTTAACCAGATGTTTAGCTTCGTCTGTGGCGCAGGCTTTGTTTTTTGATGGATTAGCAAATTCGAATTTTTTTCTTATTTATCGAGATGAACATAGAAAACGAGCGAAAATTTGACTAATTTTTAAGCCATTTGAATGTCTTCAAGTCGCAATCACTATGTTTTGACCAGAATGTGAAATCATTCACGTATTTTGAAGTTTATTACACTCCCATTTCAACCTTTTGCATGTTCAGTATAGCTACGGATTGAGAAGACCCAGATAATAAAAGTTTATCAGGCCCGATCAAAACACGAAAAAAGGGAAAACATGTTAAAAAAGAAGTGAGTGACCCATCATTGTTAAAATGTAAAGGAAGAAGCGTCAATAACTTTAAAATAAATGAAAGACCCTATTTAATGAAATGGTTAAAAACCTTTCCAGGAAAATATGGAATCGAATTATTGTTTAAAAGTAGAGAATAGAGGCTAAAATTTTGAAACCGGCAGTTTCACTTAAGTCAACAATATTCACACCTACAAAAAATATGTTTAAAAATGATAAACACGGAGGATTACAAAATGTGTACCGTTGACGCTTAATATTTCATCAAGACAATGAGAAAAGAAATGGGCGATTGCAAACGAGGCGTCTGCATTGCATTTAATTAGACATGTCATTTTTAGTTTTTCATTCGATTTCGTTAGAAAGGAATGTCCCTAAAGATGAATAGGGTTCCTTCTAAGCTTGATTTAATTTCAGGTCTGTCAGTACACGACATACGTATGTTTAACCAATGTTACAAAGAGTTCTTTTTATCGACTTGGCAATACACACAATCGTTAATTAGTTGTAGCTAATTTTTCTCTGGATATATCTTTTAATCATCGCAAAGGAATCTTTTTAAATTCACGTTTGCCACATACCTAAGTTCAACTATAATCTCTGATGCCTAATTTTACATTACCTCGTATTTTCTTTCTGTTCTTTCTTCGATGTGGTTTAACTTGTTCAAGTCTATATTCTTGTAACCTTTTTCTTCTTGTAGCTGTGAGAATTTCAAGAGTTATCTTCTGTGAGAAATTTGTCTCTATTAACTGTAAGCTACAATTCGTGTCCAGGAACAATAGCATCCTTAAAACTACTGAGTGTTTTGCGTATCCGTCCTCTTCAGAAGCTTTTCTAATTTTCATGGCGCGAAAATCAGTCCAAGCTCGTTATGCATTTTTCATTTAGTGACAAATGACAATATGTTAGCCAGATCGTAAGTGTCTTAAATAAACACCACTTAAAATCAGCATTGTAAAGGTGTAAAATGCTTTGATATATTGATTGTGGAGTCCACCAACTAATGTACTCTTGCTGTTTGCCAAATGTTTGATTCTCAAACCTGATCTTCAGTTGTCACAAAGCAACTTGATTTTGATTCTTTTAACACATGCCTTGTACACACTCACTCCTAAAGAAGACTGGATCGAAAATGGACAACATTGTAACTGGAGGCCTAATATTTCTCGTGTTTCTGAAAATTTTTACAATAAATTTTTATTTGTTGTGTGATTTTGTCTGTTTTATTCTACTTTTTGTCGTACATCGTTTTAACAACGACATTTCGACAATATACGGTATTTTATTATGTTGTTTGGTGTTGTTTCATTTTAATTTCCTCTTCGTGCAGAAACAATCAACAGTTCCTTCGAAAAACAAATCCTATCGACGCTATTGTAAAATCAAGCTTAACTTTCAGCTTATTCTCTATCGTTTTCGTTTCGTTTTCTTTAACGATGACAAAGGTATAAATCATGTTGAAAATAGACAGAACATTTTCATGAAGATGAATATTATTACTAGAAGATGAGAACTTGGCATATGTTTTCAAGTTGTGTTGAGTATGTTGGCTATTAAATCTTGACTCAAACTTCATTAACACCTTGTAAATAGACCTCCATTTATCCCGGAACAACTTTGGTTTCAATCTTAAGGTCTTACTAACAGCAAAGAAAAAAGTTACACTTCCCCTTGTCAATTATTCGAGTTGATTGACCATCCGTTGAGATGAGATGGGCAAAGTTAAATTCATTATTGAGCAGAAAGAAAGTTGATTTCAGTCTGAGGATGAACAAAGTCTTGATGCAGCAAAATGAAGGCCTCGTACAACATTGTTCTTCTTGAAAGAGTAAATATTAAACCACGCAGTGAATGGAAAGTAAACCTACTCGAGTGCCATTGACTTTTTGGCGCTATTTGTGCTAACAAGTCTTCGAGGAACGTAAAAAATGGCTCCCAAACTAATTGTAGCAGTTTATAAGTCATTTACGGAAGAAAATATCATACTGGAAACATTAAAGGCAGAACCATAAAAATTTTTTTCAGGAATGAATACTCTTCTAAAGAATTTGAATTGAAATTAAAGTATCTGATCAGGTTCGTTCCCGCGGCGGAAGCTAGTTTAAAATATCAAGTAATATGCTCTTTGTCTACCCATCCCAGCAATTTGGCGTTATATACTAGTTTTCCCACTTCTCTGGTAAAATATTCGGATATTCAAAAGCAGCTTGTTCGTGCGCACTCGGAAAAACAATTCTCGTACATTTTAATGCGTCTAAACGATCTATGCAATGCATGACCCAAACAGTTCTTGAAAATGAAAATTTGACTTAACTGTTTTTATTCAGCTGAGAAGATCATGAAAAAGTTACCCTCATTCTTTCAACTATAATAAGGGAAAAATTAAAGCACTCCGTTTTTAGCTTAATTACAAACCTGTTACAGATTGATTATTATTAGGTCAAAAATAAGTAGCTGAACTAGTTCCTATTCATCTTCTTAATTTGGTTTCCTCACTGCGCATTCGGACTAAAATCAGAAGTATCAAACACATTTAATTTCCGCATAGTCGTGGCAAAACTCCCGATAGATTAAAATAATAATGAGTTTTTTTCTCAATTTCTCGTTTAATTGCTGTTATGCACCTAGTAAAAAAATAATCAGTTCGAGCTGTACTTAAATATAGCCTTAAAAATGGTAGTGCGGTTTTTCATCTTATCTTCACAGTTAACCGACTTCACGTTTGTCGCACGAGTTATGCTTTTCAATTCGTGCGACTTCGTTACTTAGTATTTTTCACTTGAATTGTGCATGAAACTTTCCGTTTCTCTGTACTTAGCTTTTCAAAGCCATGAAAACACAGTCAGATATCCCTAACGTTTTGAGCAAAAAAATACAAGAAAACCTTGAGGCAGTCCTGAAATAAATTTTTCGTTACCTGTTATCTGTAGATGTAACTTGGCTCTATCTGGAAGTATACTCGGTGATATGGGAATCATGGATAAAGACTTTTAATTATTTTATTCAAAAGGTCCGGATAAGAGAGATTTCAAAAAAGGGACTCGTAGTGTTTTTGCATATGTTTAACTTTCATGTAGTAATTCGAAGAGATGTTTCGTAACTTGCGTGAATCATAAAAAGTTCAGTTGATTTTGAGGAACAAGCTCTGAAGAATAAACTCAGCCTTAACAGTATATAACTCATTGAGGTTATCCCGTAATTTGTATTCTGACTGTTGTTCTTAGTTGCAAAGAGAATAATATCCCAATTTATAAAACTAAATCGGGATAAAAACCTAGAGATTAACTCAAATCATCTGGGATTTTTGTCTTTTTTTGTGTATCTATACATCAGGATTATTGATAAAGAAATTAAAATCGCAAAATCTCAGAGGTAAGTAACACTGTGCAATTGATCTTATTTTTGCTTTAAGAGCTTCGCGTTCCGTTTTTTCCCCTGCTGTTAAAGCAGGGTTAATATGGTCCTAAATCTAATAACCATGAAATTTCTTACTTACCTCCAAAGGCGCACTAGATCTTTCTAGGTACTGAATTCTTTTGATCAATCTGGTGAAGTCACCATTAAACGGTCCGAAAAAATTATTTTCGGCGATAAAACTCATCGCCCACACTCGACTTTCGTTCTTCGCGAATATAATTTTAAACATCTTAATCTTTGCGGCCAAGAAAGATTTAACTGAGATATTTCTTGCTCTGAAATTTTCAGAATTCAGTAGAATCTGAAGAGTCTAGATAATTCTAAAAAGTCACTGAAGGTGGAAAGGGGAAATGTTTCATCCCTTGAAGTGAAATAATTATAAGATAACTACTTGATTCACAGAAGACGCCAAAGAAATGACAATTTGTTGATACTTGACTGGGTTTTATTTTTGCGTTTGAATGTGGGAACGCGTGCCTGTTTCACATCTGTTGATTTAATAGGTTTTAGTCCTTTAATACATTGTTTAGATAAAATACCTTTGTTCTTCATTTTTTTAAAAGTATCTATTATTGCCACTAGAGGCTTTTAAATACATGTCGACAAGAGACATCTGTAAAAGTCCAATGAATCAAATTTAACCCAAGTCACTAATTAAACCAAATTGAGACCAGCTTTTCGCCGCGTGTGGGGTTGTTTTTGAAGATCTCTATTGTTACTTATGCATTCAAAGGCTTTTTTACTGCTTTCCCTCGGTTTTAGGATATCTTAAAACATTTTGAATCCATATGGTTAAATTCCCATGTATAAAAATTGTTACTCAGATTTTTCCTTTCCCAGGAACATTAAATATATTGTTATCATAATTATGAGACTACTTTGTGGCTTCTTGCAATATTTAAAAAATATATAAAGTTAATATAAATATAAAAAAAAAAATTGATGTCTTGAGATGTAGTGCTAAGTCCTTTTTTCGTAATAAATTCATAAGTGTTTTGCCTTGTATAACGCTGAAATTAAAATCCACATCTTGGTTGTCACAGGAAGTTAAGCGGCGCTGCCGCAATTAATCGTAATTTGTCGGTAACTCTTCGTGAGAATTCGCCAAATGGTTCGTTGTTAATGTTACGAGGTCAGGATTTTAAGTCCAGACTTTACACCTACTTTATTCGTCCAAAGAAGTAAAGAAATGTAAAAATGAAAGAAAGAAATCGAATATGGAGGCATATTGTCATTTCAAATAGTGTTTTTTAAAGAGACACTCAAGTTTATTTTCATTCAAAGGGGTAAACTCAACGTCTCCTTCTTTTAGTCCTGGTATAAGGTTGGTGATCATTCTCGTTCATCATAAATATAAATACCTCGAACTGAAACTGTAGAATTTAGGCTTGAGATATCTGGATCCTACGTACAAATCCACGAGTTTTCTGTATATCTAAAAAAAATCACTCCCTTGAAATGTCCGTACAATACCAAAAAAATGTTATTGCCATTTAGTTCAGAAGTTAGGGTAGAAAACTAATTAACGGACGGCGAGCCTGAGCTGACTTAAGGAATCCGAGTAAACATTTTAGGGTTTAAGATTAGGAAATGTAGACAGCTTAACTGCATGCGCCAGAAGTACAGTATCTATTTATTTACACTAGAAGTTGCGGGGAAACGGGATAGTCTATTTCAAAGGATTAAATGAACTGCAAAAACCGTGGACTAAGATCCTGCTAGTTGGAAACGTTGGATCTCTAGAAAAGAGATCAAATCAGCCAAAATATAAAGAAACAAGAACGAGAAGTCCGAAGACTACAGCAAAGCTGATTTAAAACAACGTGTATTGTTTTTTATAACAATATTTCGGCTGGCCATACCAGCCTTCTTCAGGTTTACAGATGTTACTGAACTGATGTAGCAATCACAATATTATTTCGCATTTGATAGGTAAGGCCATGACTCTTGAACCTCATGGCCTAAACCGCCGTGACGAATTATTGTAATCCATGTCCTTAGTATTTTTCCTTTCCAGTTTTTATGTTGTACGTTATTTCCACTTTTCCTCATTTATTGCGACATTCTCCATCTATATAATATTGTGATTACTACATAAGTTCAGTAACATCTGTAAACCTGAAGAAGGCTGATATGGCCAGCCGAAATATTGTTATAAAAAACAATACACCTTGTTTTAAATCAGCTTTGCTGTAGTCTTCGGACTTCTCGTTCTTACAGTCTATTTCGAATTTTTAATCCACCCAACACAGGGTTTTAGTGAGTGGTTAAACGTCGTCACATGACAGAGACCTTTTTAATTTCTCAGTTCCTTTTGTATCACGATGGCCCGTGAATCTTCAGCACTGACACAAAATATAAACTATCAGTGGAGAACATTCCTTTGACTCTCCGACTTCCTTTCCAGGGGCGGATTATACCCAGAAAATTCAGAAAGGGGTGGCCAGGACACTTGAAAATATATCTCATAGATACTTTTTATTTTACTGAGAATTCTTTGAAAAAGATACAAAATTTTTAGGCTCCCTTGGCCAAACCCTAAATCCACCCGTGCCTTCGAACAAAAATCGCGTCGATCATGTTTACAGGTCATTTTTTCATCCTGTGAATTTCAGGCCGAATCAAGCTTCCTTCAACAATATTCGGTCGTAATCTCATCTCAGTTTTCATCTCTGTCCGAACTGAGCACACAAGAAGGCTCAGCTCCTCTCCGTGCCTGACCGGCTCACACACTGAACTTAAACGTTTTTATTCTGTTGATGTGTGACTCCTACTGTACCCAACGTATAATGACCTGATGTAATGGTATACGTGGCTTGGCTCTGAAATGGATTAAGAACTATTTTTCCAACAGACTTCAATTTGTAGAATACAATGGTTATGTTTCGTATCGTGCTAATATCATGTGTGGCGTTCCCCAAGGTTCAATACTAGGGCCTTTGTTTTTTCTACTCTACATCAACGATATAATCAACACGTCAACAATATTACAACTGATATTATTTGCCGATGATACAAACGTATTTGTGTCTCACAAGGATAAAGACTGCCTCACTAATATACTGAATGCTGAACTAAATAAGTTGTCAATATGGTTTAGAGCTAACAGGCTTTCATTAAACTTGAAAAAAACCAAATTCATTGCATTTAAACCATCCCAAAAGCGTACAAATCAAACTATTCAACTTTTAATTAATAGTCAAAAAATTGATCAAGTAAAAGAAACAGTTTTCCTGGGGGTAATCATGGATGAAAATTTAAATTGGAAATCTGAAATCTCACATGTCGCCAATAAAGTTTCTAAATGCACAGGAATTATTCGTAAATCCAGTTTCTATTTATCCACGAAAACCTTACGAACACTATATTTTTCTCTAGTCTATCCATACCTTTTTTACTGCAACTTAGTTTGGGCCTCTACTTACAGAACTAACCTTATTCGTCTTGAGATTTTACAGAAACGAGTGATCAGAACTATAGCTAAAACCACTTTCGATGCACATACTGATCCAATCTTTCAAAATCTTGGTATCTTAAAATTTCATGATATATACTTAATACAACTAGGCTTATTCATGTACTCCTATCAAAACCATACTCTACCTTTAAAATTTCATTGTAAATTTACCTTACAAAGTCAAATTCATTCGTATAATACAAGAAACTCGTGTAAATTTCGTCTGCCTTTCTGTCGTACTCGAACCAAGCAATTTTCCGTTTTTTATCAAGGACCTAAATTTTACAACACCTTAAACACCAACATCATCAACGCTTCCTCACCTTTCTCCTTTAAAAGAGCACTTAAGGCATTTATTTGTAATAATTATTAGTATACTTCAACAAAAATCTTGGGAAAAAGCCTTTTAATATTCAACATTTGTACATGTAAACTTCCGTAACATTGATTAGTTTAATTTTTTACCTGATATTATATTGTACCCGTCGCCGTAATTTTTATGCCATCTTTGAAAAATTGTAATTGAGGAGGCCTAATTAACATAAGCTTTATAGTTTCTTTTAGGCCTCCTCGCCATCTCTTCCTATATATATATCTTTTTTCTTTTGGCATCTTTAAGTAATTATTGTAATTGTGTGGCAAATAAATAAAATACCTAAAAATACCTAAGTAACGTAACAATTACATGAAAGTGTTAAAAAAACTCTCCCCTTAGTAAGGACTTCACAGAGTAAACCTCCGTAGAATTCGAGTTATCTTAATGCACTCACAGAATTCTTTTAAATATGTTCATTTTCCGGTTCAACCAATTTAATATATATTTTTATGCCTCCATATTGGACTCTGTTGAATAGATTTTCTATTTTGCATCCCTTTAAACTGCTGTAAATGCAATTTTTTAAATATGAATAAATCACAGAACTACAAAATATTTCGACTTTTTCACAGTCATAAAATTCTTCTGTAGCCCCCTTTTAGGTTAATTAAAGACCGAAATGACAGATTTTCCCCTACCCCTTCACATACTTCAACTAGTCGAAATCCGTATCCTTTCATATACCTGAAGACTGAAAAAGGAACCCATTTATATATATATATATATATATAGCCGAGCCTCCTGGTATAGGTCGTACCATTATCGCTCTTGGTCGTACTGGCTATTATAGGGGCTAACCCCCCCGGCTTGAAATGCCGCTTTTCGGCAAAATTTCCGAGTGCAAATTGAATCCCTGGCTTGGGTTTATAGATACATTATGCCAGCGTATAATTGAGCATAATGCTATAGTCGGAGCACCCTAGTAGTGTAAACTAAGGCTTGGAAAACCGCTGCAAGAACTGTGAACGATCAGTGTAGCTAAACGTTGAATCAAACAAGATCGTGATCAGTCGAAAAAGGTAAAAATAGAATTAAAGTAAAAAGATTTGCTATTTCCGTAAATGTAAGTATGAGACATTTCAACTTTCAAGTAGACCACGAGTAGTCCCCATTTTTCCTCAGGGATAGTAGAGCGAGCGAAACGCGAGAAAAGCGCATCTGGCTTTTCTCGCGAGGGGTGATTTTCACGCGCGCTCTCTATTCGTTCGCTCTAATTATCCCTGAGGAAAAATGGGGCCTTTTTGTAGTCTAACTTTCAAGCGCTTTTAGTAAGAAATCAACTTATTATAAGGCTTGGTTACTTTCAAAGCCTGGTTATGCCATCATCATGCCAGGCTGTAAACCGATCAGAGGGTTACTAATTGGCGTATTAAAGAATCAGCGAGTCTCCTAACGATGGAGATTTCCATTGAAAGAACAAATTTTGAGTGCTTTCAATTTCTAGCATTATTTGTCGTTTATTTCTTGTAAATTTGTAATTGATGCAGTACGATCAGTCAAGCATAATGCTACTTTTCGAGCATGATTATAGGCATAATGCTGTTGTCTTGAGGATGATGACGCTCGAAAGGATAATGCTCAAATTTTCGAGCATAGCATGGATGTATGTAACCCTAACCCTCGCTCGTTTAAACGACCTCGGCGGGACTGTCCCTCGGCGGACCGCGGGAATGGTATTTTTTTTAGGTATTTTTATTTATTTGCCACACAATTACATTACTTAAAGATGCCAAAAGAAAAAAAAAAAATGTAGGAAGAGATGGCGAGGAGGCCTAAAAGAAACTATAGAGCTTATGTTAATTAGGCCTCCTCAATTACAATTTTTCGAAGATGGCATAAAAATTACGGCGACGGGTACAGTATAATATCAGGTGAAAAATTAAACTAATCAATATTACGGAAGTTTACATGTACAAATGTTGAATATTAAAAGGCTTTTTCCCAAGATTTTTGTTGAAGTATTACTAATAATTATTACAAATAAATGCCTTAAGTGCTCTTTTAAAGGAGAAAGGTGAGGAAGCGTTGATGATGTTGGTGTTTAAGGTGTTGTAAAATTTAGGTCCTTGATAAAAAACGGAAAATTGCTTGGTTCGAGTACGACAGAAAGGCAGAAGAAATTTACACGAGTTTCTTGTATTATACGAATGAATTTGACTTTGTAAGGTAAATTTACAATGAAATTTTAAAGGTAGAGTATGGTTTTGATAGGAGTACATGAATAAGCCTAGTTGTATTAAGTATATATCATGAAATTTTAAGATACCAAGATTTTGAAAGATTGGATCAGTATGTGCATCGAAAGTGGTTTTAGCTATAGTTCTGATCACTCGTTTCTGTAAAATCTCAAGACGAATAAGGTTAGTTCTGTAAGTAGAGGCCCAAACTAAGTTGCAGTAAAAAAGGTATGGATAGACTAGAGAAAAATATAGTGTTCGTAAGGTTTTCGTGGATAAATAGAAACTGGATTTACGAATAATTCCTGTGCATTTAGAAACTTTATTGGCGACATGTGAGATTTCAGATTTCCAATTTAAATTTTCGTCCATGATTACTCCCAGGAAAACTGTTTCTTTTACTTGATCAATTTTTTGACTATTAATTAAAAGTTGAATAGTTTGATTTGTACGCTTTTGGGATGGTTTAAATGCAATGAATTTGGTTTTTTTCAAGTTTAATGAAAGCCTGTTAGCTCTAAACCATATTGACAACTTATTTAGTTCAGCGTTCAGTATATTAGTAAGACAGTCTTTATCCTTGTGAGACACAAATACGTTTGTATCATCGGCAAATAGTATCAGTTGTAATATTGTTGACGTGTTGGTTATATCGTTGATGTAGAGTAGAAAAAACAAAGGCCCTAGTATTGAACCTTGGGGAACGCCACACATGATATTAGCACGATACGAAACATAACCATTGTATTCTACAAATTGAAGTCTGTTGGAAAAATAGTTCTTAATCCATTTCAGAGCCAAGCCACGTATACCATAGTGTTCAAGTTTATCAAATAAGATGGAATGATTGACTGTATCGAAAGCTTTCGAGAGATCTAAAAAGACACCAACCGCTAATTCACCACGATCAATAGCAGATGAAATTTTTTCATGCAAATCAATCAAGGCAAGCGTCGTAGAGTGGTTTTTCCTGAAGCCGAACTGGTTATCACAGAGAATATGTAAATTAGTTAAATAATCATACAAACGATTATAGATGATTCTCTCTAGAAATTTTGAAAAGCTTGGTAGAACCGAGACAGGCCTATAGTTAGTGAATAGTGACTGGTCATCAGCTTTAAACAGAGGTACCACACGAGCTATTTTCATTTGATCTGGTACAATGCCATGAGCGATCGATAAATTCATAATGTGAGCCAGAGGTCCCGAAATGATTTGAATGAATTCCTTAATTATAGACATTGGAATATTATCATATCCAGCCGCTTTCCCGGAAGCAAAAGATTGAGCAATGGTAATAATTTCATCCTCTGTTGTTGGGCTAAAAAAGATTGATTCTCGAAATGATCCAGATAGAAAATCTTTATGTGAACAAGGAGGAGGCTGTATCTTCTTTGCGAGGTTGGGACCAATACTAGAGAAGTAGCTGCAAAACCTATCTGCTACTTCCACTGGATCAGAAATCTCCTGACCGTCTGACTTAAATATTGTATTTAATTGAGGTCTCGACTTTTTTCTATTTAAGACTTCGTTTAACATTTTCCAGGTCGCATGTGTATTTGATTTAGCATCTTCCAATTTCTTTTCATAATACCGACGCTTAGCCAAACGCAAGGTGTGATTCAATTTGTTCTTGTATCTTTTGTAGAGTGAACAATTGTCGACTGTTGGAACTTGAAGATATTTTTTGTAAAGTTTATTCTTTGTTTTAATTGATTTAATTGATTTCGTTAACCACGGTTTTTTAAAGCGCCTCTGCTTTCTAGTCGCCTTCTTGAGAGGGAAGCAATCGTTATAAATCTTTGTATACATTTCATGAAAGCGTTTGTACGCAATATCTGGCTCATCACAAGTTTTAATCGAAGACCAATCAACAGCTTCTAGTTTTTCAACAAAAGTAGGAATATTATTCGGATTCTTATCTCTAATAAAGAAGGGGTCTTGTCGACATCGATTTACCGACGTGTTAACGTTATCTGAATGAATTGAGAAGACGGGTAGATGATCTGAAATGTCAGTAAATAATAAGCCGCTTCTCGAACGTTCAAAAAAGTTGTTCGCAAAAATATTATCTATTAACGTAGCAGTATGTGAAGTAATTCTCGAGGGACGCGTAATCAAAGGAAAAAACATATTAGAGTACATTCCATCTAGGAATTGGCGAATTGGAATGAAGCGGGAATCCAGCCCAGTCTCTTGCGTCCAGTTAAGGAACGCCTGGAAACAAATATTCACACGATATGTTTTCGTTCGATCGTAGTGATATGGCTTCATTTAGGTAGTGTACCAGGGAAAAAAG
Organism: Porites lobata; assembly: GCA_942486035.1. Taxonomy (NCBI): domain Eukaryota; kingdom Metazoa; phylum Cnidaria; class Anthozoa; order Scleractinia; family Poritidae; genus Porites; species Porites lobata. The sequence goes on from CALNXK010000042.1 coordinate 1,046,040, forward strand.
AAACAAAAGATGGCAGAAGGTTGTTCTGCGAGTTCTGAAGTGGATGACAGCGGTATGTATTCCATCGTCTTAATTCATAAATTTCCGTTTTTCGCCTACAGTTCGGACAGTTCGATAATACAGTTTCACCCACATGAGGGAAATGCAAGATTTTTTCACAGGATTTTGCAAGTATAAACGAACGTCAATTTCGGTTATCTCAACCTGCACGGAGCACCATAACTTGTAAAATAAGAAAGCTTACTTATAAGGACAACCTTGTATATTTTCCTGTAGCATCGGCGTACGGGAAAAATTTTGTTGGGGGGGGCTGAACATAATTTGCCCGAATGAAACTTGTTGGTCACATATGCACAAGATGATTCTTTCGTGACGTCAAGTTTTCTTCGCCGTGCCGTGAGAGTACGGGCGTTCAAAATAGTGCAAATATTTCGGTAAATCGAGATGAACATTTCTAAAATACAAAACCATGAAGTGAGAGATAAAACGTACCAATTTGAACTCTAAAAGAAGTATGAAGAACGATTACTTCGACACCCAAATGTGTCAATAATCCTTTGCATGTCACTCTGCATTGTCTTGTTTGCATACTGTCTTTCAATGTTAATAATGGCGATACTGCGAAGTTGGTCTTGTCCCATTGTGGATCTTAAAAATATCTTGATGCGGCAAAGGGCGCTGAAAGACCTTTCAGCAGAGCACGAGGTTGCAGGAATTGTGGCCAGGATGGAGATAACTTTATATAGACCAGGTAAAATGTAATGGAGACCATTTTGATGCATGGTCTTTACCATCACGGCTGCGTTTTTTCTCTGGCATGGGCCCCCGCAGTCGTAGTTTTCAAAGATTGACTTCTCACTTGATAGCATTTCACTATCCACGCCACAGAAATTTCATACAGTTTGGATGTTGTTGATGCTTGGAGAACGGCTGAATATGATTTCACCCAATGCGCACAAAACCTACAGGTCATTGCCCTCAAACCTTGATTGAAGTTCACTGACGACTTTGTCAATACATGTGTAATAAACTGTGATACGAAAGTGGTCTTTTGCCGTCTGTTGTGAGCTGTCGTTCGCTGCAGCAGGTGTCTCACCTTACTGTGTCTTTGCCCGAACGGTACATCAGTTTTGCCCGAATAATACTATTTTTTTCCCGACAGGGGGGGCTGCAGCCCCCCCAGCCCCCCCGCCCCGTACGCTGATGGTAGCATGTTGAAAATAACTATATTGAATCTGAGAAAGGGGTTTTTTTTTTTAGGCCGTCCAAGCACTTTCAACTGGAGTCGAACCTATGACCCTCAATTAAGCTTACATTCTGGTTGCTAATCCCAATGATCTACCACACATAAACACACACACAAAAATCTATTTCAAATATTCACTAGACTTGAAATTCACCTTCACACTTCTATCATTGCACATAACTATATATTGACATTCCAGGCCCAGCAGCTGTATGCAGCATATGTCTTTCTAACATGAACCTAGTTTATTGACCTTTAATTCCTTCAAGTCTCTTGTAGCTGATGCAGTGGTAGAGTATCTGGATTGTTAACTAGGCCTCAGTTGTTCAAAAGGTGGATAGCGTTGTCCACCGGATAAATCTTTATCCAGTGGATAGCGCAGTTGGTTTTCAGAATACTTTTCAGCTGGATGGTGATTTATCTGGTGGTTAGCGCTATTCAATGCTTAAACAACTGGGGCCAGAAGGTCATAGGTTTGAATCCTATTGTGATTTCTTGGATTGTTTCTTCCAAGCTTCCTGTGACAGAAAAAAAAACATCTTTGTCATGTGTTCACCAGGCTTAAAATTCAAATTTCTAACAATATTGAAGTTCGAATGAGGCCTTTCACTACGGTTAAAATTTAAAATTATTTGCCTGGATTTTTTTAAATTTTAACAGAAGTGAAAGGCTCCATTTGAACTTCAATGGTTTAATCAGGACTGTTGACTTTTTTAGAGAAGTGCATGTTTTGTGTGTAGAAAATGAGGTGTATTTTCAAATTAGCAAGTTATACCTGCCAACTTTTTTAAGTTATAGGCGTTTTTCAAAATGTGTCAGTTAATGCTCTAATGGCACAAACCTTTCTACCAGGCATGACAAATTGGAGCACACGTGTGAGATCAAAGTTTTTGATCCGCAGGCATGACAATCACGCCTTGCTTAGACTTGACACTTGGCAGGTGTAACAAGTAACAGGGCCAATGCGTGATGAAATTGTGGTGTTGTGTTGGTGTGGAAGAGAACACATTATTTTATAAAATCTAGCCCTTAATCACAAAAACGAGAAATTCCAGGTTATGCATTGAAAGGTGATTTAACCCATTCGCCCCTGAGCTGCCCCTAACCACCCGTGCGGATCTACATGCCCGAACTTTGCAAGCTAATATTTTGCATCTGGATCAGATGGCCGCAAAGTGTACAACCTGTAAATGGCTTTATGGTAAGTTTTAGCTCATTACAGCAAGACAGTGACCAGAAAACTGCTTGACTAGCTTCAAAATGCATTCTTGGGCAAAATTTCCAGGGGCAAATGGTTTAATTGCTTGGGATACAAATGAAGTGCCATAATTTTCACCGTAAAACTTACTGTTTAGTTATGCTTGAATGGACTGATGTAATTATTCTTCCACTGACCATAAATGATGATTTTGTACACTTAGATATACCTCCTCTAGAGGATATGACAGAACTCATTGATCAAGTAAATATGTTACATAAAGATGTGTTACCTGGAAGACCAATAGAGTCTTCAAAAATACCCACAGATCCATCTACCAAGAAAAAAACTGAATCTTCCTCTAAGGTAACAACTCTTTGCACTTCTTTCTTACACTCTATATAAATTTTGTGAACTCGGAGGACCCTTTAATAAACCCTTTCATAGGTTTTTCAACCTTTGACATGTACCATTTTATTTAGGGAAAATCTGTTGACAACACTGGAAAGAACACGTCCATGAAGTGATATTAGTAAAATTGCCATGTTTGAAAGTGATTGGTCTTAGGTGAGCGAAGAAATAGCTCTGCAAAGTTGCAAAATTTTAGAGACGTTTTTACGGTGGGGTGGGGGTCTACAAACTTTATTGCCCTGGCACTTTCAAACTTGGTAATTTTACCAATTTAAAGGCGCTCTTTCCAACAGCGCTAACAGGCAGATTTTCATGAACTTGTTCATGAGAAAAGTTGAAAAACCCATCGAAAGGTCTATTAGTGTTTGAGATGGAGTTGTTGGGTAGAAAGGCTGTTAAGCACTGGCATGATTGCATAAACTATTATAGTTTACTGTCAATTTTGGTGTGGAAAGAGTTGGCAAAGTGTTCGGTTGGTTTTCCCGATGTACACTGATAACTACTTTTTGTGTTCTTGATTATATTAATATCAAAATATCAAGTATTTTTTGAAGTTTTGAGTGTTTTGAGTCTGTAATGAAATTCTTAATAATCAAAGGACTGAATTAGTTATCCTTGGTACCACCCTTAGTAGTTATTTGTTAATCACTAATATTCAGGTTTTCCATGCTTTGTTTCAGTAGAACTACCAGGACGCAAATTATACAAATAACCAACACAGAGCTGCAAATAATAATAACTTGGTCATCAGACAATGTCTGACTAAAATTTTCCCAAGTCTGTGGGGTAGAGAGATGGACTGTAGACTCATTTGTAGTAAAAAAAACTTCCATCAGCACAGAAATGGAGTAGCTGATTGGTCAGTTTTATAGTTGTTGACAGATAATTAACAAGTCTGTGGTTAAGTCTGGCTTAAGTTAGCAAGCAGTAGATATGTTCAATAAGTCACTAATCTCATTAATATGAATCTAACCACTAATAATGCAGAGGTCTGGACTGGGAGCAAAGGGAGTGTGTACCAGTATTTGATTTCTTTATTTGTTGTCTTTTCAGAACCAATCACTGGCTCAAAGTCAAAGTCAGAAATCTTTTGGTGGATTCAAAAAAGGATTTCTGAACAATCCCAAACCAAAAAAGGGAAAATCTCCATCTTTAGCAGAGCCTGGGAAAAAAGATGATATCCCTGTTATTAAGCCCAAGAATCCAGAGCAAAAAAAAAAAGGAATGGAGATACCGGAAGTACAGGAAGCAATGAAATCAAATATACCAAGTTTGGAAAACAAAGGTGATTAGGTCAAATCAAAATTATAATTTGCTATGTTGTCAGAGTACTATCATTTTATAATATATCTAGCTGGGTTTTTAAAAATGTTACCACCAAGAAGAACTATTCTACCCAGAAGTCCAAAGTCCAAAGTGGCTAATATGAATACTACATTTAAGAATGTCAACCACTGCTTTCTTCTCTTTACCTCCTTTCTCTCTCCTCGCTCTTGCTATTTTTCCTTTCCTTTTTCTTAGTTAGTGGGATTTTCAGCCTTACCTGACACAAAAAACCTGCCTTTTGGCCCTTTTCCACTCTTGGCTGCAAATTTTGCCAGTATCATTTTCAAAAACTTGGCTGGATACAAAAGAAAACATTTGTTGAAAAATAGTTAAATACACTATTTTTTTTTTCAATAGACTGGATAACTGAGGATCTCTTGAAGAAGATTGAAGGAAATCCTTCTCTGTCAAAGTTGCTTATGGACCCTAAGTTCACTGCTGCACTGTCACAAGTTCAGACAGACCCCATGAAGGCTATGGCCATGCTCAGTAGCAATCCTGAAATGCAGAAAGCTTTACAGGAGTTCAGTGCATTACTAGGAGAACACTTCACTTCACTTGGGAATTCAGCTGTGGGAATGGTAAGCGAGGAAATTATTTTGTAATGAAAAGAAAGAAACAGTTGGATAAAGTAGCCCTGGGTGGGGCCTGACATGACCCTAACAAAGGGAGCAGGATCGAACCAGAGTTACTATAGCAATGGCATAAGATCATTAAAAATCCAAGACACAGAGTCCCCTGGTGAAAAGTTGTCTATGAGGAAGAATGGCTAATGCTGATGCACATATTACAAAAATCAGACTTTGAGACTCATCAGAGAGGCTCACAGGATTTCAGGTTTGGGTAAAAACATTCCCAAAATATGTGATCTTAACAGTTAAATTAATAATTTTAATAAATAATAAATAAGTTAATTTTTAATTCACTGGCACAAACCATATATAGCAGTGGGAAAGGACTTGTAGTGAAATTTAGAGCCACACAAGCAGGATCTTCTAGTCAACATTTGCCAGCTCTAGCACATAAGGTGTAGAACTGAAGAAGTGATTATGTCGTAGGAATAACAGAACAAAGGATTCACTGTCACAGTAGTTGCCCTAATTATGTTCTTTGAACATATTTCTCTAAAGAATGCATAAATGAAAGTTGGGAAAACGTTGAGAGTTTCATCATCCACAATCTCACTGGCAGCAACATTTTCGTGAGTCTGAATCAAGGCAATTTTCACTTCATGATTGCATTAAATTGATGTAGTTCACTGTTAGCCTTTGTTTTAGTAAATCCATCAATTCAGATTTCACTCCAGTTTTGACTTAGGATGTATCATGTTTCCATAGAAATCTACAGTCAGTCAAGACAATGACATTGGACTTACTGAAAGAGCAAGTGCTAGACAACAACCTCCTGTTCCTCCATCCCCTGAGGATCAAGCTAAAATGCAGGAAATTCTATCAGATCCTGAAGTAATGAGAGTTCTACAAGATCATCAAATACAGAAATTATTGACCATGATGAAGACCAATCCTGATGCAGCACAGTTGTAAGTAAAGAATATTTTGTTACCATACTGTAAACTGCCATTTATAACCCCCCCAAGTTATAGGATATGTTGTTCATGTAATATATCAAAACATGAGACGCAGTGTTTCATCACCAGATGAAACACCGAGAAGAGAGTTGAAAATACGACGCGCAGCGGAGTATTTTTGACGAACTTCGAGGTGTTTCATCTGGTGATCAAACACTGTGTCGAATGTTTGATATTTCTTCTCAAACAAAATCATTTTTGAAAGAGAAATTAAGGATGCAAATACTGAGCAGTTTTTCATCCGATTTCCAAACACTCATTAAACATTAATTTTCTTTGTATTTTCTTTATGAATTATTAATGAGTTTGAGAAGTACTTGTCTTGCCTCGCTACAACTAACTGTAGCTTTCCAGCTATTTGTGGGGCAAGTTATTTAACTGCTAGTATATGCAAGAATGAAATTGTTGTTGGTACGGTTTGGTTATTTATCAATTCTGGTGCCATGAGCAGTTGGATTCCCCAGTTCCATTTCTTAAATATATTTATGTATAAAATATATAGTAAATGATTTTACATTATTGAGTCATTATTTCTAAACCTTATTATTCAGTCTTTGGCTTAAAGTTTTTGTTTTTGGTGAATGAACTCTCTCTCTGTCTATTGACAGTCAATCACTTTTTACCTTTGCAACATTAACAGCCTTTTCCTGATCCAAGGTTTGTAGATATTCAAAAGAATTACTCTCATAAAGGTGTATTGTATTGTTATCTATTTCCTTGCAGAGAAGTAAAGAATGCCAATGCTGATATGAGGGCTAAGATACAAAAACTGGTTGAAGTTGGACTGTTGGGTTTTGCTCACTGATCAAGTGTCTTCAATGTAACCCATATCATGATAGAGTGGACATTTGGAAAGAAAAATTGAAGCTGTACAGCAGTGGCATAACATCAAAAGCCCTCTACAACTTACTCTGCCATAATGACTGTTAAAGTAACAGTGAAAGATGAGAAAAATGTTGTTCCATGATTAGTGGAATGGTTTATTTATACATGTAGCTGTACAGTTTACAGGTGTCTGTGAACAAAATAGCACAACCAACATTGAAACAGGTCCACCACAATCAGAATAAAACAATATAATAGACATGGGCTAGTGAAGATAAGTATGAAAACAACAAGATTTACTTTACAGAGAAAACTTTATTGTTGTTCCTTGATATTTAATACATTTTTTCAAGTCTAAAATTAATCCATATTTTTACAACAGTTAGCAGAGGACCGACAGCAAACAACAGCAAATATAAAATAAAATCACCACCACATGCACATTTTACACTTTTGAAAGCAATCACGATCTTCTTAAGTGTTCTGCACAACTTTTTATTCACATGTATATTATTTGGACTTCTGTAGTTAAACTGTCCCAAAAAATGTCAGTTATTTTCTAAACAACAGTTCTCACTGGTACGACTGGAAAATACTCTACTGCTACAGCCACTATTATAACATTTTTTGATGTTGATAATAAAGGTGGCTTCAACTAGAACTGGTGAAAATCCTTTGTCCATCTTAATATCATCAATTGTTTTAAAGATGAAGACAGGATAGGTGATTTCAAGCTGATCTTTGTAACTGGATGTACAAAGGCCCTTGATATCATATCACATTGTTTTGTTTAGTCGATAGCAAGGAGTATTCCTAGCATTTGAAATGTTGTTTTACAAGGAAGACATTTTGACTGATAGCTGGTACTATCTGGGCTGTCAATCTTGTATAACATCTTGATGGTTTTGATGATGTAGCATCATCATTCTTTCTTCCCAAGTGACTCCTGCTTTACTTTGTAGTCACTCAAAGCTGCTTTGATTGCATCTTCTGCAAGCACTAGGAGTTTAAAAAAAAAATGCAAGTTAATTTAGTTACTGGCACCTGGTGAGTGTCAGGAACATCTTGAATGAAAATGTTGCTGAAATGTCAAGGTGCTCCCAAATGGCGCCATTCCGAAATAAAAGAATTTAACACATCCACCACTGCAGATTTTCCCAAAACAGAGTGCAGAGAAAGTCAGTTTTACAGCTTGTCCTTCAGGCAAGCTGTCGCTGGTTCGAAAGTTGTTTTGATCAGCTCCCCCCCTCCAAATTTTGACAAGAAGGATTGATTACAGTTCTTCTGTTATTTGATTTAGCCTAAAAGTTTACTTGCCCATCAGGCAAATTAAGAACAGAATTCACTAGCCCGATAACAAAATCCACAAGCCCCAGGCTATCGGACATGCTGCAAAAGATGCAGTTTGAAACTCAGTCCAGCTCTTTCCTGGTTAGCATTTGGGAAAAAGAAGCAAAACTGCTCTACTACAAGTAGTACTTATTTCATACAAGTTGAGCTCTGTGTTTGCTCTTTTTCCTGAAGCCAAATTATGGCTTGAGCATGCAAGTTTGAGCATGCGCAGAATGCAAAAATTTAAAGACTTGCACATAAAAGTGAGTCTGCCCCATTAACGTTTACCCACACTTTTTCCATTCCATTTCCTGATTGTCTTTTTAAATTTTGCTTTTGCTTCATGCAAGTTCATGATTTCCATTAAGACAAAAAAGAAGTTGCAATATAAAACTTCATCACTATAATAACAGATACACAGCTTAGTACAGCTCGTTACTCACTTGAACAATGGAGTTTAACAGGAGGAAGAGACAGTTCCTTTGCAATATCCTGGTTCTTCACTTCTTTGGCATCATCAATCTGAAATGTTCAGTGATATTATTGCATCAACATTTCAGCACCTACATTGTGCAATGTGCCAACCAGTGAGCTGTACTTCAGTGACAAAGCTGTCCCTCACGGTTTGCGAGACATGCATTGCATAATAAATGGTATAAGCCTAGTGAAATGCCCAGGTGGTACCCCCTACACTCTCCAAAGCTCAGTGCCGGGTTCACACAACATTTGTAACCAATTTTCAAGGACTTTTCGAGGACCACACTGGATTTTCAAAGACCACCTACTAGGAATATAATTTCACAGATTGTACGAGAATGCACATTCCCAGTCTATTCTAATAAAACTTTAAGGCTTGAACTATTTACTTCACCAACTTCTCCACTTTTTTCAGTTCACTGGTCTTTATTGATAGTTCATTATTGCATAAAACATAGAGCACTTTATGGAAATAACCTTTAAATTCTCTAAGCTATGATTTATATTCTGTCTTGGACAACCAAAAAGCTTCAAAAACTCTTTCCAGTCCACTACATTCAAAGTTGAAGTAAATTCAAGGACTTGCACAGAAATTTCAAGTCTTTTTAAGGATTTTTGTGAAATTTCCCCACTAATGTCAGTGTCTAGTATGTCATGGGTTTCAATCCTGTAACAGACTCAAGGTTTTGCTTTATACCATGATGAACATTTTTTCATTTATATTTCCTTATCAGATGGATTGATAGTAAAACAAGTGACACATGGAACTTGACAAAAGTCAAGCAACCACTGGGTACTTTTAAACTCAAGAGCTAGCCTTAAAAACTGTATTCCGCAAGAAAAAAGAACCAACAAGCAAACAAACTTACTGATTTTCCCTTAACCCATTCAGTGGCCAGAGAACTTGATGCAATGGCAGAACCACACCCAAAAGTTTTGAATTTGGCATCTACAATTTTACCATTTTCATCAACTCTGATCTGAAAAGACAAGACAATATAAAGTTCAAATTACATGCAAAGTGGTGTCATACTGGAAAACAATTCCTTAAGCTTCAGCATAACTACCTTTCACAGTCTTTGGTGATTTAAATGTCATGATGGGTGATTCCATGTTACGGACATTACGTTCAGATACTAAAATTAATATTTTAAACCCCAATTTAGATGTCAAAATGTTCATTGAGGGTGTTCAAACGTATCTAGAAAGTATTTTTAGTGTTCCCTTTGTACCTAATAAAAAGATGCTTTGGTTAGCTCTTAAGACCTTGAAGGTATGAGCTGAAGAAACTGTGTTGTGGACATTACAGTTTAAACAACCACTTTTTAAAGTAACTTTCTTTAAAGAGATTTTCCTGTGAATTTTTAACCATGAGCAGAAAACAATTGTGCCTTCAAAACATAACAATAATTAGATTTTTTAACTGTCAAAGAAAAATTCCATGCAACCTTGTTCCAGTGATTCTACAAACAAAAGTTTGTGTTGCGGACATTACACAAAATTGTTGCGGACATTACATTTTTGGGAACACATTTTTTATCATTCCCTTCCTAGTCAGTGTTGCTGACTGTGGCTATGTCCATTTGTTCTGCAGCTACTTGTCTAAAAATGAAGCTGTGAAATTATCATTTACTTTATTCATGTTCTTTTATAATATTATATAATCTCCTGCTGAGACCTAGTATCATGCAATACCAGTCAGATTCTTTTCTGCTATACTGACTCCTTAAAATAATTCCCAAATTGATTTTATTACATCTCAAGTAAATGTTGTGAGAAAAAAAAAAAACGTTCTCACTAGTGAGGATATTATTTTGTTTTTTACAAAACTGATTTAGCTACTGAAATTATCATATTTTGTCATTCAGTCTGACAGATAAAATGTAAATTTGCACTAAAATTGCACATTGTTCACTACACATTATATTACAAATTCTAGTTAAAAGAATAATACCCATTCAAGTTTGCAGAAGAAACAATGATGGTCAGTGGTTTTCCTCAAAAAGCATGCTTACAAACTGTTCTGAGCATGCTCAGCAGTGCAAAACCCCTGACCAGCTACTCATTGGCCATTTTGGAGTTGCATAGGGAACTGGGGCAAGTTTCAAATTTAAACTAATCGATAAACTGACACCACCACATAAAAGGTCATGTTGAGACTGGTTGGTTGAGCAGGTTTGGTGCTCTAAAGTTGAACAGGGATCAAGCTATGACTCTTGAAACACAGTTAAAGATCCATACAAATGTCACTCTGTAATTTTGTGACAGCGTCCCCCAAAGCCGTGTAAACTCTTTAAAACATTTTTCCATTTTTCTCTTAAAGTACTGCAAAATTCGTCATGTATCTATACTACTTTATGGAAGGGACTAATTCGAAAATCACTATGTTTGCCCATTTTAAAGAATATCACAGAAATCGTAAATTATTTAGAATGTTTTTAATTGATTGTAAATTGAATTCATTGGACATTACAGAAAAGCTACCAGCTCTTTTAAATTTGCCATTTACATTTGTACATCAATAAAAAGCAATTTAGTGTTAAGTGGGCTGTTGTCTGAATCTAATTCAGAGGTAGTAAGAACTAAATATCTGCAACAGCCTGAATAAATGAAAAATCTAACATATGTAACAATTCCGCAACGTAATGTCCACAACACTTTTCAACTTATAATTTCTGAGCAAAGAAAACCCACCCAGGAAATGTTTTGAGATTAAAATAGAGTATACATCAGACTAACTGAGCAGCATCAATAGCACATGAAAATACAGCACACTGTGTACAGGAACTGAAAAAAGGTACCTTAACGTTGCGGACATTACGTAATGTCCGCAACAAAAATTCAATGTCAATTTTCTTACGAAACTGCCAGTAGCTGGATGATAATTTATAGCCTAATGATAGTGTAAGGCAAAGGTTATAATACACACATACTTTTATGTTGACTGTATGTTTTCTTAGATGTTAAAACTTTGTTTAAAATTTCGTTCCAAAAATTCCAAATATAATGAGATTCAAATTCTCTGGATTTCATGCCTTCTCACATTAAGTGCATGGACAAGACGTGCAAGATCTCAGTAATTTCAAACAGCCCATTGTTTCAGCTTTCTGTTGGTTAAGTTTCATTGTGCAAAATTTTATTTTAAAGAATTCAAAATTTCATTGTCTCATGTGGAATTGCCCTGATATGGAAGTAACCAAATCAAACCAACATGATAACAAGACTAGAAACTAATTGAAAACAATGCAGGGAGTGAAGCTACCTTTTTGATTCATATTTTCTGAAATTACTAAATTTACAACCAGATATACACAAATTACAAGAAGGGCACAAAACAGGGTGGATAAATTTTAAATTAGAATACAGTCAACTCTCTTATAGCAACCACTTCCCCTAAGACAACCCCTTTGTAAATAAATGTTTTTTCTTTCCAGTCAAATACAATTCCTCATTGTCATAAGTGACCACTGCTTTAATTTCTTAAACGACTGCGACAACTTTTTAGGCCAGAAATAAAATAAATTCCTTTGCTTTGTGTTTCTGGTAAGCAACCACCCAGCATGTTCATGATTACATAATTATAAGAAAGCCACTGTTTGAATGTCACAAAAGTTCAGTTTTTTATTGCACTGACCAATCGTGCTGACAATTATAGCAGTTGACTTTATTTTTTCAACAAAAAGATGGCTGTAATACAATCATAAGGACATAATTGTTACAAAGTAGTCTCTGCTCGTAAGGTAAAGTCATGAGACACTCCCATTTACCTGTAGCTTCATGACATCCCCACAGGCTGGAGCTCCTACAAGTCCTGTACCAACATTTGCATCATCCTTATCCATTGATCCAACATTTCTTGGGTTTTCATAGTGGTCGATAACCTGTATCAAACATTATTACAGCGGTTACCACTAACACGCGCCTTTGAAGGGTTTTCTTCTGTCTGTCTAAACCTGAGTTTACGCGGACGTCAATCAACTGTTTCCATGGTTTTCCACGCACTCTGACAGAGAAGGTTCCCTCATCGCTGAATGAAGGGCGAATAATTTTGAACGACGACCGCTTTTTTAAATTATTTTATTAAGATGAAGGATTAAATTGTTAAAACAACAAGGTCTCTGCGAGCTAAGTGAAATAGCCAAAACATTCTCTATAGTTTACGTAACAGTTTTCAGGTTGTTTATTTATTTGATGTATGAAAACAGGGGAGCCGTGGATGACTGAATTGCCAAGAAGCTAGTATAAATTCACAGAAACAAAAGATATCACACCGAAAAGGGAAAAAGTTTCCTCTGAATGGAGGCTGTTTTCGAAAATGAATTTTACTACTCATTCTTCATGTTATCGAATAGAAACTAGAACTAGCAAGACCTCAGACGAATTGCGAGCGATTGAGAAAGCTTATGTGGTTGTAACTTACAGTGTGTAAATATGTCGATAATTTGAGTTTCCTCCGATAAACACTCAACAAATTCTTTCTCCTCGTAATCTTGACATGAAGCGGTGTCAGATCCTGCAGCAAAATATTGCAAAAACGGCTGAAACGCCGACATATTCCTCCGACATATTCCTCCGAGTGCTTAAGAAACGGAGAAAGAATCCTCTCTAGGCCAACGCAAGAAAAACCATGGTAACGGTTGATTGACATCCACCAAAACGCAGGTTTGAACCGGAGAAAAAACCCTTTGAGGGCGTGTGTTGGTGGTAACCACTGTAAACAAACTGGCTAAGATTATCAAAAAGATAAATTTGACTTCAGGTTTCCGATAAAAGATTATGCTTCAAATTAGCTGTAAGAACAATGTTAGTACTGGTACTAACTCAGGTTATCTTGGTTCAAAATAAATTTAAGAAGCATGGTCCGACTTTTTAAAGACATGTTCAAGCATGACTCATGCTATCGGTTTAATCCCGGGCAGACCAGCCAAACTGTTTGAAGCAGCATGATGTCATGCACAATAAGTGATCTCATACATTTACAATACGAGAAGATGTTTTTTCAGTCAATGATATAGGTGGTTCGGAAGAAAAAATCTGAGTACTTCAAAAAGGAGTTCAACCTACGAGTCCAGATGCTCTACCATTGAGCTACAGGAAACTTCTTTTAATCCAAAATCTTGATATAATGTAACAAAGATGAATAAAGTTTACTTTTAAAATTGCATTTTTGTGGTATTTTGAGCTGCTTGAAAAAGCTGCAGACGGCAAACTTTTCATGAGCCGAACCTAATTTGAATCAAGGCTGACCCAAACTATTTAGACCGCCTGAATTGATTCAGACGCTGATCTTAATTCCAGCCGAACTAAATTCAAAAGGAGAAAAATGCTCTTTTGGTGAAACTGCTTGCAAAACATGTTATTATAATTTGTGCATTAGGTTCAGTACATGAAAAGTTCAGCGTCTGATTCAAAGCCATTCCAAAGTTGTTCTACATTCGTAATTCCCGGCCGGGCTAGGCCTGAAGAACGGCTGAGCCGTTCCTAATTGATTCAGACGCCAAACTTTTCATGTACTTATTTCAATGTATTAGGTTTGGCCCATGAAAAGATCGGCGACTGAACTGGGCCTAACGATTTTTTTAAAATAATGGCACATAGTTATGCAACACAACATGTGCACGTGCAAGATCTGGAGAATTGAAATAATTCCAAAATTTAACTACAGGTTATATTTCTTTTTATTACCTTGATTTATAAATATATACAAAGTGAATTAGGTCACCTTCTAACATTTCTTTGGGGAACTCAAAATCTCGTTAGGTCTTGCTGTGTTTCTCATTACCTTAGCTAAATATAGTGATACAATGTAGTAAGATGACGGTCCTAAATATTGTCACGAACATAACGTTGCTTTCGGTTCAGTGTTAAGAATCACAACTTTCAAAACAGATGCTTCCCCTTCAAAACCAAGAGAAAAAGCTGGTAACTTGAAGAGCATACTGCAAAAATTTATGAACCGCGAAAATCTCAGAACCGCGCAAAAAGATCGGCAATGGTCTCCAGTCAAATACCCACAGCAATCGTAGCAGCACGTGAGCAACGCCAAAACATACTCAGGGATTGAGAAATAAGCAAGTCAAACGTAAACTTACATTTTTGTGATAGGATGCAACAGCAGTTCCCACCCTCATATTGACTCCTGCTCTCGTAACATTTCTTAAACTTCGCGAGAAAAGCGCCATCATTTTTCTGCTGTTCAAAGCTGATTACACAACAACAACCTCGAGAGCTGGCGAATGTTACCTTCCCATAATACTCTATCTTTCATGACGTAACAGAACCTGTAAAGGTAACCGCGCCATCATGATGCAACTTCGCTTTTGCGAAGTAAAAATTCCAATATGTTCCAGGGAAGTGCAAAATTAACCACGCCATCACACTTTTTGCAGGGGGTAATTTTTCGTGACTTTCGCTGTTTCGTGATCGCTTGTTGAATTTTTGTAAGAAGCAAAAACGATGATAATTTCCGTAGCACTTGATAGGTGTGAAGGCCATCATTATCCTTTCCTGTTTTATATTGGCTTCTCAGTTGGGTGTGTTGGAAATCTGTACTGTGAACAGCCTCTTGAATATTTGTACCAGGATGCTGTTTAAAATTATTATGAAAGAAAAAAAAGCGCTGCAAGGGCCTGCGGAATTGGATGTCCAAGCAGCCGTTTTCAGAGTCGGTCGTCACGCAACACTCCTCTTCAACAATGTGATTCGAATAAAAGAAGCCGTTTAGGAAGAGGAGCGTTGCGTGACGACCCCAAAAACGGCTGCGAAGGAGACAATATCCTGACTGTTGCATTTTTTAACATAGTGGATATTACATGGTCGCACGGAGATACGAATTTTGTTCAACGGGTGTTGAAAAATATTCAACGAGTGAGCGCATCAAATCCAGTGAATCCCAGTTTCTCAGGGACCGCGGAGGGGGAGGGGCTGGTAGGGCTATAGCCCTACCACTTTTTTGCCGGGATTTATTTTCTAGGGCTCCAGTTGACATGGAAAAAGTTATCGTGGAATTATTGGACTTTTCTCTAAAAGGTGGACGGTTAGAGCCAGTTGTTTTCGACGAATCCTTGAGAACTATGCAGTTCTTATGGAAGATTGGGATG
This sequence comes from Porites lobata, assembly GCA_942486035.1. NCBI lineage: Eukaryota > Metazoa > Cnidaria > Anthozoa > Scleractinia > Poritidae > Porites > Porites lobata. Next base: position 1,061,543 of record CALNXK010000042.1, read on the forward strand.
TTTGCTTGTCCGAACGATTACAACCCGATGTGCGTGCAAGGATAATAGGATGTAAGACCTAAATAGGACGATTTGACTTTTTCTTTGGTTTGCCTCTTGGAGGGTGGCTTCATTCCCACACCGATAATCTATCTAAGGATCTTAAGGGTGCCAAGGTGGCTGCTGTCAGTGGACAAGGCCTGACATTGGCATATCTAACAAAGGAGACGCTCAAAAAATGCCCAGTGATCAAAGCTTCGACCGTTTCTATGCTAATATTTGGCGCAAGAGCGAAGGCCTGCTTGGTAAGCCAACGCTTCCACTGAGAGCGATGCACTTCGGCCAGACTGGAGGCTGGTGCTGTTGCACCAAGCTACCCTTAAACTGCCAAAGATCACTTTAGAAGGGTCTATTGTGAGGCTGTTGATCTTATCGTCAGGGCTATCTATCAGGAAAGCTTCAGCTCCTACGCCAAGATAGAGACCCTCTTGATTAAAGCTGCTAATGGTGACGACTATGAGGCAGAGTTCACGTCTTGAAGCATCATACAGAGAAGATGCTGATATAGGGGCGTTACCTGGGCATGCAACTAAGTATCTTGGAAGTTATGCTAGAGGAGAAGATAGCATGTTTTGACGAAATCCTGTTGGCGGTGTCAAAGTTTCCAAAACCAAGACAAAGCCCAAACTATCTGTAAGCTGCCTGCTTAAATCCTGCAACCAGCGCTGTTGACGAGCGTTCATTCTCACCTGCACGGCGTCTGAAGACGTGGCTTCTATCCAGGATGGGTGACCTAGCAGTGTTGAATGGTCACAAGCGGAGAATAGACTATGTCTCTATAGCTACACAAGAGTTTGTTTCCTGCAATAAGAATCGCAAGAGAAGCTTCGGCACTTCGGGCAACTTCAAAAAGTAGCAACCTCAGGAGGTTTATTTAACATATTGGCTATATTGGATAGTATAACACGTGTGGACGTTTATGTTATATTTGTTGAGGTGGTAAATAAGGTGGCGCGCAAATGCAAGATAAATGGCGAAACACCGACCTGAATGTTTCTGTATATTGGCCAGAGTTTTTAGCCCAACCACCTTAAAATGGTCTCCGCGGTCCCTGATTTCAGTCAATTTCTTCCCATTTCTGAGCAAGTTTAAGTGTAAGCCTGAATGTAGGCTATAATTTTCTCTATTTTGAACAAAACAGGTGCTTGGAATGCCGTTCTATTCTGGACTTACTTCTCCTTTGCTGTCTTTGATACCCACAGCTACAAGGGGGGGGGGGAACTCTGGAAATACCGGTAATATAATAACTGGATTTATTTTTGACAGAGAGATCACAACAAGAGATATCCTTATAAGAGATTTTGCATTTTATTCGTGCTGAGCGTTTACAACGATTGCATTAGTAACCGTATCCTTCCAACACGTCATTGACAGACTTGAGCTCTTCGGCCTTGTCTTGCTCTGCCTTCTGTTTCAGTTTCTAAACAGACAAACAAAAAAAATAAATACACAGAACAGCAGTTAGGCACTGAATAGAACCATAGTTATTAGAGGAGACTGGTTATGAAAAGCGGCAAATATCAAAGATAAAAACAACAGTGCTGCAGTTTATGTTGGAAGCACCCTGAAAGTGCACAATCCTTTGTTTTCTGTTGGCAAATTGTTACGGAATAAATTAATGCAACGTTTTTATTGGTCAATACAATCAAACTGATAGGAATTCTTTTGAACGTTGTGCACTTTCAGGTCCACAAAAACATATAACAAAGGAGTCTGACGGATTTCATAACCATTCCACTCAATTAACTATGATAGAACTTACAATGCAAGTCTCAAGAAAGGGAGTTCACAGTTCATATTTTCAACCCTGACATGCCTTCCACCAAAAAGATCCTGGAGTCACTAACTTGCCTAACTTGTTCTCACCTGGAGTTTCTTCTTATGTTCATAATAAACAGCAGCTTTAGCTTTGCGTTTCTCCTCCAGAGTCTCAACCACATCCTAAATCAGAACAAATTCCAGAGGTGAAAATATCATAAACCAAAAGCATAAGGATTTCATTCGACTTTTCAGGACTCCAAATTAGTCCTACAGTAAAGGCTCTCATATTGATAAAATCCTCGTTGATTTCCCATTTCAATTCTATATTTCCATATTCCTACAGGTGCCAATTCTCGTAAGTGGATGAGAGACACTTTTCAAAGAAACAGTTATGATTTTTGTTTGTTCCTAAGCCAATACAATAATGGTCATTCCTTGTACTATATAGCAGTTTGCTAAGATCAGTATGTACTAGTACTGATTAGGTATTGTTCAAGACAACAAAACAAATAATCATGGTGGCACTGGTAATGTACAGTACAGGCCACGGGCAGCATTACACGCGTGTTTCATGCGTGGAAATCCGCCATATTGCATGCAAATTCCACGAGAAAAACACTCGTGAAACACTCGTGTAGTTTCCTATTCTGTTTCCCAAGTGTGTTGGCTTACTGGAACACTAACTGCATTTTCCACGCAAAATGCCCAGATGTAAGCAAATGAACATAATCTTTAACAACTGTTAACGCTTAACAAGAGTGGTTTTTAAACAGGGGTTGTTTACCATTTACATGGGCAAACCAGTTGGTTCACAGTTTTTGTTTGGAACACTCCATCCAGAAAAACAGGACTACCTTTCAGATGTTCCGTTGCTCCCAGAAATGTTTTTGTTAATGGTAAACAACCAGGATTTCCTTTTAGCTCCTGGACAAATTTTACAATGAGATGTGTCAGTCTTCTGCCATGATAGCTTGCCGAGTTTTAATTTCAATCTCGAGTCTTCCATACAGAGTAATAACTCACCTTGTACTTCCATCCACATTCATGTGACAGTCTGCTTAGGACACAGTACTAGAATAAAACAAACAATCAATCACATGTAAGTGGTTCTGTTACATGTAGTATCTGTACACGAGATGGTGACTGGGACAATGTTTTCTGGCCTTTGAGCAGATGTGGCCATTAGCAGACATTCAACTGTAATAATCATTACACATTACACACTTTCACTTCACAAGAAACAAAATGTCACAGAAGCAAAATTAGCTTTGTGACCAAGAGAGAAAAATGTTATCTAATCTGGAAGAATTCGCTTATTTTGGTGTCTTTCCAATTACCAGTACTTCATAATATTATTGCCATGTGATAGTGACAGGAAGCAGGAAATTAAGCATGTAAGTATCAAGAACACAACATAACATTAACAGGATGAACAGGGAAACATGTATGAAGGAAATAAAGGGCTCATTGGAAAAGGGCCTGAATGACGATTTACCAGAAAATAAAAAGTTCATGTCTCCTTTTTTTAATACATGTGGAGTATTACATAAAATTAAATATCGTTTTAAGTCCCTTTATTGCATTAATGGTAACAAAAACAGTTTTGATCAAGTTTAAAATAAAAATATTATGTCATGATAGCTCAATTGATCAGCTTTTACCTTCCTTCCTGGCTTTAAACGGACAACTCGCAGGGCTGCTGGTACAACCATTCTCTTTTCCTGAACAAAGAAAAATGAAAAATAAACTATCATTGTCATTGTTGAACAAAAGATAATTTCATCTGGTTCTAACACTTGCAGAAATAGCGTTAACTTATTCAAATTATCAAAGTGTACTTTTTTTCTGTCACCTACAAAGAGGTTGATTCTGGAAAGACTAAAAAATTTCAGCTGAGGAGCTGGTATGAATAACTGGTATCAGCCAATATATAACTCACTTTGTCGTAGGGATGAGGAACACCATCAAAAACTTTAAGACGATTCATTGCCTCGGCCCCTCTCTTCGTCTTGTGTGGAATCATGCCTAAAGGTACAGGTAAACAACACTTGAGTGATCTACTAACACAAGAATAGATACATGACTGTATGTATCCTCAGAAACCCAGGCAGCTACAAATATTTACTGGAAGAACTAGAGAGTCCATGGGCACTAGTAATTTTGCTACCTCTGCATAATGCATAGCCTCCTAAGCATGCATTTATAGGGGAGCTCATTTTTCATCCCTCCCCACAAGCGCCTGCTCAACCGAAGACAACATTCCTTTCCAATGCTTAGTCAATCACATTGTACTTTCCAAATTCTGGAAAGTTGACCTTGACCGCAAGGTAATCTGATAATTACTAGATCTGCAAGACACACTGGGAAAGCTTTCTGACCTTTAATAAAATTAATGTTAGATTCAGAGTGGCAAAAATAAGATTTAGTCAAATTTTAGCACACTCCATGCACTGCATAACCTTTGTGAAGGGAAGAAAAGAAGGAAACGGTAATTGTAGGGTCACATTTTAGTTGCGTTTAGCCTGTCAACACTTTATTGCACAACTGTTGATTGGTCACTTACCATGCAAATAAAACAATGGGAAAGAATATTGTTTTCGGTTGAGCAGGCGTTTGTGGGGAGGGATGAAAAGCTAGCTCCCTTAAAAACACCTGTGTGGGAGGCTACATAATGCACCCCTGATGCATAAAAAGCCCCAAAGATGCAAAGTACATGTAATTCATGGCATGCATCCGTAGGACGCAAAGATCAATCAATCCATCTGAACATGTATATTTGAAGAAATATCCCGTTTGTGTAATTCTGTGGCAGTTATTATGGTTGTCATTTAACTATGCATATTTCTTTTACCCTTTGTTGTGCTTTAACATGGAAGGACTATATTTTAATTTCAGTCTACTGTAATAGAGAGTCTTGGAGTCTGTCTTCAGATTAACTGTCTGGTTACATAGAGGCCCAAGAATTTTCAATTGCGAGGTCGTTTTTTTTAAACTGGGACTCACAATTTTTCACAAGATGAGTCCCAGGACTTACCATAACTATTTGTAACAAAATCACAGGGGCACTTGCTCTAATCAAAATACTTCCAGAGGAATTTAAATTCTCTGTTTCTGATAAGCCAAAAATATGTCTTCTATCAACATTCCAGACCTTGCAGTATAGCAGATGTTTGAAACAAGAACCTAGTTTACTGGCCTTAGACCTCATAAGTCTCAATGGCAGAGTATCTGGACTTGTAGTGACTAGAAGATCATAGGTTTGACTCCAGCTGAAAGAGCCAAGATGTCATTTTGTTCTGAGTTAACTGTTACACCAACTAAAAAGACGTCATCCTGATATATTCACAGACTTAAAAATTTACCAATATGTTTATTATGTGTTTATAATAGCATTTGCATAATTTTGTAAAATATTACTACATCTTCAGTGTACTGAATCACAAGTTGAGTCATCCAAGAGGATACTGCTACATCAACCAAATTAATGTCCCAAAAGAAAGCTCAATCAGCAACAGAGAGAATATGCTAAAAGTTTGCACTCTGTGACATGTAGGTTGAGAAAACAACAATGATGATTACTGTGCAAGGATGTATGATAAGCAAAAGAACAGCTGTTTATCATAAGCTCCAAACAAAAATGAAACTTTTACCTCTGATTGTCCTCCAAACAATTCTACTTGGTGCACGGAAATGGAAGGGTCCACGGCTGGGCTTGGTGTTAGTTCGCTTCCTCAGAAAATCAAGGTACTTTACTATAAAGAAACAATTGTGATAACCAAAAATAAAGAAAATTAAAAATTCTAAACAAAAGAGATCCCTAGTCCTATTTTTAATTATTGACATGAAAATAAGTTAAAATCTTCCACCAAAACAAAATCTTGTAAGCCTTGTGACCACGGATCCAGACTCACTTTTTTATCAGAGTCATCAGCCAGGCAAGTAAGCCTGATGGTATACTTGCCTGGAAACAATTTGGGTTGCCCAGACAAAAGTGCAGAATTGTAAAAAGAATAGAGACAAAACTGTGTGCAACTTGAACATTTCTGATTTGCGCTTTATTTCGGTGATTTGCCGAGGTCTCGTGAAACTTGACTGATTCTAAACGAAGTAAAGAGCAGCCCTCCAAAAAACAAGGACACAAAAACAAGGTTGTGTGTTATTCTCCGTAAGTGGACAAGACGTAATCATTACACAAGTAAAAAAAACATGATAAAATCATACAAGAATTTTTGAAAAATTTAGTGGTTGAGCAAAACCTCACTCATCCAAAGGATGTCTTTTGAAGTTAACTTAATTGTCCGGGTGAGACTGTAGTTGTCTAGGATGACCGGACGACTGCGAATATGGATCCCTGCTTGTGACTTTTGCAGTGAAAGGCAGAATACTTTAAGATCTGCCCAGTAATGTTAAGTAGCCAGCTCTCTTGCACTGAAATGAGTTTCTTTTGGATATTTTATATTGCTGTAGCTCCAGAACACTGCTTAGGCCAACTCCTATATTCAAATTAGACTAGTTGATGCTCTACTATGGAAATACTTCCAACTGCTGAAGTTACACAGCTGAGCAAGTAATGTGTGGTTCCAGAAAATATCCAGACCCCCACCATGAAGGGAAATGGAAATTCCAGGTGGGGGTTTGGACAATTAAATCACTTTCCACAAGGTTAATATCAATTCATTTTGGACCTTACTTCAAACATTGCTTCTTACCAACCTGGTATATCATTCTTAAGACATAAATAACTTTTTAAAACTATATCATCTGATTGTTCTTTTTTACCTTAACACATTGTCTCCGGAGCGTTTTAAGTAGTTTTGACCACGCAACTTTAAAAATTCATATCTCTGCTGTTATTTCCAGTTCCTTATAAAGCTATACCTCATTGTAAAGGGCAAAAATTAAACTTTCAGAAAAAAAATATTTCGGTCTCAGGAAACCCATAATATTCTGCAAAAAAAATTATAAACAAGCATATTTCTGCATAATTATTTTAAAAAATTTTTACGAGTGTCATTTTCCCAGGAAAGTTGTCTGTTTTGTGTAATACAGTACAAACAATTTTTTTTCTTCAATATCTAAGCAAAACAGTCTGAATATCGATCGAGAAAATATAGAGCGACTAACAATTTTCTACAAATTTATTTTGTGACCGTGTCGGATTATGCAAATGAGGTCAGAGCTAATTAGCATAGCGAAACTAGATACTTTTAGCGTCACTTTGTGGCCCGATATTTACCTTCAAAAGACGCTTTATTTTTTAGTTTCTCAGCGAAATATTGAGTTAAAAACAGGCAAACATGAATTCACTGATATAAGTGATGAAAATAAGCAAGGCTTTGAAGGCAAAAAGCTCAGCGGGACGAAACTCACTGCGTTTGAAGAGAATTTGTGCCAGATATTGCCGACTCGGGGAATTGAAGGCAAAGATTCTTACTGTTTTCTTTCCTCGATTTTCGCGTTTGTTTTGCTTGTTATCCTCCAAAATCCTTCAAAACAATTTGCTTGACTTGCATTTGGTTGAAATTTGTCGATATAAGCTTTCATTCTATGCAAAAACATCCCAAATACTTCTCACTACGCACCGCCATTTTTCTACATTTTTGAAAAATCGTTGCGTGAAGCTCAAAACTCGCAGGGGGCTGGAACTAAGCACATAATTGGCTAAAGCTATTAACTTCCTGTGGGCCAAATTTGGAGGTAAGCGGAAGTAACGCGATTTTTTGCGATTTTTTTTTCGTAGTCGATGTTGTCGCATCGACGGCCCTAGGCGCCGGAGACAATGAGTTAACCAAGTTTTCTTTCTTCCAAAAGCATTTGGATGTGATTTCAAAGGAATCATACTGATTACAGTTCTGTGTTTGAAAGTGTGACATGCTTGCCATCGCATTCACTCTAAAATGGCATTACAAAATTCCACCATCATTTAAAAATATGGTCATTACACATCGTGTCACGTCAGTCCATGAAAGAAGATAGTGGCAATTTTGCTTCACAAAGCACAAGGTATACAATGTAGCCATTTCAGAATCTAGAGTTTTTATCCTCCTATTCATTTCCCTTAATTTTGTGGTTAAAAGTGTGGCATATTTAGGATCGCATTCATGCTGAAATGGCGTCCATTTCATCAAACATTACAGCCATTAAGCACATGATGACACATGATTCAGTTAATTGAAAAACAGTAAAGTGAACTTTGTTTGGCTTCAAGAAGCAAGAGGTATCCATCGTAACCATTTCATAATTTTATTTAGAGTTTTTATTCTCCTTCTTGTTTTGCGTAATTTTGTGGTTGAAAGTTTAACTTGCATTCACATGCACCGAGAGAGCATTAATTCCATCATTATTACCATGAAGACGAAAAACAAATCGTAAGCTTGCACATGATTCATAGTAAATTCACAGACACAACTAATTAACTTTATCTGTTTCATTTAAAGAAAGGGATAAGCAAAATTTTGCAGATTAGGTTACCATTACACTGTGGTAGCGTAGCATGTTTTAATGTTGTGAGATCACTTAATGAATGGGAACAGTTGTGCACTAACCACAAATGGCCTTGTTCTTTTATTTTAACAAACTTTCTTCATAAAAATGAACTTTTCCAGAGGGGTTAGGGGGTCTTTGTCACACTTGTGGAAATTCCGGCGGGGTAGGGGAGGGATCATCAGTTCCCTACAAAAATGGAAACTCCACGGTGGTCCTAAGTGAAATTCCCTCTGTGGTGGGGGTCTGAATATTTTCTGGAACCACAATATCAAGAACAATGATACAACTGATTCAGATGGGAGGATTTCCTTGACACTGATTTAAGGCATGTTTACTTAAATTTGGCCTTATAGCCAAAAAAGTTTCAAAATAAATTGTGTATGCTGTCATCAGCTACACAGTAACTTACACTTGTTTCTGTAAAAACTTCCACTGATGTTAACATTTTCACATCGAACAAGAATTATTCTCTGCCCTGTGGAAAAAAAGATTTTGTCAAATAAAAATATCTAACTGTTATAGCAACTGCATCTAAAAAACAAGTTGTAATGTAGAATATTTAAAGTTAAAAGATTCCCTTGAAGCTGTGATATTTCATCTAGTTATTTTAGAGCATGATATCCATACTGGTGTATTCTTTGAAATGTTCCATTTTGAAACAAAAAGGCTTGAAAGGTCTGCATCCATACTAGCTGCTTTATCAGTCCGCAATAAACCATCAAACACACATATCGTAAACTGCAGCATGTAAGTCCTGGGCTTACACATCTTTGCAAGGGGTTTTAGGATGGCTTATCAATGAAGGGGTATATCAAACGGGGGCTTATACCTCAACGTAAAAAAAGCACTTCAAAACAAGCTAAAGCAATGCTGATCAGAATAAGTTCGCATTTACAGGTTTTAAACTGATCTTCAAAATGTCATAATAAATCACATTCATTTTAATACAAGCTGGAGGGAGGCTTATAATCGGCCATTTTTTTTTCTTACAGATAGATGGGCCTACAACTGGGAGGCTTTTAAGCGGCAGTTTATGGTATAACACTCCTTGTGGTACTTTCTAATATTGTCAGCCACACTCTCAACTATATTCCTGCCACTTAAGTTTGCAAACATGCTATGAAACAAAGTAGCAATGATCAATGACAGCATTGCTTTGAAAATCATTGGTTTCACTTGCCCATCCTGATTAGAAGAAATGAAAAAACCTCTCATTTTCATCAACCCATAATTTCTGAAACCTCTGTTTCTTGCTGTTTTTAGTGTGCATAACACTCAAAAATTGCACGTCTTTTCAAACAAAGTGAAGACAAGGCCTTAATACATTAATCTTATTTGACTTTATCATGATGATGATGATGATGAATACTACGCCTACAGATATACAAAACATTATTTCATTTCTTCCACTCAGAAACCACAAGGACAAACTGTATTCATAATAGTCTTAATTTGTATAAGCTTAAACCTATTCTCTTTTCAATCTTTTACGTTTCGCTCTTAAAAATACTCAAGTTGAAGAAATATTTCATTCACCATCGTAAAAATTTAAGGCTGTGGAAAGACACATAAGTTTAAGCTTAGGTGACAGGACTACAAATATCTTACCAGATAGGAGGCACTTTGCAATCGTTGAAGCTAGACGACCTAACAAATGGCCTGATGCGTCGATAACAATTGGCTGTAATTGGTAACAAGAAACGTTTCCCCTTAAGTTACATTCAAGAAAACACAAATAACATAGCTTTCCAAGTCTACTCTAAAAGCTTACAAATAAACTCACGTTTCTGAAAAGGAACTAGACATGGTAAATCATATTTTTGTTTCTGTGCAATTACTCTTTAAAATTAGACAAAAAACGTAAAGAAATACTTCAGTTCCCTTTAAAGAGACTAAGTTTATTTCATCTAAAGCAAGAACGAAGGCGAAAATGGAGACACTTTAGCCATCAGATTACCTTCTCAAACCCCATGTTGGAGCCGCTAAAAGAAAGAACGAGGGATACATGTGAGACTCGTATCAGGGGCGGCCCACCAGAGGCTACAGGGCTGAGCCTGGTTACACAGCCAGGTTACTCGGTATCAGCCTCCACAGTTTTTTCGTCCAGTTACGACCCTTTCAAACAGAAATTCTGAATTGTATGAATTTTGCCGGAGAATTTTGGGAGAACATTGCAAATTTTCTCAACTTCCCGAGCCCTCAAGGCTATTCAAATGCTCCTTTACAGGTCCAAGGTCATCAAATGCCCGTACGGTACCGTGCCTAAACTGAGGACTGCATTCCCGCTTCTGAGTTGCCAGGGGCACCCAACGGCAATTTTCGGGAAAATATCTGTTCGGAAGACGATTTGAGATCTAGAATTTTCGGAGCATTTGTTGTAAAATTTCTTGCTTGCCTGCCTCTCCTAGGATTTTCGAACATCTACAAAATGGTATAATTACCCATTTTTAACGGATTTTGTCCCTAAAAAAGACCACCTAGAATTTTCGGGAGCCTTTTCCTGGCTGAAATTTTCGAGAAGGTAAGTTTTTATCCCTATAATTTTCGGATCACTAGACTTTCAGCTAGGAAATCTGAACAGATGAAAAGTTTTTAGGAGATAAAAAGATGCCTATATCTACCGTTTGAATGTCTAAAATACGTTCACCAATGCTATGTTAAGTGGTTTTAAACTATATCCTCGTTGGGTGCCCCTGAGTTGCCTCGGCCAAGCGGGCCTCAAGCGTCTGTTTCAAAGCCGACGCTAAGTGCGAAGCAAGAGCCACAATGGGAGAAGCCATCGATAAATAAAACTCATTTTTACAAGAAGGTTTAGCAATTAGTAAAGCGAGATATTTTAGAACTTGAAAATGACCTAGAACATATAAAAAGGGGCAACATTCCAGGGGGGGAGGGGGTGGGGGGAGAGCGGTGCTACTCCGGACTTAGGCCATGTTTACGCAAAATTTTTGTTTGTTTTGAAAAAACTCTGTCAACAGGAAGCCGTTTCTAGTGCGAACGATGTTTTTCACCTTCCAAAATTACTCATGAGCTGTCATCAAACTTCAAAGATGCCGTCAAGAATATTTGGAGGTCTACAATCTTTTGTCAGGCGACAAAATCCTTTGTTCCTTGCCAGCTACCCTTCGTTGGGTCATCTTATTTCGCGAACATGACCACGAAACGTGGCTTCTGGTTATACGAAAAAATTCACATGCCTCAGATTGGTGATTACAAAATTTTCCATGCCAATTTTTGGTATTCCAGACTCTAGTTTTCGTCGTAGTGCGAACAGGTCTTAGTGAAGGTGATGATCGAATGATTTTTGGGGGTCGGAATTTTCCATTCCGGGACTTTTTTGGTTAGGAGAATTCAGCAAGTACTTTCTTGGACGCCCTGTTTTAAGTATGGATTTTTTGGGGGTATTTAAAACACATATTTTACGAATGATTCTGCGCATATTTTACAAATGTTGTGGAGAAATTGCTTTACAGTATTCTACCTCTTAACTAGAACCAACTGAGCACAGAAGTATGCATGTTTGAATAATTCAAGTCAATTTTTGTTCTCTTTGAAACCGGTATCAGCTGCGTTTGTACATCGTCAACTTAGGCTGCTTAAAACATCGAAAGGTACAGGACTTGACGGAATTCCAGCCCGTCTACTAATTAGGATGCTGCTCCAAGGCTCCAAGCGAGGGGCGTAGCGTGACCATTTTGACAAGTACGCACACGGGCCATACCGTTTTTAAAAAACTTAAACTAAATAACGTTTTTGCTTCCCATGTATAAATAATTGGCAGTTTACAGCCTTGTCTACAAACGTGATATCAAAAAAAGCTTTTAAAACGTTCTTCTCTGAACTGGTACTGGAATGTTTACTAGCACAAGGCGAGGCGTCTTTTTGTACAGAAATTTGGAGGTTTAAAAGTATCAGTTGGAAGGATTGCGAATTGTGCAAGTGCATGTTTGTGTAAGTTTTCCGAACACTTGGTCCACGCTTTACTCCTTTGCTGACTTTTTGAGTTTTTCCCTTATTTCGGTCATGAGCACGGGAAAGGAACAAACAATTATTGTCGGCATACTGTATATTTATTGTCAGCTGTTCTGAATATCTCTAAAGTTTGTCATTGAAGAAAATACTACATCTGTTCGGTAGGAGTAAATTTCCTCCAAAATTCTTGTTGATACCGCGCCATGGCCACACATGCGCCTAATAGTTTGCTTTAACTTACGTGGATTATCGTCGGCAAGGTTTGGTCCAGTTTCCAAGTTGAGCGACATTTTTAAAAAGTAGTCTTTGAAAGACTTTTTCGACATTTATAGAATGAAAAGCCATTTTCATTTTCATTCACAAAAATGAAAAGTTTTTGAATGGGAAAACTTTGCAGATAAATCTTAAAAGGAATGATAATTTGAAATAAATGATAAATACGATGGGATCGCCTGAAGGCAAACATTTCAAGAATGTTTTATCACATTCCATTACTCAAACTGTTGTATTTTACGTGTAAAAAAGATGCGAAATAGCAGCGAGACAGACAAGAACAAATCTGGACAATACAAAGTCAAGTCAGGACACTACAAATGGCTTTTACTCATAGCATACATACATACATACATACACACACACACATACATACATACATACATACATACATACATACATACATACATACATACATACATACATACATACATACATACATACATAAACTTTATTAGAGTGTCTAGGTATTTAGCTAAGAGCTAATTGTGCACACTATAAATAAATAAAATGAATATGATATAAGATTAAATCAAGTATATGTAAAAAATATTAAAAATATATTCTTAAAATATCATTAATATATAAAAATAACATCAATATATAAAATTATTACAGACAAACAGTAGGACAAGCAGGGAACAAACAAAGACAAACAAATAGATAGACAAAACAGACAATCAGATAGACAGACAAACAAACAGACAATATAGGACAAACATAAAAGCAGCAGTCAAACGTAAATACAAAATTCAGAAAGTTAAAATTCTAGAGAATCTTTTTTTAAGAAAACCCTACCAATTTCTCAAAGTACGTGCGTGCGTATCTGCGTAAAGGACGCTACACCCCTGCAAGAATCTCAGCTCCGCTAGCAACCATACAGAGTAATAAATCTCTCGATTTCTTCTGCATTTGTGCTGGAGGAATGGAAATATGCAAGAGTGGTTCCACTTTATAAAGGGGGGATAAAAAGTGTATGGATAACTACCGTCCCATCTCCGTTTTACCGGGTGGCTTCGAAGATCCTTAAAAGAGCCGTGCAGATACAGCTTCTCCAACATTTAGATAATTCCAGTCAGCTATCTCATTTCAGTGCGCTGGTTTACGAAAAATCATTCTACCCAGGACGCGGTTTCATATTTCACGGACCGTTTTAGGAAAGGCATAGCCTGTTCCAGGCGTTTAGATAGTGGGGAACAAGTTAAATCGTACGCGGCGAGCGCAAAAAGAAACCGCGCCCTAAGTTTCGCCCGCTCCCCATTTTCGCCCGCTCCGCACCACCTGAACGTGAGGCTAGGAAAGGCATTGACGAAGGTTGTGTTACGGCAGCGGTGTTTGTCAACTTTCGAAAAGCCTTTGACAGTGTAAATCACCAACTTATCCTAAAGAAATCGCCTGGGTATAGTATCAAGAATAATGAACTGAGGTGGTTCGAGAACTATCTTACGAGTCGGTGTCAATTTGGCCCCAGTCGTTCAAAAAATGGATAGTGCTATCCACTGGATAATATAAATCACTATCCATTGGATAGCGCAATTGGTCTCCGTAATACTCATCTGCTGGATAGTGATTTATTTGGTGGATAGTACTATCCATCCGTTTGAACAACCGGGGCCTATTGTCTATGGCAGCACACAGTCTGCACCTCAGCAGATAAAATCTGGCGTCCCACAAGGGTCCATACTTGGTCCCATTTTGTTTTCAAATTAATACAAATGGCTTGCCCAACTGTTTACTTCAGTCAAAGATCCTCCGTTATGCGGACGATGCTGTCCTTTTCCAATCTAACTCCAAGGTCGGAGGCATAAGTAGTGTTTTGAATAAAGACCTAAATCAAAGTCCTGGACCTATCTTAATAAGCTATGCATTCGTCAAGTGAAGACCGAATACTTTCTTTTCGGCTCTCAACAACGAATCCCTTCGCCGGGCTCCCTTGTCAGATGAGCCATTTAGTTTATTCCTCGCGGACAAGCCGATAAATCAAGCACAACATTACAGATACCTCGGTGTGCTCAATTTCTCAATTTCAAACAACACGTAAGCTACTGGTCAAGATTTCCAAAAGATTCGGTGTCCTTGAGCTTCCTTGGAAGAATTAGAAACAATCTAACTGTCGATGCAGCCACTAAAGTTTATCAGTGTCTTATTTTGCCGGTTATGGATTATTGCGATGTTGTATGGAGCAGCCGATTGGGAAAAAAGAACGTGATAAGTTAAATCAAGCATAGAGAAGGGCGGCAAAGATTGTTTTGAAGACCACAGATTCAGACGCCGAGGAGAATTTAAAGTAGCGGCCCTTGTCTATACATGTCTATGAGGTGTGACATGCATACTATTAATTTAACTTTTCAATGTTTAAAACGATCCCCTCCAATGTTTTTAAAAAGATTATTTTAAGGTTTTTAGAACAATCCACAAGACGAGGGGAAGTGGGCAGAACTTGCTGCTCCACATGAAGAGTCAGAACTGAGACAGCAGATCAAAGGATTTTTAGTTACTTGCTAAGTTATTATCAGTTTAGCTTTTTTTAAATGATTTTCTAAAATATCAATGTGTTTTTTAACTTGTAATGTATTTTAGTTAATGTAAATTAAGCAAGTTATATAATTTTTTTTCAGGGCCCTCGTTGATATCAGCATTTTATGCTGAAGAGATAACCCTGGCTAAATAACATTTATTACTATTATTATTATTACCGGTATTACAATCTGAAGATTGGTGGATTTAGCACACGCGTATGCCTGCCACGAAGTTCTAGACTACCTGTATTGAGTAAAAGATAAATTCAGATGCTACAATGAATAAACAACCACAAACATTCAGTTTTTTTGGCATACTTTATTGAAAATTGCCAAGGCTCAGAAATTCGAAACGAGATTTTTCAGATTTTTGGGGGGTTAATTTTTGGTTGAGGAAGTCGTTGGGATTGTTGGATTTCCCAAAGATTACTTTGGGTTTGACTTTCGCCCCCTCTTGTTTATCCCATCAATTTAACTCCACAGTACCTTCCTTGGGTTACATTACTCTTTCAACTGTTAAATTATTATTACTATTTAATTAATGCTCTTGAAGCTGAGTGTTCATACAGAGCAATAATTGTGTAATCCATTGCTTTTAAGGCAATCCACCATGAAGCCACACCCTTTTCTTTAAAATAATCCAGATTCACAAAAGTTATGTCGGTCTCCACAATGATCTTTCACACCTCATGCAAGCACTGAGACATAGCAAGAGATATCAAAACTATGGCTTAAATTCCTCACCCCCAAGGAAGACTAAGATTATCAAATTCTCCACCCAGAGGCAGAAGTGTCAAATGCCCTCGGGGTATTCCTGGGGAGGGGATGTCTGAAGGGTCAATTTCGACTGTACCATTTCTTAAAGGAACTTGATTTTTATGTTAAAAGAAAAAAAATTCAGTGATCTTGAAATGTATTCTATCCAAATTCGTTCACTATAGCAGGTTGTGTTGAGATGTAGGGGTATTGGTTTTTATCCATGTCAAATAGCCAAGTCCATTACTTAAGCTGGAAGTGATATTTTTCTTTATAGCAAAGTTAATATCTCTCCAATCCTTCACACCATTCTAATCTTTTCAAAGAAGGTTCCCCTTCTATACAAACACAAATGAATTTTTATTCATAAGACATCTAGCAGATCCTAAAAAATGACCCCCTAATTCTTTTTAAAAAAAGTAAGTCCCCTCTTATATAGCTTACTACCTAAAATACCCTTGATACCCCCATCCTTTTTCCTTTCTCCCCCTCCTAGTCCATTTATTGTTTTTAAACAATGTTGTGACTTTCAACAGTGTTATAGTTGCGTTGCTACCACTGTTCCTATTATGATGATGATAATGATGCGGTTGCCTCATGTGTAACATAAGGCAATCAACTAGTGGAAATGAAGCATGACCACATTCCACCTCAGACTTCCTTATGACTGTTCCTACAGTCAATCACAATATTACACATATACAATAATTACATTAGTTAAGAAAAATAAAATAAACCAGCTATTTGTGGGCTGTACATTTTAAATTCCAAAACCTATCATTTTTTTGGTCATACTGCTTTTAAAAATAAAGAAACAAATGTAAAAAGGTGAAATGACTAAGACATCAATCACCAAGGCCTTGTTCCGTGAAAATGGTAATTTTAACGCAAAATGTTGAACAAAGTGTTCTTGTCCAGCAAGATTTATCTTGAGCTTAAAATCTTGTCGAGGCTTTCCTACAAGACCATGTTATGATAACACAAAACTTCTCAAAAAATCAGAGGGGAAATACAATATTGCAGATTAACATTTCATCCTGGATTAAAGTGCTAATCAGCCTTCAGGAGCTGGGCCCAGTTTTTCTGAGTCAGAAGCAAACTGGGTAGTACTGTTAAGCTCAGGGGTTTCATTAAGCACCGACAGCCAATGAAACACGTTGGCTACTTCGCTCATAGAGGTCGGCTACTCTTTTTCTAGAAAGGAGAAGCGACTAGTTTGAATAACGTTGTTAACAAAAAATTTATCATAAAATATGAATGATAACTTATCAATAATATGTTTTCATAAAGGCCCACTGGTTTTAACTTATGCTTTGGTGATGTGAAAGCTATATTTCAGTCATTTTTTCACAAGCTTCTTTATAGGTTTACGCAGAATTTGTTTATGTGCAAAAATTGCTCATTGCTTGCAGGAATTGATTGTGTGACTGATAAATTGAAAGCTACATTTTCTTGAATGAAAAACACTCTCTTTGTCCTTAAATTTACCGTAGTTCCCAGAAAGCTGAAACTCCCATTTTAGGGCTTTGAAATTTCAAAATGTTCTGGGGCAGAATGCGCCCAGACCCTCTGCCTCCCCCCGAGAAAAAGGGGACCAACCGCCCCTTGTTGATTCTCTATTCAAACCTGTTGGCTACTTCAATTTTTATTGAAACCCCTGTAAGCTGATTCTGTTACCTCAGCAAAGTACAGTACAGTCACAAATGCATGTATTTGACCACCTGTCTTATTCAGCTTGCAGCACAATTAAGATGTAAAAGTCACCACATTATTTTATTGAGGTTGGGAATGTTGTGTAATGTTGAGGGTTTTAACAAGTTCAAACTATTCATGACAACTCACAACAACATTGTAAGCCAGTTAAATAGATACAAAATCGGCTCACGTGTTGTGAGAAGGCAGTGATGGATGGTCAACTATTGCAGTGTATATTTTCTTTTCTCATCTATGGCCATGTTACAGCTACTTTTTCAAATTTCTTCTTGGTTGGGCTAATAAGCTGACTTTCCTTATCAGAACCTGACTCACTTGTTTTTGAGGAGGCTGTTATTTCCTATAAAAAGAAAGTTGAAATCATGAGTAGCAGTAAAAGTGAAGGATAATAACAGTATAGATATTTGTAAAAATCATACACCTTTTGTTAACTTTTCAGACATGTTTCAATGGTACACCCATCATCATCAGAATTCAATATTCCAGTAACAAGTTTGTTACATCTTAAAAAGTTTTACTATGTAAATGATGTGGAATGACTTACAGGAAGAGAGGCAGGTTTGTGTGTTTTATCTAATATTATTTTATTGTTTTTATTGGACAAAATAAACTAGTCACTAAAATGGCAGGGATTTTTTTTCATTACTTGCCTGCCTTTACAGGATATTAGACAGCTATTTTAAAGATATATCTTAAATAGGTAATGAAACAAAACACATTTTGTTAACAGCATGTCATCATTTTCAACTGTAAGATATGCAGGTAAGAAAATGTGCACATAGCATGGTAGTGTGAAAATAGGCACGGCTGTAATACAAGTGAAAAGGAAACTATAAAATTTTTATGGTTTACTTTTCACTTGTATTGCAGCTATGTCTATTTTCACACTACCATGCTATGTGCACATTTTTCATGGTTTACTTTTCACTTATTGCTGGGTAGTAAATACATTATCATTGTTCTCAAACCTAAAAAAATATTTCTACCATGAAAAAACAAAATGAATGAAGGTCCAGCTTGTCCTTAGCTTTGGACAAGCAGCTCCCACATTTGCTCACCTCAGGGCATGCAATTGCTTCCCTGTCTTTAAACATAAATGATTTACAGTAGTTAGAAGATGACTTGCCTAGACCCTTGCCCATTGCCAGGGGACAAATGAGCTACAAAAGCTACTTGCCCAGCAAGAAAAATAAATCTGCTTATCTCAGATGACCAGATACGCCTTTTTTCTACCCCTGGCTATATCTTCATATTGAATTCAAATAATATTTTTACAAGTGTGAACAATAATAATACTTAATAAGGACAACCCTTAAAGATCAGGTATATTACCTTTTGTGCTCCACCATTTAAAGTTGAATTAATATCCACCTTTGCCATAGCTGGCTCAAGGGATTTATTCAAGTTAAGTCCCAATGTTTTCCTGTTCAACTTAACAACTTTTGGTTTAGAAGCATTGTTTAATGAACTGTTTCTGTGCCCAGATGCAGAGTCCAGTGTAGGAGATGTAGAATTAATAGAAACTGAATTTATTCCTTTGTTAATTGACTCAGGTGAAGTTGCAGGCCTTTTGTTAATTTTGATTATGTTACATTCTGTTCTTGCTAGCTTGCTGACAGTGCCATCCACAGTTTCTTCAGATTTTCTAGAAAAGATTAAAAGCAGTCAAAATGAAAATTACAAAAACATCACTTACAAGGACGCTCACTGTTTTACAAAACCTCATATTAACTTATACAGAAAATGCAAATAATGTGGTAAGATTCCCACTCAGTCCCATACATTTATTATTATGCATACAATGTACATGATTCAACCCTATTCATATTAAGTTTTTGTGTGAAATACAGTCAAACCTCAATAGACCATTTTACATTTTTGGCTGCTGTTGCTTATGGAGGTAACCCGTCGTTTTGATAGTAACAAGTCATTTCAATACAAATTGAAGTTAATTCTATACATATCTCACATTGGTTTGATCCACTTGAGGTTGATTTGATACAACTAAAACAACTTGCCAACTTTTGAAGATTTACTCAATATACTTAAGTTCCCATACTGATTGAACGTTTCTCTTTGGTCTTAGTTGGACTATGCATGATGATGACATGCAGATTATGCTGACCGAATCTTCTGTTTATCTGAGTTAGTCCTTTACTCACGTGTTTTCTGTGCCAATACTATAACTCAGCTGATCAGTTGACTTCATCAGCTGTTACTGTTACTGCAACCTGCCTCTACATACATACATACATTACTTTATTTAACTTCGGATTTTAGATTAGCCAAAGGCTAGTATCTCAGATGAATTACAAATACATCACACTTAAAAAACATATTAACATAAAAACACAAACTGGCAGTAATAGTAAGCACCTAATTTATGAAACTAGCTATGGGAAAAAAGTAAACGTCTATATTTCTTCAGACTAGTGGTTCCCCTAAAAGAATCAGAAAGAGAGAGCCAATATCTTCACCTCTTGCCGTAACAGTGCGATGGATGAAGCCTATCAAGTTTCCTTGGTTTATCTAGGATACAACGTACTGAACCTAATAATGAGGGATGTTTCATGATGCGCCGCCAATCACCAAAAACTAACAATTTGGTCTAAATGACATGCACAATATCTAAGTGACTGTCATGAAACTAATGATAAACAAAACCCTATAATCAAGTTGTTCCTAAATCTTACAAAAGTTGGCAAGTTGTTTTAGTTGTCTCTAATCAACTCGAGTTGACTGAACTGACTTGCCATTCGGGCGAGCTGAAGCTGGCATTTACTAGCTCAGACGTCATTTCAACTAGCCCCAAAAACTTTTTGACTAGCAGAATTGATTTCACAGTTCTTCTGTTATTTGAATTCCTCAAAAAGCATCACTTGCCCGTCGCGTAAGTGAAAAACAGAATTCACTAGCCCGATAGCAAAATCCACTAGCCCCAGGCTATTGGACACTACTCTCCTTGCACACTGCTTCGTTATGAGAGCTTTTCATTACAGAGCTTAAGTCAGTTCAAACGGCATTTCACAACACTGGTTGAAACTATGGCTGCTTGCTCATGAGAATAGGCCACTTGCACTAAGAGATCACGTGACCAGTGCTTCCTTTAAACAATAAGTTGGAATCTTGCTGGTGCCAAAAATTGACAGAGCTCATAAAGATTATCTTACACCCGAAAGTTGAGAGGAAACATATTTAAGGGAGATATTGTACGCCAGTTTGATTTTTTAACAAAGTAGTATCATTTGCATTGGCCGCCATGTTGGAGGGCATACTCTTGGCCTCCAACATGGCTGCCAAAACTACTTTTTGCTTATATCTTGTTAAACGTTTAATACTTATGCTCAGATGTGCTGTAAACGTTACCACGTGCACATCATCTTTTCAACATTTTCCGTGAAGTTTAAGTGCAAAATTTGTGTTCAGAAAGAGGTAATTCATAATTTTAAAAATCACATTTTGGTCACGTGACCAGCTATGAACTTACCCATTTTAAGAAAATGGTGCGGGTTTGAAAAACCAAATCACTATTATTTTGTTTAAGATATGACTCACTTATAGTTTTTCGAAAGCAAAATCAGATAACTTTCATTTTCATAAAAATGATGTCACTTGACCTCTTATTGCAAATGGCCTATTGTCGCAAGGAGAGCTTCGACTGTACAATAATTTTTGTCCTTTGTTCACCTTATAAGGCTGGTAAGCACAGAAATTTGAAATTCTAAAGGTTTCTACGCAAATACGATTGATTGCAACAAGCTAATGACATCGGGCAAATTGAAGTCAGTCTGGTGAACTGCTGTCGACTTTCTGGTGAAACGACTGGAAATTGATGTATGTGACCCACGCAAGCTTTGTCAAACAACTCAAACTTTTCTGCTTTTTATAGGCATTCACTGTGGCCGCCGACAACATAAAGCCGTGATGGTGAACTGATGATATCACCATTTTTCTCCAGCTTCGTTGTTAAAAGAACTCTTACCGTTTCGTCAACCGTATTATTTTAGACTTTCTGCCCTGTGATGTGACGCGTTCTTTGCCAGATGGTGCCACTCGTTTTGCCCTACGGAGCTGATGAAGTCTCTGAGGTAAAGGTGTGACATATCTATAGAAGAGCTGAACAAGATCGCCTTTTTCTAAGTCAACAAGATCTTGAAGAAGAATAGATCTCTCGCATAAAATTTCTATTAGTCTCTCTCTAGAAAGAACTTCTGGATGATCAAGTTCATTGCCATAAGACCTCGTTGAATCCGCCATCTTGAAATTCGCGTTTCCATTTCTAAACTATCTTTTGATTGGCTCATTGGACTTTAAGGGCCAACCAATCAAATCGTCCGTTAAAAAGAGCTTTCTCCACTTTGTTATTTCCATGGTAACAATGACGTAGGGTTCCCTCCAAACAGATTCATTGGCAACGCCATGTTGTTTTGAAGGAGATTTCACAACTGAGAACTCAGCACTTCTTAAGCCTTTGTCGATTTACGTTCTACCTCAAGTTAATTCCAAAAATTCGAATAGTAGGTTGAGAGTGAAACAGATCTAAAAATGGCAGCCGTTGTCGCCCAGAAAGGAGACGGCGGAAGAACGTATACCTTTGCCAGCCAACCCCGACCAGTTCAACAGAGAAAAAAATTTAGAGATCCGCTAACACAAGAGTAAGTGCTGTAGCGACGGTTGTAGTAACTTTTTATTAGCTTCATTCGTCAGTTGTTTACCAAACTAAGCTAAGTTCAGTATTATAAATTTTGAGGGTTTATCATTTTATTTGAGAACGGCACCTTATTATTGGCCTCTTTGTACATATCGGAGATCACTCTTATCAAATGATGACACACAGCTGCTTTTAATGATTTTGCCTAAGATAAGCTGTACCTGTTCAGTAGGTGAAAAAGAGATCTTATTTATAAACAGGATAGCCGTGGAGCTGCAACCTCTATATTGTGTCAAGTGGCCATGCATATTGGTCAGTAAGGGATAAACGCATCCTCGGAGACCCAGGGGCAGATAAAGGGGGCGAGGGAAAGTCTAAACGGGCGGAAAAGTGTGGCACGAGGATGATCTCCGAGGATGGGATAAACGTTGATTGATGGATTTTGTAGTTACTTTATGATTCCTAAACTTTGCAGTTGATTTATAAAAGTATAGTATGGTTAGTTAATTTGGCCTTAGAAAGACGACATTATTGACAATATTTTAATGTGTACTCAGTAAAGCATTTGACAAAGGGTTGTACCTGTGTTGAGGCTGCCATAGTTTATCCATGTATTAGTATCAATCAAGGCTTGAAGCTTCATTTCTTGTTTCTACAGAAATGAGAGTCCCATGCCATATGGAAACATCATGTACGATCGCAGAATTGTTAGGGGTAATACCTATGCACAGAGAACTCTACCAGCAGTAAGTGTTGCAGAGCAGATGAAAATGTTGTTTGTCTGTTCACTGTTGAACAAGTGGCAGCACAACAGTTTTTGTTTGCTAAGTAGTTGGATTACAAAAACAGAAAGTTATTGATCTTTTTAACATTCTTGATTTCCAATTTACATATGCTTCTTCAGGTTTGGTTTTATCTGCCCCCCCCCCCCTCACAAGAAAAAGGAAATTTGGGTGGATAGGGTGAACACAATGTGCTTCCAATTTGTTATACACTACGTTAACTTTAATTCTTATAAAGATTTTTTAAAACAGCTCAAAAGGTTGGCCTAACGAGAACCTGCTTATTAAAGGGACTGGTTCACGGTAATGCGCATGTGTGAGTTCTGACAGTAGCTGATTGTTTTTCAACCAATCGGAAGCGAGTTAGATGCACGCAAGTAAATTTACAAAATTCAAATTAATTGTTCGCGACGCGAGAGTATTTCCGGGCATTTGGTTTGATTTTATTTATCCCCATAATTCAATTTTATTCTTTGCTACTCCTCAGATATATGTTGCAGCCGATAAGAATAAGATTTACAGCCCTGTCCTGCTTTGAAACAAACATTTACCAACGTGTATTTTTACCCACGCTAACAAAACAAACAAAATTTGTAAACAAACATCTTATTACTGTTCTCTCAGTTCGCCTTATATAAACCCAGAAATACCTACAAATAGCGCCGGACCAGTGACAAAAACACACAACGTATGAGTATAAAGATTATCCTTAATTGAGCGTAAATTTCAATTGCTTATCAGCAAATGAACAAATTCATTCGCGTTGCATCGGGTCAGTGTTCCGCAAAACAAATGTTATCGAGTAGCACACATAAAGAAACTAGATTATGAACAGAATATTCAGGCAATAATTTATTTTAAAAACATCAATTCTTAAACATATACGATCGTAAAGCAAAGATACAAGGAACATTTCAAGTGTACCAGATCGGTGAAGATCGCACGGCCTGTTGCGGTATAACTACAGGTCGGAGTCAAAAATCAAATCAAAGTTGAACGAACTCATGCCTTTAACCACTTTCCAAGTGTCGTGTATTCTTTTCGTATGCCACACACTACTCCTAGAACCATACTAGATCGATAGGCTAAGCTTCTCTGTCTCCAGAGACTCTTGAGAACGTCCTGTTGCCGGACGGCCACGATGCTCTTCTCAACCTCCATGATCAAAACGTTATTTTTTTCGTCTTCTTAAAACATAACCAGTCAAACGACACAACCACACGTTAATCACCACTACCGAAGTATAACTAGGCCAGCCAAAGCGACGGATGTCCGAATAAAACGAAGGATTTTCAATGATTGTACCGGTAATGGCGATTTCGAATTTAGTGTTGACCCAACAAATTTATTCTGAAGAGACAAACGGCGCGCATGTGCATTATCGTGAACCAGTCCCTTTAAGGGTAATCAGATCTTAAGGACTAGTTCAGTTTCACATCACATTGGATAAAAGAAAAAAACCAGCCTAAAATGCTTCTGTCCCTTCAATCAACAGTAAAATAGCAAGAAGGGTTTACACAGAAAAAAAAACAGAAAAAACAGCAGCTCTGATTTCTTTTTGTAAAACCTAAGAAATAGAAAACAGTTTGCAAAAGTTCACCTCAAGAGGTTTCATTTGAATGGTAACACCCACAAATTCAAAAGTGTGAATGTCATCTCACCATAAACCATCAGCCCAGGAGGGACAGGATTAATCACATAATCAGACTCTTTTAACTTTTATGTGCAATCATATTTTCCAAACATGATAGATCTCAAACTTACATTTTTTTCTTCTTAGACTGCACAACCTGATCCTATAGAAATTCAAAGACAGCAAGAGGCAAGAAGAAGAGCAATTGCCAGAAAACGAGCCAAGGCACAATTGAAACCAAGGTCACCAGAGCCTGTAGAAGGGAGAAAGCATATTGATGTACAAACAGAACTTTATTTGGAAGAGTTAAGTGATCGTGTTGAAGAAGCTGATGTTGAGACTCAAACAGATGCCTTTTTGGATCGACCTCCTTCTCCCCTATTTATTCCTGCTAAAAGTGGAGTAGATGTTGCAACACAAATTTTGGAGGGAGAGGTAAGTTATGAGGTAAAATTGGAGTCTTCAGACAAGAAGAAAACCCTTGGGTAATACACTAAGTCTTAATAAAGGCTGGTTAACATGTTAGACCGATTTGAGATGAATAAAAAAGAAAACTCTAGGCAAACAAATTAATTAGCCTGAGTTTAGGCTGATTTTTATCTTGGTGTTTTCTCTTAAATTGGAATGACCTGCCCAAAATTCATAGTTTTGCAATGCATTGTACATTGGGCTGACAGATCACACAGCAAAGTCTATCTTTTAAACCAGTGTTAATAGTCAACATTTGACCCTAAACCAATAATAAAGAATTAGTGGTATATGTGGAAGTTGTCTTTAAAAATGAACTGTATCATCCTTCTCTTTTAAAATTAATTTACAGTTACAACTTATCAGTTTTGAATTACTCTTTCTTTCTCTTGTTTTCTTGTCACAATACATATCATTAATCTGAATTGTTTTGATCCCCTTCTTGGGTTTGATGTATAAACTACCCGAGCCCAGTTGTTTGAAAGGTGAATAACGTTATTCACTGGATAAATCTCTTTCCAGTAGATAATACTTTCTCTAATACTTATCTGCTGGATAGTGATTTATCCGTCGGATAGCACTACACTGTATAATTCGATGTTTGAGCAACTGGGGCCTGTTGTTATTTCACCAGTTGTTTGTATTATTTTTACCATCAGTCATTTCATTGTAATAATATTACATCCTCTTTGTCCTTCTCTCCTCAGTTGTTTGACTTTGACATTGAAGTTAAACCCATCCTTGAAGTTCTGGTGGGTAAAACAGTCGAACAAGCCCTACTTGAGGTAATGGAAGAGGAGGAACTTGCAAATCTTCGAGCACAGCAAAGACAATTTAAGGAACTAAGAAATGCTGAGCTTGTTGAAACTCAGAGATTAGAGGAACAAGAAAGAAGACATAGAGAAGAGAAGGAACGACGAATGAGACAACAAGTGGAAGTACTCAGGAAAGAAAAGGAAACTGGAGAAAAGATATCAGCACGTGCCTTTGCCCAGGTAATTAACCCATTCACCCAGGCTGAACCCCCCTTTTACCGTCCATGCGCATCCATGTCCCTTGTGTACCACTTATGAGGTCATCAGTTTTAACGGTCTACCCGTGTAGGACAACTTTGCAGGGTGCAAAGAAAGTCAGTTTTACAGCCTGCCATTCGGGCAAGCTGTAGCTAGCATGTACTAGCCCACAAGTCATTTCAACTAGCCCCAAAACCCTTTTTGATCAGCAGGATTGATTACCATCCTTCTGTAATTAAAATTTCCCCAAAAAATTCACTTGCCTGTCGGACAAGTTAAGAACAGAATTCACTAGCCCGAAAGCAAAATCCACTAGCCCCTGGCTGTCGGCCCCGACTTTCTTTGCTCGCTGACTTTGTCATCTAACTTGTGTAGAGGAAAAGATATCTTTGAAATCATATGTGAATCTGCAAGATTCAGTCAAGGAGACCAGAGAAAAAGACAAAAAACCATGTAACGTTTACCCAAAAATTCCTATGAAAATCCTGAAAGCTTTCCTAAAGCTTTTCCCATCCAAATGAAGCCTATTAAATGTCAATAAAAAGAGAAAAACTGGGGCTAGAAAAGCGAAAGAATATGGAGAGGAGAGAAGGCAAAAGGAGAAATGTTGTTTCCTGTGTGCGCCTGAATGTCAGAGGTTGATATTTTGAATGTAGGACAGAAGGCTGCGAGCTACACAAAACACAAATGGCCTTTTGTAGTGACAACAAAATGCCTTGACTAGCTTCAAAACCTGTTTTCCAGCAAAATTCCCATAGGCTAATGGGTTAAAATAGCTGCTGAATTTCTTTCTTACCCTTTGTAATTCTTGCAGAGTTATCTGGCTGACCTTGTGCCTTCTGTTTTTGGTTCATTAAATGAAAATGGATACTTCTATGATCCAGTAGAAAGAGGTAAACAGTGCTTCTACAAAATTAATCTTAACTTAAAATAGTAGCTTCTCATAAACTATTTAAAAAAATGATTAAAAATTTTGCAAGAGTACATAGGATTAGACTAAGAAGGCTTCATCAGAGGACTCCACTTTCTTACAAATTATTACTGTACGTAGGGGTGGTGTCCTAAAACGGACACCTAGATGTACTACCTGCTTTCCTCACTTCTTTTCTTTGAATTTTTTAAAAAGAAAATCTGTCTAAGATGCATTTTCTTTGACTTGCAGATGTAGAAACATACTTTATGCCATGGTTGCTGGAGAAAGTGGAAGGTGAATTAAACCAAACCATTGTTTCAAGAACTGTTCTTGATGGTAAGTTCTGGTAGCCTGAATTTTAGATGATTACTTCGAGTCGTTTTTACTCACTCATGCTGAGGGAGTAAAAATGACTCGAAGTAGTCGTCGGAAATTCAGGCTGGTTCTGGTAGTTTGTTTATACTAGGCAATCATTACCGGCGGTTTTCATGCTACCTTGGTAAAAAGAACTTGGCTTAAGTTATTCACTTTAATACGGGTTAGACTTCACATATGTAAATGGGTTTGAAAAATAAGAAATGTTACATAGATCAAGTGTATTGCTTCGTTGTAACTGATTCTTATAACTCAACTGGAAATTAGGAATGCTGGTTCACTGCAGAGCTTTTTTTTGCTTTCGAAAGAAAAACGTTTTTGATAATGGGCACGCTCTGCTTAGGTGTTGTCTTAATCCAAGTAAGACAGGAAAGAAAAAAGTTAATCGTGTCAAAAAGCTGGGGCACAAATGAGTGACAACTTGACATACATTTCGGGATTTTTCAGATTTTTATCAAGGCCATGATGTTGGAACGCGACGGGTCTAATTCTGTGTCGCTCAGCTCGTGCTCTCTTTCTTCTTCATCATCTGATTTTTACTTTTTTATGCCCCCTAGCAATAATAAGAGATGTTGTCAAGAAGCGATTTGAAGTTTACGACAGGTTGGAGGAAGCTGCCAGACGTGCCTTGGAGCAAGAGGCAGCAGCTAAGGTGGCAGAAGAAAGAAAGAAGGCTGAAGCCGAGCTCGCGGCCAAAACTGCTGAAGAGGCGAAAGCAGAACAAGTCGCTGAACAAGCCGCCGATCAGAAACCCGAAATCGATGAAAGTGGGCGAGAAACAACAGACAAGTTGGAGGATGGTAGCATAGCTGGAGAGGAGGCTGGGAGCGAACGTGCAGCTACTGCGGCGGACACACCTGGTGAATCAGGGCAAAATGAACCCACTGAGGAAGCACCGCCAGACGCTGCAGAGCAAGAACAGTAAACTACAGACTGTGACCTACTTTTTATTTGTTTTCATGTCGGATTCAAAGACAAGAGAGTTGATAGCATGTACATAATAACTGTTTTATTCATCGTTGCTTTGGAAGCTTGATTACACTGAATCAATTTCAGATTCAACCCAGGTGTTAATTCACACTCTTTTTCTATCGCAGAAAAGGCTCTTTTCCTATTCGTAGTATGAAAGCGAATACATTCAATAATGGACTCACAGCAATATGTATATAGATTACCGTTATTCATTATTCAAGTTTAATGACATGGAATTGTAATTGAACGGTTACAAATAAACCTTACAGTATTATACGGGGGCTTGTATGAGAGGTTTGATTTTTATGATCTGTTATTGCTGGTAAGATTTCCGAGAAGCTAGGGAAGAAAGCTTAATTCAACGGTTTGCTTGAATCTCAAGCCCCCGTTCCCTCCCTCGGGAAAAAATATGGACCACGGCCATTTCGATAGAAAGTCAAAAGGGGCATTAAACGGCTGATCCGTGTAAGTTTCAAGTTTCTGAAGAGGTTATTCTGGAAACGCGTCTAGAATATTGATATATGAAAATCAAATACTAGAACTGCGGGATAAATAGACGGCTTCAGGATTGTACGGGATTCCAAACCCTTGACTTCTGCGTTGCCAGTGCAGCGCTCTACCAATTGAGAATTGAGTTAACAAGCCAACTGGGAGCTGCTATTAAGTTGGTGCGTTCAGATATAATGTTTGTATATTCATTATTTCATCTTTATCCTTCCACGGGTTTGTAACAAATCGCAGCGCCAGAATCGCAAAGGTCAAGGGTTCGAATCCCGTACAAGCCTGAATTTTTGAGAACTTTTTGAGAATTATTCTCATGACCACCCCCTCGAAAAAATCTTTTGACTGATGCCTCAAAAAGCTTGGTACTTTGCTTAAAAGACTTTTACTCTTCGACCATCGCAGCTTAATCAAAGACAGAACACAAACAGCGATGATAAACATAGTGTCTTCTTCGTACAGCCCGCCGTGGACGCCATTTTTTTTCTTTTTAAACAGTAAGGCGGGCGCTCTAAAGTCTCGTTTCCAGGAAAATATACTATCGATCAACCTCGTTTCCAAACAAATGTACCATCGAACAATCTCATTTCCAAGAAATGTACCATCGAATTGATGGTATATTACTCGCATCTTCCAAATTTGGTCAACTCCTGTTGGTTATGAAGAATTAGCAGGAGGCTTTGAGCCAATCAGAAAAGCGAAATATTTTTTATATTCTGGTTACTGCGATCCTTAAGAAACCTGGCTTAGACCCGACGCAGTTGAATAACCTCCACCCCGTCAGTAACTTGGACTTTATATCAAAACTGACAGAGCGCGCTGTTTTCGACCAAATTCACAGTCATATGAGTCGATTCGCCCTTTGTCCAACCTCGCAATCCGCTTACCGAAAGGGTCACAGCAAAGAAACACGCTACTGAAGGTACAAAATGACATCCTCATGAATATGAATTATAAGCATGTACCTCTTCTAGTTCTACTAGATTTGAGCGCAGCGTTTGACACTGTTGACCACAACATCCTGCTTGCTCGTCTTAAGTCAAGTATCGGCATTAATGGCACCGACCTTAATTGGTTTACGTCTTATCTTAACAACAGGTAGCAATGAGTCTCGCTAAATGGCTTTACATCTGACAGTTTTAAGCTTCCTTATGGCGTTCCACAAGGATCTTGTCTGGGGCCATTGTTGTTTACCATTTATTCCAGCAAACTGTTTGAAGTCATCAAATACCATCTACCTGAAGCACATGCGTATGCTGATGACACTCAGCTTTACCTTTCGTTTAGTCCTGACACGGCTACTAATCAGACTGATGCGGTCATTGCCATGGAACGCTGTATATCGGACATTCGTACGTGGATGCTTACGGATAAGCTCAAACTTAATGATGACAAAACTGAGCTCGTGTTGATTGGTACAAAACAACAACTTTCCAAAGTAAATATTGATTGCCTTACCGAAGGAAGCATTTGACGTTGCTCCTGTCACTGTGGCAAGAAATTTAGGGACATGGTTCGATTCTAACTTGAATCTCCAGGAACAGATCCACAAAACTTGTAAATCTGGGTTTTTCCATTTGTACAATATTCGGCGTATCCGAAAATATCTGTCCCAGGAGTCTGCACGAACTTTGGTCCATGCTTTTATCATTGGTCGTATAGATTACTGCAACAGCCTTCTCTTTGGTTTACCCTCATCTACTTCATCTACTTAAACTGCAACGCTTGCAGAATGCAGCTGCTCGGCTTATATATAATGTCCCTCGCTACAGTCACATAACACCAGTACTATGTTCGTTACATTGGCTTCCTGTCAAATTTCGTATTGATTTTAAAATACTTCTTTTTACTTTTAAAGCTATCTACGGTCATGCGCCTGGTTACTTGATCGATTTGATTGCCATTAAAGAACAGCCGCGCTATAATCTCCGTTCAGCTAGCGGTCTTCTCTTAAAGTATCCTAGTTTACTGACTGAAAAAGATTTGAGGGGATCGTGCTTTTTCATCTGCTGCCCCTAATTCATGGAACAATCTGCCCCTTCACATCCGTCTTGTGGACAATTTTGAACGTTTGAAATCTTTACTTAAAATGCATCTTTTTAGACTAGCTTTTGATATGTAATTAATTTAACATACTGTGTTATATATTTAGTGTTTTTATCTTTTTTAATTTTTAGCGTTGTTTATTCTTAGCCCAGTAATTATTATGCTCATTTTAGCTTTTGGCTCTTTGAACAATTACGTGTTGTCACGCGCTTTTGATCATATTTGCATGGAAAAGCCGCGTTATAAATTTTTAATTATTATTATTATTATTATTATTATTATTATTACTGAATGAACCTATTTCTAGGAAACTTTTGAAAACAGCTTCTTGATCGGGAGTTCGAAATCGCGACGTCAGTGGGCAACACAAGTGATTATTTCTGTGTATTCAGTTATGTGCCCGCGATACATGGTTGAAATGGAAATTTTTGCATTGTAATTTGAGCTTTTTCAATTAAGACTTTGTCTCCAAATTTTAGATCATATACACATTCATTATTTATGTTTTGTTTTTACTCACATGCTACGCCCAACAAATGTTTGTGACATTTCTACTGCAGTTAACTTCCTTTATTGAGGCAAGAATTCAAAATGTTATGGTCTGTTGATTAGGGTCACTCTCGGGACCATGAGTTGAAATTCCAAGAAACAAAATAAAGTGTGAGCCATCATTTAAGGGGTCAAGAATAAAAAGATGTTTACCTTTCCCAGAACTGAAATTTGCTGTTGACCTGGTGACTTTATCCGAAGAGCGTAGGGAGCGAATGACGTCAGAGTGACTAATTTGCAATTTTTGTCTGAGTTTTGTCATTTTTCTCATTTTAATGACAAAAGACAGACAAACATGACATTTTAATGACAAAAGTCAGTCAAAAGTGAGGAATTTCGGTTTGTTTGTCTGACTTTCAGGTCTAAAAATAGTGACTGTGCGCAGCGAAATTAAAAGCGGAAAAAGGACAAATTTGTTCGTTTCGCTTTCGATGTCACAGTTCTAAAGTAAACAACTAAGACACCACGATGCATCACATTGTCAAAACTTTCGAAGAAAAAGGAAGGTTTGAAGATGACAGCGAAGCCGATATTATTCGACAGAAACTCGAAATGCTAGTATCTAGCATTCAGGTAGAAGTTGCAAAGCTCGATGAAAGATTTCAGGGGGATTTGATCAAGAGCGGAAGTGTTTACGAAGGAGTAAAAGTCCATCAACCTGATGAGTTTGACTTCATGTTCAGAATCAACTGTCTCACTAACAAAGCTCGCCTCTCTCGCTGCGAAAATATCCCAGGATACGTGAGACTCGCACTGGATGATGAGAAATGGAAAGAATTTACAGATGAACAAGGCTTCTTCAGCCCTAATAAGCTGTGCCGCCATTTCAAACGGCTAGTCAACGAATCTTGGAGAACCATAGACGTCCCCGAAGGAATGGCCATGCAAAAAGTAGACCAAGGCTACATAGATGGACCGTGGGGACCTGTGTTCAATGGCCTAGTTGGAGGAGAAGGCCGCCCGTCTGAGATTATCGACATAGAATCACACGGCCCAGCTACGACAATAAAAGTTATATGGAACGGTGGTAGCAGTTACAGTGATTTACTTATAAAAGTTGATTTGACGCTAGCGCTGGAATACGCCATTTCAAAGCTTCCAGTAGGGTTGTCAGACCAGCTTCCACAGACTGTAGCCAGTGGGTATCTTAAAAGGACTGGTTTTCACGTCGTTCCCGCGGGGTTTGATGTGTGGCGCATATCATTCTCCAGTGTCGAGAAAGACATCCTGTCCGATTCTTCAGCCGAGTTTAAAGCATGTTACCGAGTATTAAAGTACGTCAGGGACAGCGCCGCAAAAGACCTCAATTTGGACCCATCCTTAGTCCCATCGTACATTTTTAAGAGCGTCTTGCTATCTCAGTTTTTTGTAGCGGGTGCGGAGTCCAAGGATTATTGGCTGGGAAAGGTAGAAGACACCTTAGATGTTGTTTTGCGGGGGATTATGCATGGAGATATCCAGAATTTCTTCTTGTCAGGATACAATCTACTATCCACGACTGACCACAAGAACAAGTTGCGACAGTTCATCGTGGAAAATATGATGAGTCTCGTGAAGGGTTTGAAGATGACACGCACTCGAGAAGACGTTAGAGAAACGAGTAGGCAAATCAGATTGCTAGAAATGGTAGATGTGCTGGAATTCATGGTGTCTGAAACTCTTGGTGGAAAAGACCTCACCGCGTTCTGGAATAAGCTGTTTGTCAACATTGATGATGTTCCTACGGAAGCATTTTATGAAGAAAGCAACTTCACCGACCAGATCACTGACATGGATAGGTTAGACCTTGATGAAGATATCTATGAAAAGCTCGTTCAAGAATGGTCTATGGTAAAAGATCTTTTCGAACAACTGATTGCTGTCCTTCCCAAAGA
Organism: Porites lobata; assembly: GCA_942486035.1. Taxonomy (NCBI): domain Eukaryota; kingdom Metazoa; phylum Cnidaria; class Anthozoa; order Scleractinia; family Poritidae; genus Porites; species Porites lobata. Next base: position 1,094,839 of record CALNXK010000042.1, read on the forward strand.
TCTGAAAATTTTGGCTCGTAAATTCTTCATCCGAACCGGGCACAAAAGGAAGAAATTTGAACAAGAACATAAAGGTGCCCTTGCCAACCAAATCAAGCAAATAACAAATCATGAAGCTGCTTGCCAATACATAATGGAGTACTCTGAGAATTACTTAGACGGAAAGGGCTTTACTGCAAAGTGTTACTCAAATCTGCTCAAAGCAATTCCTCCTGGTTACACATCTCCGGGATTCCTTCAGGATGTTGCTGACATAACCTTGAAAGACGGAAGTGAACGAGGTCGTGTGGTATTCAGAGAGCGCCTATTGAAATACATGTCCTCGGTTCCTGAATCGGTATTAATTTCTCTTCTTGCTGGCTTTATAAGCCAGATATTCGTTCATGGTCAAAAGGTGTTACGGCGCAAACTTGACTACATCAAACTGCCGGAGTTAGATCTAGACTGAAGGCAAAATTCTTCACAGACAATGTTTCTAGGATGCAGGATGATTGTTGTAGTCAGATGACAGCATTATGCAACTCTCGGTGGTTGCCCCTGAAAAATTTTGTTGTGGCGTGCGGGACCTCTTCCCGAAACCCGGAGCTTGTTTCAGACCAAACTTGGCGATTTTCCATCTGAACCGGAATGACGTCGTCATGTTGCCATGGATACGTCGAACTAAAAAATGACTTTTTTGGAAACTCTAAACTATATGCCACAAATAGGTACAATATGATTTCCTGCGTTGTTTAAAGCATTTTAAAATAATATTCGTGTTGAAAGAGGGTTTGTATACTGAAAAACCCGGTCGAGCAACCTTAAATGCATTGGCCTCTGATAAGAGAGTCGGAATGATAAATATATTTCATTTCCCACGTCTGACACGCACTGTTTGGTGCATGATTGTACAAAGTAAAGAACATTTTCCAGTTGTTGGGTAATCTGTTCCAACATGTAGCGCCTCTAAAGGCAAAAGATCGCTGTTATATCGTGTTATATCGTGTGTTTCTATCATGATGAGCTAGTCTACGTGTAAATTTTTGACTAAGATAGTCTGGTGGTCGACCATTTAGGTACTTATATATGGACCATTTATCAGCAATAGGAAGCCATCTACGTGACTTCAGTCCCTCAGAAATGTGATCATACTTCGGGAGACCAAGAACTATCCTGTGGGCAAAGTTCTGAACTAATTGAAATCGGTTAAAATTTGTTTTAGAGGTGTTGCTCCATACGGTGGAACAATAAAGCAATTTACGGAATTAGAAAACAAAAGCGTTAATTAGTAAAATAGTCCAGTCAAATTGTGGTTTAGTATCAAACTAATTGCAACAGAATTTTTTTCAACGCCATTTAATTGTTGAATGGCTATTTAACAAAACCGCCAAAATCGGTTCGGTGAAACATATAAAGACTTTGAACTCTCACCACAGGAAGCACAATTTCAGGAAGATCGCAAAATTCTGACAAAACATCTGAAAATTGTTTTATTTTCTCAAGAATTTTTGATACAACATTGCAAGTGTATTTTGGGTAGTTTTGATTTAAAAAAACGCCGACTTAATGTGTGACAAACACCGGGTTAAGTGTCTCGTCTTGACGGTTCTGTACAGGTTACCCAGCCACTTGTCTGTCTCCATATTCTGTTTTCCAAGCTTTAATTTTTTTTCTATGACGGTATTTAAAAGGGAAATTATTAGTCAGTCTGTCTTAACATGGTTAAAAACAATAATTGATTTTTTGCGTATTATCAGAAATGCAGTAAGTATTTTAGCAGTTTTACAGGCTGTTAATTTTTTATATGTGCAGCATGGATTCAAATTTAATAGCTGACTGATGGTGAACAGTTTGATTTGATATTTTGCTCACCTTCGGTCAACTACTAAATTTGCATCCATGCTGCAGGATAACGTGCGACTAAATGTGTGCAACGGACGATAGCTTAGTATCAGTACAAACTGTTTCACACCTATTCCCGTTTTCTGTACGTAATCGAGTTTTGTGAAGTAGGTATGTTCAAACCTTGGACACAATATGTGTGATCGAAAACAGGGATTCTTTTTTTTTTCTCGCGGCATGCGCAACTTCCTTTAGGATTATGACTCCGTGCTTTACAATGTGAGTGAATAAATATTCTGCTTAAGACTCCGTCTATTTGGTTTTTGCTAGATCTTAACGCTCTGCGCTTTTCATTATAATTACACCTGGCCAAATCTGTTGTAAGCGAAATCCAGAAAACCAAGCGCAGTGTGATTGTTCTAGTTTTATCTTCTTATTGTAGCGAGTCTCAGATTTAGTTTAGTGTATTTGCATGTTTAGTTTGTATTTTCTGCGGCAGCCCTTCGTTTCTTGGTAAGATGAATAAGTAGAGTAATCGCTCTGTTGTCTCGAGGCGTTTATATTCCCTCCTTGCATTTCTTTTGTGAGAACAACCCTGAACCTTAAACCAGTTTTTTTTCGTCCATTTTCGTCAATGAAGCCTGAAGACCTTTTTTTCTATAACGATCATGGGATCCTATACGTCTGAAAATAATTGCAGCGTTCAATGAAGGAGCGAAAGTACTGGACATATATATATGTACGACATTAATGGGCTTGCCTGACTTAGCTTCTGATGGCTCACCTCTTTTTGCAGAGCTTATGTTTCTCTTCGGATGAGAGTTGTGTAACACTTCAACTTACTACATGTTAACCTTTTCACTGAGTTGCGAAAATTATGCCATTTCTCCATAGACTCTTACAATATATTTTTACATACCCATTGTTTTGGCTACCCAGATTTAATTTTTCCCTTAAAAACCTGCCTCCCCTCCTCTCCAATTCACTTTTAACACGAAGAAAACAAAAAACTTCAAAAAATTGAAACTTGTATATTTGAGGATGTCAGTACGTTAACGAAGATTAATGTATAGGTAGCCGTAAAAGCCAAAACATTACCTTGCTGGATATTTAAAAACGTACCGAGCGAAAATTGCAGTCTTTTGACAAGAAAAAGACCAAAAGCAAAATGAACCCGAAAATCCCCCTAGAAAAGAACAAGGGAAGGAAAAATAGAAAGAGTGAGGAGAAAGAGAATAAAAAGTAATGGCTGCGCTATTAGCTGTTATGTTGACTTCTTTGGAGAAAACTGTTTGATGGGAGAGCTCTGTTTTGGCTGTAACCTTTCTAAAACTCCAACTACATATATATTTTTCTTACTCTTGCAGCTAACAGAAATCTGATTAAAAAAAGGAATATATTTTTAAAGCCAATGATTAAGTAACGGCCTTCATTTTTCAGATTTAAAGCTTTACGACTAAATTTGTTGTAGTTTTACAGGTAAAAGTTCACTCTCTTACTCTGTAAGCCTCCTGTTATTTGGGGGTTCCTTGAGTGGAGCATGGGATTCCTGTGCAAAAGCCAGCCGCGTTTAATATTTATCCTTTTTTAAAAAATAAACACTTCGTTTTATCACCGAAAACTAGGTAGCAGTTATTCTTTCTTCTTTCACTTTTCAATAAAAGTAACAGACACATTTTGTGCATTTTTTGTTTTAACGTATAATTTCAAATAACGTGGGTGCCCTGTGTTTAAAGCTCAAATCATTAACGGTTAATTTTGACATGTTCCACCGATAGGATTTTGGCGGATTTTTAGTATGTTGCTAGATAGGCCACCCTTACTTAAATAGCGTGAAAACGATTCTGTCGCAATTAGTTTGATGTTGAGCCTCGAAAATGCCTAGATTGACTGGACTATAGTCCTGAATCAGTCTCCTATGGCGCCATTAAAGGTAGACTGTACTAGTGGCCTTGTTATAGAGCTTCTTTATTACTTGAATCAGGTTGGCGTTACTTCTATCAGTCTCCTAAACGCCCATATTGCCACGAAAAGGTTTATCTTAGTCCAACGGTGGGGATTTCGTATAAATATGCTAACCCCATTTACAGCCTTCTCCGAAAAAAAGACGACAACGCAGGACAAAAGCCTTGGGCGGGTGGAGGAGGGATGGGAGCCCTTAGATTTGATTGAGTTATTATCTCTGTACAAAATCGCACATTTTACGGCATCAGTACTTATGGAGCCCTAACCTTGGAAATTGAAACATTCTCAGTCTTTCAATTTTTTAAAGTTTTAAGTATTGCTCTATCTACAAGCCTTTGATACTATACACTGTAATTGCTGACACGTGAGTCCATTAAATCGATTGATGATCTCTTGGACCTGCCAAAATTAAAAAGAGAAAAACGTATGTGCATTTTGCTTTTCGACGTTGTATAGTTAACAGCTTACTAAAGACACCACCATGCATCAGATTGTTGAAAATTTCGAAAGAAACGCAAGGTTTAAGGATGACAACGAAGCCGAAATTATTCGACAGAAACTCGAAAGGCTAGTATCTAGCATTCAGGTACAAGTTGCAAAGCGCGACAAACGCTTCCAGAGCACTTTGATCCAGATCGGAAGTGTATACGAAGGGGTAAAAGTTCAACGACCTGACGAATTTGACTTCAAAGTCAGAATCGACGGTCTCACTAACAAATCTCTCCTTTATCCCTGTGAAAATAATCCAGGATACCTGAGACTCGGTCAGGATGATGAGAAATGGAAAGAATTTACAGATGAACAAGGCTTCTTCAACCCTTATAAAATATGCCGCCATTTCAAACGGCTAGTCAATGAATCTTGGAGTACTATAGACGTCCCCGAAGGAATGGCCATACAAGAAGTAGAACAGGGTTACATCGAAGGACCGTGGGGAGTTGTGTTCACTGGTTTAGTTGGGGGCGAGGGCCGCCCGTCTGAGGTCATGGACATAGAATCGCACGGCCCAGCTACGACAATAAAAGTTATATGGAACGGTGGTGGCAGTTACAGAGGTTTACTTATAAGTGTTGATTTGACCCTAGCGCTGGAATACTCCATTTCGAAGCTTCCAGTGAGGTTGTCAGACCAGCTTCCACACACTGTAGCCAGTGGGTATCTCAACAATGCTGGTTTTCACGTCGTTCCGGCGGGATTTGACATGTGGCGCATTTCGTTCTCCATTGCGGAGAAAGATATCCTGTCCGATTCTTCAGACGACTTTAAAGCATGTTACCGAGTATTAAAGTACGTCAGGGACAGCGCTGCAGACAACCTCGGTTTGGAAACATCCTTGGTTCCTTCTTACTTGTTTAAGAGCGTCTTGCTATCTCAGGTTTCTGCCGCGGGTGCGGAGTCCGAGGATTATTGGCTGGGAAGGATAGAAGACATCTTAAATGTCGTTTTGCGGGGGATTAAGCATGGAGATATCCAGAATTTCTTCCTGTCAGGATACAATCTACTGTCCACAACTGACCACAAGAACAAGTTGCGACAGTTCATCGTGGAAAACATGTTGAGTCTCGTGCAGGATTTGAAAATGACACACACTCGAGAAGAAGTTAGAGAAACGAAAAGGCAGATCAGATTGCTAGAAGTGGTAAATGTACTGGAATTCTTGGTGTCTGAAACTCTTGGTGCAAAAGATCTCACCGCGTTGTGGAATAAACTGTTTGTCAACATTGATGATGTTCCTACGGATGAAACTTACGAAGAAGGCAAGTTTAAGGTCCAGATCACTGACCTTGATAGGTTAGACCTTGATGAAGATGTCTATGTAAGGCTTATTCAAGAATGGTCTGCGTTGGAATATATTTTCGACCAACTGATTGCTGCCCTTCCTGAAGATCTGAAAAATTTGGCTCGAAAGTTCTATATCAGAACCTGGGACAAAAGGAAGAAATTTGAACGAGAACATAAAGGTGCCCTTGCCAACCAAATCAAGCAAATAACAATTCATGAAGCTGCCTGCCAATACATAATGGAGTACTCTGAGAATTACTTAGACGGAAAGGGCTCTGCTGCAAAGTGTTACTCAAATCTGCTCAAAGCAATTCCTCCTGGTTACACATCTCCGGGATTCCTTCAGGATGTTGCTGACATAACCTTGAAAGAAGGAAGTGAACGAGGTCGTGTGGTATTCAAAGAGCGCCTTTTGCAATACATGTCCTTGGTTCCTGAATCAGTATTAACGTCGCTTCTTGTTGGCTATATAAGCCAGATATTCTTTCATGGCCAAGAGATGATACGGCGCAAACTTGACTACATCAAACTGCCGGAATTAGATCTAGACTGAAGGCAAAATTCTTCACAGACAATGTTTCTAGGATGCAGGATGATTGTTGTAGTCAGATGACAGCATTAGGCAACTCTTGAACTCTCACCACAGGAAGCCCAATTTCAGGAAGATCACAAATTCTGACAAAACATCTGATGATTGTTTTTTATTTTCTCAAGAATTTTTGATACAACATTGCTAGTGTATTTTGGCTAGTTTTGATTTAAAAAACGCCGACTTAATGTGTGAGAACACCAGGGTAAGTGTTTCGTCTTTACGGCTCTGCACAGGTTACACAGCCACTTGTCTGTCTTCATGTTCTGTTTTCCAAGCTTTAATTTTTTTTCTATGAAGGTATTTAAAAGGGAAATTATTAGTCAGTCTGTGTTAACATGGTTAAAATTTTTTGCGCAATATCAGAAATGCAGTAAGTATTTTAGCAGTTTTACAGGCTGGTAATTTTTTATATGTGCAGCATGAATTCAAATTTAGTAGCTGACTGATAGTGAACAGTTTGATTTGATATTTTGCTCACCTTCGGTCAACTACTAAATTTGCATCCATGCTGCAGGATAACGTGCGACTAAATATGTGCAACGGACGATAGCTTAGTATCAGTACAAACTGTTTCACACCTATTTCCGTTTTCTGTACGTAATCGAGTTTTGTAAAGTAGTTATGTTCAAACCTTGGGACACAATATGTGTGATCGAAAACAGGGATTCTTTTTTTTTCTCGCGACATGCGCAACTTCCTTAAGGATTATGACTCCGTGTTTTACAATGTGAGTGAATAAATATTCTGCTAAGGACTCCGTCTATTTGGTTTTTGCTAGATCTTAACGCTCTGCGCTTTTCATTACACCTGGCCAAATCTGTTGGAAGCGAAATCCAGAAAACCAAGCGCAGTGTGATTGTTCCAGTTTTATCTTCTTGTTGTAGCGAGTCCAGATTTAGTTTATTGTATCTGTATGTTTAGTTTGCATTTTCTGCGGCAGCCCTTCATTTCTTGGTAAGATGAATGAGTAAAGTAATCGCTCTGTTGTCTCGAGGCGTTTATATTCCCTCCTTGCATTTCTTTTGTGAGAACAACCCTGAACCTTGACCAGTCTTTTTTTTCGTCCATTGGCAAATAAAGTCTGAAGACCTCTTTTTCTATAACGATCATGGGATCCTATACTTCTGAAAATAATTGCAGCGGTCAATGAAGGAGCGAAAGTACCGGACATATGTACGACATTAATGGGGGCTTGCCTGACTTAGCTTCTGACGGCTCACCTCTTTTTGCGGGGCTTATGTTTCTCTTCGGATGAGAGTTGTGTAACACTTCAACTTACTACATGTTAACCTTTTCACTGAGTTGCGAAAATTATGCTCTGCGTGGGGAATTTCCATTTCTCCATAGACTCTTACAATATATTTTTACATACATATTGTTTTGGCTACCCAGAGTTAATTTTTCCCTTAAAAACCTGCCTCCCCTCCCCTCCAATTCACTTTTAACACGAGGAAAACAAAAAACTTCAAAAAAATGAAACTTGTATATTTGAGGATGTCAGTACGTTAACGAAGATTAATGTATAGGTAGCCGTGAAAGCCAAAGCATTACTTTGCTGGATATTTAAAAACGTACCGAACGAAAATTGCAGTCTTTTGACAAGAAAAAGACCAAAAGCAAAATGAACCCGAAAATCCCCCTAGAAAAGAACAAGGAAAGGATAAATAGAAAGAGTGAGGAGAAAGAGAAAAAAGCAATGGCTGCAGTATTAGCCGTCATGTTGACTTCTTTGGAGATAGTTTTTGAAAGAGAAAACTGTTTGATGGGAGAGCTCTGTTTTGTTTTGGCTGTAACCTTCTTAAAAATACAACTAGATACATATTTTTCTTACTCTTGCAGCTAACAGAAATCTGATTAAAGAAGGGAATATATTTTTAAAGCCATTGATTAAGTAACGGCCTTCATTTTTCAGATTTAAAGCTTTACGACTAAATTTGTTGTAGTTTTACAGCCAACAGTTCACTCTCTTACTCTGTAAGCCTCCTGTTATTTGGGGGCTCCTTGAGTGGAGCATGGGTTTCCTGTGCAAAAGCCAACCGCTTTTAATATTTATCCTTTTTAAAAAAATAAACACTTCGGTTTATCACCGAAAACTAGGTAGCAGTTATTCTTTCTTCTTTCACTTTTCCATAAAAGTAACAGACACATTTTGCGCATTTTTTGTTTTAACGTATAATTTCAAATAACGTGGGTGCCCTGTGTTAAAAGCTCAAAACGGTTTAACGCTTAATTTTGACATGTTCCACCGATAGGATTTTGGCGGATTTTTAGTAAGTTGCTAGATAGGCCACCCTTGCTTAAATAGCGTGAAAACAATTCTGTTGCAATTAGTTTGATGTTGAGCCCCGAAAATGCCTAGATTGACTGGACTATAGTCCTGAATCAGTCTCCTATGGCGCCATTAAAGGTAGACTGCACTAGTGGCCTTGTTATAGAGATTCTTTATTACCTGAATCAGGTTGGCGTTACTTCTATCAGTCTCCTAAACACCCATATTGCCACGAAAAGGTTTATGTTAGTCCCAAGGTGGGAATTTTGTGTAAATCTGCTAACCCCACTGCGGAGCATTTACAGCCTTCTCCGAAAAAAAGACGACGACGCGCGACAAAAGCCTTGGGCGGGTGGAGGGGGGATGGGAGCGCTTAGATTTGATTGAGTTATTATGTGTGTACAAAATCGCACCATTTTACGGCGTCAGTACTTATGGAGCCCTAGCCTTGGAAATTGAAACTTTCTGAGTCTTTCAATTTTTTAAAGTTTTAAGTATTGCTCTATCTACAAGCCTTTGATACTATACACTGTAATTGCTCACGTGAGGCCATTAAATCGATTGATGATCTATTGAGCCTGCCAAAATTAAAAAGAGAAAAACGTATGAGCATTTTGCTTTTCGACGTTGTATAGTTAACAACTTACTGAAGACACCACCATGGATCAGATTGTTGAAAATTTCGAAAGAAACGCAAGGTTTAAGGATGACAACGAAGCCGAAATTATTCGACAGAAACTCGAAAGGCTAGTATCTAGCATTCAGGTACAAGTTGCAAAGCGCGACAAACGCTTCCAGAGCACTTTGATCCAAATCGGAAGTGTATACGAAGGGGTAAAAGTTCATCGACCTGACGAATTTGACTTCAAAGTCAGAATCGACTGTCTCACTAACAAATCTCTCCTTTATCCCTGTGAAAATAATCCAGGATACCTGAGACTCGGTCAGGATGATGAGAAATGGAAAGAATTTCAAGATGAACAAGGCTTCTTCAGCCCTGATAAGCTGTGCCGCCATTTCAAACGGCTAGTCAACGAATCTTGGAGAACCATAGACGTCCCCGAAGGAATGGCCATACAAGAATTAGACCAAGGCGACATAGATGGACCGTGGGGACCTTTGTTCATCGGTCTGGTTGGAGGCGAGGGCCGCCCGTCTGAGGTTATGTACATTGAATCGCACGGCCCAGCTACGACAATAAAAGTTATATGGAACGGTGGCAGCAGTTACAGTGATTTACTTAGAAGTGTTGATTTGACGGTAGCGCTGGAATACGCCATTTCAAATCTTCCAGTAGGGTTGTCAGACCAGCTTCCACAGACTGTAGCCAGTGGGTATCTTAAAAGGACTTGTTTCCACGTCGTTCCAGCGGGTTTTGATATGTGGCGCATTTCATTTGCCACTGCCGAGAAACACATCCTGTCCGATACTCCTGACGAGTTTAAAGCATGTTACAGAGTTTTAAAGTACGTGAGGGACAGTGCCACAAACGACCTTGATTTGGACGCATCCTTAGTCCCATCGTACATTTTTAAGAGCGTCTTGCTCTCCCGGTATTTTGCAGCGGGAGAGGAGTCTAAGGAGGAGGAGTATTGGCTCGAACAGGTAGAAAACACCTTAGGTGCCGTTTTGCAGGGGATTATGCATGGAGATATTCAGAATTTCTTTTTGTCAGGATACAATCTACTGTCAACGATTGACCACAGGAACAAGTTGCGACAGTTCATCGTTGAAAACATGTTGAGTGTCGTAAGGGGTTTGAAGATGACACACACTCGAGAAGAAGTTAGAGAAACGAAAAGGCAAATCAGAGTGCTAGAAATTGTAGACATCCGGGATTTCCTATTGTCTGAAGGTCTTGATGGCAGAGATACTGCTGCGTTATGGCAAAAATTGTTTGTTAATATTTATGATGTTCCTTCTGAAGAAAGTTATGAAGCCAAGTTTTCTAAACAGATTACTAACCTTGATAGGTTAGACCTTGATGAAGATGTCTATGAAAAGCTCGTTCAAGAATGGTCTGCCTTGGAATATATTTTCGATCAACTAATTGCTGTCCTTCCAGAAGACTTGGAAATTTTGGCTCGTAAGTTTTACATCCGAACCTGGGAAAAAAGGAAGAAATTTGAACAGGAACATAAGGATAATCCTGCCCACCCCATTCAGCAATTAGCTATTCATGAAGTTCTCTGTCAACATATCGTGGAGTACGCTGAAAATTACATTGATGGAAAGGGCAATACTGCAGCAAATTGTTATTCAAACCTTCACAAAGCACTTCCTCCTGATTACAGATCCCTTGGATTTCTTCGGGATATTGCCAATATAACCTTACAAGAGGGAAGTGATCGAGGGCGTGCAGTATTCAAAGATCGCGTTAAGCAGTACATGTCCTTGGTCCCTGAATCAGTATTAATGTCAGTTGTTGTTGGCTATCTTAGCCAAATATTATTTCATAGCAAAGACGTGCTACGACGCAAACTTGACTACATCAACATTCCGGAGGTAGATCTCGATTGAAGCCAAACTCCTTCATTCACTACAACTACCAGTTTATTTCCGACTTTTTTTGTTTTCTTGTCTAAACCAGCATTAATTTTGGTTTTTAAGTTCAAAACATAAATACGAAACTGAAATACTGGTTGTATATTATGTCAAATGACGCTATTATCAAAATGTACTGTAGGCGTTCCAGGATGAGGAGACCTTTTCATAGATGTGGGCGTGGCGAACAGTTCATTTCAGGTTTATACGTTTCACTGGCAGTAAAGCCAAAGCTTTTTTTTGCGATACCGCTTCTTTAACGAAATTTATCGTAGTCATAATTGCCCGAAAAGTATCATAATAACATATCAGAATTGCGGAACGAAGAATCAAGAATCAAATGTGAAGAAGATCATCGCAGTTGGAGAAGCAACTATTGTAGCATAAAGAAAACCTGAATGACAGGATAAAGCAAAATTTCAATCGAGGAACTTTGGGGCATGAATCAGGGTTGTTCCAGAGTTATACGATGCAAGATGTTCAGCAAAATACTGTCCTAAAACGATATCTGCTGGTTGGCCTGTGTAGTAGAGGGCGGATGTCACGTGACAGGCTAGATATTTGCTTGACATGCGAAATTCAATGTCAAATAAGTATAGTTGACAAGTAAAAGAGTGTTTTTAGGAACCCGCTGCTTTTGAAAAATCTCTAATAGGCGTGTATGATTTAGTAAAATGGACTGTAGTAATCTGTTGATTCTTAGTCTCTCTTGAGAATAAAAAATATTAATAGTCACAAAAGGTGCGCAAGGACGGTTTGGAGTACGCAAACAAGTGTTTACCGAAATCCTATGGTATACAGAACGAAACCGCGGGACAAAGAAAGTCCCACAAGAAAAAACGACTCGAATAGCATGCGATCCTCTTCGCCGGAACGCAACAAGTACTTCCATGATTTTTGTCATGCAATTTGGGAAGTTGCGTAAGAACTTCGCTGATTGTTAACAATTTTGAACACTTACCTAGCTGAAAACGTATAAATATTCACTTACTTCCCAGTGAACAAGTCAGGTGGTTTGCCGTAGATAGTCCTCAAAATTTTAAACTGACGCGTAAATCGACCATATATGGAGAGCATGGTATAATAGCTCATATACCATAACGGCTAAGCCAATCAAAATGCTAGAATTGCATTATCCAATGATTCAGTTTTTAATAATCCCCAATATACAATTTTGATTCAAATGTCTTGCGTTTCATGTAAGAATTCCCTCCAATGGCCACACCATCAATTCGCTGGAGGCGTATTTTAGACCATGTTCCTACCCAATTCAGATCAAGAGTGACCATCAATGTGTCCTGGAACAAGTGCGGGTCGCAGTGTGACAGAAATGGCGAGAAAAATACTTACTACAAGTTAACAATTCAAAGTATTTTATAGAAAAAAAAAAACAGAATTTTGTCTTTTTTGTTAGTTTCTTTTTTCATTTTTTCTCTCCACGTCTCCAACCTTGATCAGCCGCTCGCGTAGTTTTTCCTACCATACCCCAGTCATTAATTGTATTTTGTTTTACGATGCTAGGTTCCCAGATTGATTTATATTTTTGGAATCGAATGCGAGACCACTTTGCAAGTGGAAGAGGAGCTTATAACTCGCTTGCCTGGCGAAATTTATGTATAATTACGTTGTTATTGTTGTGGCCGGATCTGGGTCAGCTGTCCGGATACTGGGCAACATATTTATTTTGCGATTGAAACGAAAACAAAAAAATAAACTGTCTTTCGTCATATTAAGGACTAAATAGATTGTCCCTGGACCAAATTTCAGAACTCAAGCGACCAAGAAAGGAAAGTTATTGCAATGATAAACTGAAGTGACCGGAAACTGAGCAACATACTGTAGTTGGATCAAGAAAGGACGAAATCCTTGTGGGATTAGCCCTTAATCCTCTTACTTAGCAACCACGCTCGACTTATATATCCTGATGTGATTGCCTTGTACAATAGTTCAGTTGACCTTAGGCATTGCTCATGTAATCTCCTTTAATTAAATTGTATAACCTTGAATATATATTTGGCCTCCACTCTTCGTTTCGCCTCCGATAATCGCACAATACTATTCAGCAGCCTAAGTTTAGGGTAGACTCTGGAGGCGACACACGATGTGTGAGTGTTCAGAGAGAACGATTCGTCTACTATCACACTGAGGTACTTAAAGGATCTCTTGTGATTCACCGTAAGCCGGTATACGAACATCTCTGGCAGTTTTGACTGTCCTGTGTGATGCAATAACCATTGTCAGGTCTTGTCACCGTCCTTTTCGTGTTACAAATAAGACCGTTATTAGAGAACCACTGGTTAAAGCTTTTAAGATCCTCGTTAATTCTGTACTCGGCCTCGCCAACGTCTTCGGAGCTAAACTGAATCTCGGTATCGTCTGCAAATAGAGCAACATCAGAATTGTGACATGCTCAAGAATAATGAAGGAAATCGCGATGGTTTCTTTAGATATGTTGTTTATATGAATATTCAACAAAGTTGGACCCAGGACCGACCCTTGCGGGACTCCAAACGGGAGATGTCGAAGCTCAGAAGCGGAGTCTCTACATGCAACAAATTGAGATCTGCCTAATAGGTGGCTATTAAACCACTGAAGAGCGTTCCCTTTAATACCATAAGATTCAAGTTTGGCAAGCAGTATATCATGCTTGACATCAAACGCTATTCTCAAGTCTAGGTAAACGCAAACAGACTTTAGACCATCGTCGATAGCAAACTTCCAAGAGTCTACTACTTTGAGCAATTCCACTGTCGTTGAAGAAAACTTGGAGTAATAGGCGAATTTATGCTGTTCTGTGTGAGACCGACGTCGTGTGCAAAATTTCGTAAGACTCCATGACCTTCGAAAGACAGGGCAATACCGAAATAGGCCGATAATTAGGAGGATCACTCATTGATAATTATCACAATCGGTTGGTGAGCCTGCTTTGAACAGTGGTGCTACCCTGGCTATTTCCCAGACAGATGGAAATTGACTAGTGCGAAGCGAGTCATTAAAAAGGTAAGTCAGACTCTGAGAAATGTTAGGCGCCGCTAGTTTAAGTGCCTTTGCGGAAATTCCGTCACATCCTGTGGCTTTGGCTTGATCGAGTTCCTCGAAAGCCTTAAAGATTTCGTGTTTATTACGTAATGTAAAATTAAAGATCTTGATGTCAGGAGAAACTAGCCTGCGAACCGCAGACGCATTTCCGGTCGTCGCTTCTCTCCCTCCGAGAGAGAGAAGCGACGACCGGAAATGCGTCTGCGGTTCGCAGGCTAAGGAGAAACAGGCTCTGGCGCTGTTTCAGATACGAGATCGTGACGATTGGCCAATAATGTTGTTGCAATGGAGGTAAAATACGTGTTCATGACATTAGCGATATCATTGCCACTGGTTAGTTCTTTCTCGACTACAATTAGTCTCAACAACTCCCGCATGTCATTACAAACCTGATCATAATAATTTTTCATCTTTATCTAGTACAGCTGTGGTGGTAATTTTTCCAAATCTTTGTTAATGGCAACGTAGTTTATGCTCAAACTTGTGAGGTATTGACCTTGAAAAACCCTATCAAGCCACCTTAATTATGTATTTTAAACATGGTTTAACCATTGTTTATCGAGACAACGTCTAAACCGCAGCTCGGTCATAAACACGGGTTAACTTTAAATAATCGGCCGTAAAACTCTGTAAGCTTTAAGTATTATAAATATCAAAACCATCAAAAGAAATTTCCAAAATCATAGTTGTAAATAACTGTTAATATTGTATTGCAAGGAAAAACCCATCAGGCGTAGGAAATCTTAAGCCGCAGGCAACAACGTTAATTGGTTTGTGGTTTTGTGGCTTTCGCGCGTATCCCTGTTCTTTGCTATGATTGTTCATCAAAACATAATAAACATTCTTGGACTATTTTTGTTTTACAGAAACGAGCGCACCCCTGATAAACACGGAAAAAGGATCAAAGATATGAGCATTTTCTTTTAGACGTTGCCGGTAGTTAACAACTCGAGCACCACGATGCATCAGATTGTCAAAAGTTTTGAAAGACAAGCAAAGTTTAAAGATGACAACGAAGCCGGACTTATTCGGGAGAAACTCGAAAGGCTGGTATCTAGCATTCTGTCACAAGCTGAAAAGCGCGACGAACGCTTCAAGAGCACTTTGATCAAGAGCGGAAGTGTTTACGAAGGAGTAAAAGTCCATCAACCTGACGAGTTTGACTTCATGGTTAGAATCGACTGTCTCACTAACAAACTCCGCCTTTCTCGCTGCGAAAATAATCCTGGATACGTGAGACTCGATCAGCGAGATGAGAAATGGAGGGAATTTACAGATGAAAAAGGCTTCTTCAGCCCTAATAAGCTATGCCGCCACTTCAAAAGGCTAGTCAACGAATCTTGCAGTACCATAGCTGTCCCAAAAGGAATGACTATACAAGAACTAGGTCATAAGGAAGGAGCGTGGGGAGTTGTGTACACTGGTTTAGTTGGAGGCGAGGGCCGCCAGTCTGAGGCAGCTCAGGTTATGGACATAGAATCACACGGCCCAGCTACGACAATAAAAGTTGTATGGCACGGTGGTAGCAGTTACAGTGGTTTATCAATAAGTGTTGATTTGACTCTAGCGCTGGAATACGCCATTTCAAATCTTCCAGTAGGGTGGTTGTCAGACAAACTTCCTCAGACTGTAGCCAGTGGATATCTTGAAAAGGCTTGTTTTCACGTCGTTCCAGCGGGTTTTGATATGTGGCGCATTTCATTCTCCACTGCCGAGAAACACATCCTGTCCGATACTCCTGACGAGTTTAAAGCATGTTTCCGAGTACTAAAGTACGTGAGGGATAAGGCCGCAAAAGAGCTCAATTTGGACGCATCATTGGTTCCGTCTTACATTTTTAAGAGCGTCTTGCTATCCCGGTATTTTGCAGCGGGTGCGGAGTCCAAGGAGAAGGAGTATTGGCTCCAACAGGTAAAAGACACCTTAGATGCCGTTTTGCAGGGGATTATGCATGAAGATATCCAGAATTTCTTTCTGTCAGGATACAATCTACTGTCCACGACTGACCACAAGAAAAAGTTGCGACAGTTCATCGTTGAAAACATGTTGAGTCTCGGGAAGGGTTTGAAGATGACGCCGCACACACGGGAAGAAGTTAGAGAAACGAAAAGGCAGATCAGATTGCTAGAAGTGGTAGATGCACTGGAATTCTTGTTGTCTGAAACTCTTGGTGGAAAAGATCTCACTGCGTTGTGGAATAAACTGTTCGTTAACATTGATGACGTTCCTACAGGAGCCTCGGATGACTTAGGAACCAAGTTTTATGACCAGATCACTGACCTAGATAGATTAGACCTAGACGAAGACGTCTATGTTAAGCTCGTTCGAGAATGGGATGCGTTCCAACATGTTTTCATTCAACTGATTGTTTATCTTCCAGAAAAAGAGAAAAGTTTGGCTCTCAAGTTCTTCATCAGAACGTGGGACAAAAGGAAGAAATTTGAACGGGAACACCACGGTGACGTGGCCAACCCAGCCAAAATAACAGTTCATGAAGCTGCCTGCCAATACATAATGGAGACCGTTACAGATTACATTGACGAAAGGGGCTATGTCGGAAAGCTTTTCTCAAATCTTCTCAAAGCAATTCCTCGTGATTACGCTTCACCTGGATTCCTTAGTGATGTTGCTGCTATAACCTGGAAAGAAGGAAGTGATAGAGGGAGTGCAGTATTCAAAGAGCGCCTTCAGGAATGCATGTCCGGGTTCTCTCAATCAGTGTTAACGTCAGTTATTGTTGGTTATGTAAGCCAGTTTTTTCTTCATGCCAAGGAGGGGTTACGACGCAAACTTGACTACATCGAAATACCGGAGTTGGATCTAGACTGACTTCGCCACACATGCAGGCGAAGTTTGTAGGACGATGACATTTGACTACAACTACTAAGTTCTTTTCCCTTTTTTCGTTTTCTTGTCTATCACCGACGATACAAATTTAAAAGTTTGGCTCGCAAAGTTCCAGACGTGAACAAGAAACGGAAATTCTAGTTGCAATTAGTGTGTCGAATGAGGCCATTGTGAAAATGTTCTGTATAATGTGTTCTGCGATGGCAGAGACGTTCTTTTCATAAATGGGAGCGCGATAAAGAACGCCTGAGCGCAGGTTACATACATGACTAGCAGTAAAGCAAAACGTTTTCCCTTTACTGCTTCGTAACTTTCTCATTCAGCAAAATTTCTCGTTTATAATTAGACGAAACAATTCAAACTGATTTCCGGCGTTATACTCTTCAAGAGTAATATCATTCTATGAGTCATTAACACCCGACCCGAGATGTCCTTCTTAAAGTCTGGCGGACTGTAAAATCGTTGTCTGGACTGGAGGGGAGGGAGCAAAGAAAAAGGCAGAGGAGGAACACGCAAGCTACATACTAAAAACATCAGGGGGCACCCAACGACGGTTTCCTCCTAAATACATTGAAAAAGTTGAAAACACTTTTTAGGCTATCCAGAGTACTTTTAGATCTCTAGAAATGCATTTTTAAGAGGCGCTATAAAATTTGTACCTGTTCGGTAATCCTAGAGGAACTAAGTCTTTGAATTTAGAAGGGCTTCAGCATTATTTTCCCGAAAATTGTAGATATAATTTAACGTATTATGAAAGTGAGAATTCTTCTTATTCCTCTCTCTGTCACATTTGTGAATCCAAAAATCTTAGGTTTCCTTTTTTGTACGAAAAATATCATAACCTGGGCAGTGAAATGCGAAAAATTAAACTTGAGAAAATCGTAGGGAATTTATTAGATAAGCGTCGAAAATTGTACATGAATGGAACGGTCATCTAGAAATTTTTAGTCGTCATCAAGTAAAAGAAAATTCTAGGCAACATTTGCTTCTCCGAACGGATATTTTACAGAAAACAGTCATTGGATGCCCCTGATATGTTCCCTTAAATGAAAAACGGAGTCTTCAAGGGCCGATGGTTGCAATGTATTCGGCAAGCTTATCGTGCAGCAAGCGTTCGATTCTTCGTTTTTCGACATTAGACTAATAAAAAGACAACAAAAGTGTTATATCTTTATGGGAGTAATTCGCATTGTTCAGCCCGTCTTTCCATCCTTTGTTTATCAATTGTCTGATGTTTGAAGATAACACAGTTAACATGCAACTACCTGCACAAAGTTATATGTACAAAAAAAACATGGAACAGTTTAAACATCAACTACTTGATCACAGTTAACCTGTAGTTACTTGCAATACCTTAGTACTGTTTTGTTTGAGGAAACAGCCATTGTTTTTTGTCACTGCCAGTAACCTTTACATTGCACTACCACTCACTGATGACAAGTCAGTGATCACAAACAACAGTTCAATATTACTTCTTGTTTGGAATCTTTTATTTGTTTTGGGAATAGTATTTAAACTCTACATGGTTTAGACATATCTAAGTATCGTAACCACTCCTTGCCGCTTTTTTCAGTTAATGCACTTCACTAAAAAATTTCGGTAAAAAGCTACAAAAAGAGACCTGTTATCAACAAATATCCCGCTCCTTTTACACAACCGTACAGTCGTAAATGACCTAGAACAAAATACTAACAGTAATAAACGCTCTAGCGCTAAGTTCGGTTGAACGAAGACGTAAAAAAATATGTTAGCCATATAAAGGATTCTTTTCATTTTTTAACAGTTATTTGCAGTCAATTAGCTTCAATTTTTTCCTATGAAAGACCAGTCAATACTTGAGTACTGTTGTCCTGCTGTACCAGACACAAGACAATTTAGCTCGGTCAAATAACTTGAGAAAGTAAATAATTCGCTTATTCTAATGCAATTAGAATAATTTCATCGTCGGCTCTCTGTAAAAGTAAATCTGCTCTGACAGAGCACCAATAAATCACCGGTTTTTGAATCTATTTTATATTTGTTTTGTCACACCAGAAGGCAAAAGCAACATTTGTCACGCACAAAGGTTTCACACAACCCAGCCGTCGCAGTGGAAAACAATGAACCTAGTTATAATGCATTAAAATTGTAGGACATGAATAAGGGTTCCCGCATTATACAATGTACAATGTTAAGCGGCATTCCGTAATAAGACTGGGTTGGTTGACGTACAGACTTACACTGTCAACACATGATCAGATAATTATAGTGTATCATTAAAAGGTAGAGGATTTATTTACGAACTCACTGCTTTCGAAAAAACTCGGATGTGCGTACCTGTAAAATTATGAATAAATGAATGGACTATAATAATCTCTAGTCTTTAGTCTCTGTTGAGAATAAATAAATGTAATGGTTACAAAAATCTATGGATAAATGTTGTCATTAAATGCTCCCTAATGTCCACAGTGCCAGCATTATATTTGCTGCAAGTAACAGCGTTCCAAGTGTAAGAATGACATTGCAGAGCATATTTCTTTGATCTTCATGAGGGATGTATGTTGTAAGAGTATGATCTACAAAAGCAAATAACGCCCACTGTCCATCTAGTGAATAACAAGGAACCATGTTAAGCAGAGCTAAAGCCCCTGATAAAGAAACTAAATATCTTAATTAAGTCAAGGACACAAAACAAATGGCTTCCTATAACTTACAGCTTTCATTTCATTGTGTGGAATGGTTCTTAGCTCAGGGTAGCTGTAAAACTAAAACTAATAGTCCAATTTCGAATTAAAATTACCTCTGAATACAAACATTAACGACACATTCATCTAAATCTAAAATCTAAATGTCTGATCTGCAAAGGGCAGTACAGCCCATCTTCAGCAGATATGTGCTGTGCAGTGCTCGTGCTATGTGCGCTAAAAAACAGTGCAGTGAATTTGGGCTGGTGATATAAAAATAAAAAGTGTTCAAATGCTCAATTCATACAGGGTTAGCCTCGACGTGAAGTAACATATTCTGAAATTCTGGCAAGCAAGTGTTTGAAATTTGAGTATACACAATAGACAGAGTAATCAACAGGTCTTTTTCTCGTTGGAATTTGTGAATATATTACCTCAGATGGAGGCTAAGGCTGTAAAAAATGCGTCTTCACTTCATTAACTCAGCGGTCATAGCGAACTCGAAAATGGACTATTCTAGACATGTTGGACACACAAAAAAATGCAGCTGAAGTTGAGTCATCCTCGGAGACCCAGGGGCAGATAAAGGGGGCGAGGGAAAGTCTAAACGGGCGGAAAAATGTATACGGAACGAAGAAAAGTAAAGAACGGCGAGAAGAGCCCCTGGGGACAATGTCTTACCAGACCAGTTCCAAACGGTCGCAAACACAAGTCTTCTGGCACCAATCAGAAGCCAGAACGGCGGCGACCGTTTGGAACTGATCTGGTAAGACATTGTCCCCAGGGGCTCTTCTCGCCGTTCTTTACTTTTCTTCGTGCCACATTTTTCCGCCCGTCTAGACTTTCCCTCGCCCCCACTATCTGCCCCTGGGTCTCCGAGGATGAAGTTGAGTCAAAAGATTGACATCTACCCAGATGTTGCAAAGCTGGCACTGGCTTGATTCCTCAGCACTTAAACATTAACCAGCTACACAACTGATGAGACCAGGTATTGTATGTAAATTTGGACAGTTCACAAAGGCCTTCCGCTTGATCATTGTTCAAGTGGAACATACATGTATCAGGGTTTTTATTTTCTACCAGTTATAGTGATATACAGACAAACACTCTCAGTTATTTCACGCAATTTCTAAGCATAGTATTAAATATGGGAAAAAAATGGTATTAAAAAAACAGACATAGATAATACAAATTTACCACTGCCCAACTGCATCTCCCCATCACTTTAACCCAGAATACATTGCCATCGCACCCTTGAGTTTAAAATATAACTATTATTCTTGAATCCAAAGGATACATCAAAAACATTTCTACCATATTTGGAAGTTCCATGGGAAGAAGCGTGTTCCGCCGCTGATAATTTATGACTCCCACTGAAAAAAAGAAGCCAGATGCATGTACTCAGCTGCAGTTTAACTGAGTTAAACTGTGCAATAAAAGAATGCACTCAATACACTTTTTAATTAAAAACTCTCATTGCTGACAAAAACGCTAAAAGGTACCCATCGAAAAAAAAAATACATTAAACAGAACACCATTAACTTCATGTTCTCCTTTTGCATGGTCTACAAACTTCTTTTGGGTTCACATAAACGTTTCCCTGAACATTTTTAGCATATAAAAACACTGTCATGATTAATAGATTGACACTTGTCAAAACTGCAATAAGCATCCAAAAGTACACATATTCTGAAGAAAAACTTATAATTATTTAGCCCTGATGAAGAGGGTGTTAATGGATTATACCTCTTGTCAGTAGTCAGCGAAAAAGGAGCTTGCTCAGTTAATTACTTGTCAGAACGGACTATTACTTGTTGCAAATTTAAGTGATTTCACTGGGAAAATTTTGGTGTTTTGGATATATGGCCACACATGGAGGATCAACCATAAATGTTGGGTGGCAGTGATTTCTATAAATACCCTCTAATGAAGGTTCAAAAGTCTATAAAGCCCTTTCTTACTTTACCTGTGTACTGAAGTAGCAGAGGATCACCCACATACAGCACATCTGAGCCTTTACTTCGTATGATTCTTAGAAGGCGGCTGGAGTTATCCAAAGATGGATGAACACACACTTTGTCCCCTGGAATTGGCACATGTAATGGTAAACATTAATTGCAAAATAACACTATTTTACACAATGTGTGAAATCAAATTTAGGTACTAGACTAAACAGTTTATATATTTATTTATTTATTTATTTATTTATTTATTTATACTGGAACATCTGGTTTAGCGTGGATCTAATTTAAACAGAGTCCTGTAAAAAAAACAGAGAAAACAATGATACAAAGAGTAGCACACCAAAAGTACATAGGCACAACACATTAAAAAGATTCAAGAGATGGCCTGGTGCTTGGAATGTCATTTCGCCAAGGACTTGTTTTGTTCTGTTTATTTTGTTGCCAAGAACTGAACACCAAAGGGTTTATTTATCAAGTTTTAGTTTTCAAAGAGCAATTCTTGGCACATTCACCTCTTCAAAGCGCTCTATACTTTTGCATCCTTCTGTTACTGTTCACGTGTGAGAAAACAGATGACAGAAGGGTTCAATTAAACATATATGAGGCTACAATCCGGGACAAAATTAGTAGAGACTCTTTTCCCTGAAGGGCCTCTCTGACTTTTTGCCAACTTAAAAAAGGAAAACGCTTTTCCTTCCCCTCCCCCTTCAAGCAATGTTGTGCTACTGTTTGAGCTACCTGCACAAAACAACAAACACCCCAACTTTGAATAGAAGGGAGGAGAAGGGCTGTGAATTGTTTTGTTCTCTGAAGTTACCCTGTTTGAGGACAATGTTTCAACAACTTTGTCACGGATTGTAGATTTTAATAAATCTTAGTATATTATATGTCTTAGTGTCAGCTATCATACAAGGTGCTCACCTGGTCCATCACAGTCTGTAGGTATACCACACAGCTGCCTTGACTGCATGGTGCTTCTTGCCGGAAGACATGCATATCCCTTGTACCCAACAATAACAGCAACAACAACGATAAAAACAAAACAACAACAAAAAAACATAAACATATATCATCAAGAAAGGCTGGGTAC
Source organism: Porites lobata (assembly GCA_942486035.1). NCBI lineage: Eukaryota > Metazoa > Cnidaria > Anthozoa > Scleractinia > Poritidae > Porites > Porites lobata. Next base: position 1,117,415 of record CALNXK010000042.1, read on the forward strand.
AGTGCAGAGCTGTGCTCTAAAGGTGCTAGAGCATCCCTGGTGTCTTACTTTTGCTCTTTGATGACTAGGGAATCTTAGTATCTTCATGAAAATCATATGCCAGACACCCTGGATTTCACAGTTTGAGAGCAACAGGATCCCTTTACTTTTTTGTAAAGCACAGCCTTGAATAGCGATTACAAATATCACAAAACTTCAAAAACAGGTCCAGGGGCACACAGTTTTCAGAGCACTTTTTGATAGGCTTATTGCAAGAGAGAATTTTGCTTACATGTATTTTCAAACTTTGTTGGGCCGAAAATCAACTGAAGCAAATTATTTGTGTCAACAACTTTCAAAGTGCAAATGAAAATAATTATTGAAGGAATTAAATAGTCCCTCTGGACACACTGACTTCAAAAACCATACTACTAACCTTTATTGAAAATGGAGTACTGTACATTCTGTGAATATTACACAGTCCAAGTTCATGTATGGTATTTTATAGTTCATCAATTGAAATTAGATACTTGAAAAGTTCATGTTCCATAATGTACCTTTAAATGGCTAAGAGACTGGTATTTAAAACAGAACCTTGATGACGTTGAGTTCTGGCAACAGTCATACACTTCACCATTGTAAAATCCACCTTAAAGATATTTAATGATAATTACTGGTGACACTGAGTAAGCTGTAATTTATCATCAGGAGTGTCACTAAATTTAAAAATATGACCAAGGAAGGGAAATGGGAGAACAGAATAAATTTTAAGTTTCTATTGTCTTTACTCCACAATTAGAGCGATTTTCGTATACCTTGAACTGAAAACACACGAACAAAACAGAAACAACAAAAGAATGGAAATAGAGCGATTTGATTGGTTTATCGAATGGATACAAACGCACGTGGCTTTTGGTTGGTTAAGCAAACGCTCGAGTGAAAAAACTTCATTGCCAAGAACTTTCTAGAAATCAATCGAATTACTTCGCTTTGACATCATACTGCAACCCGCTGCAACACGATTGGCTAATCGAACAACGCCTTCTCCATATTAGGGTTTTCTTTGGCGGGAAAACAAAGAGTCCATGTATTGATCTTGTCACCCATTGGCTGATAAAACAAATAATGAACACTTACCAAAACCATTTTTCCAGGTCATATGAAAATCGCTCTATTGTGTTTTTACCAAAGTAGCTGAGACTGAGATATCTAATAGCCAGGGAAAGCCCCCAGCCACTGGCCCTCAATCATCGACAATCCTGATTAATGGAGACAGATAGTGAAGGGGAAACTATTGTCATATCGCCCATACTAACCAAACAGAATACTTATTAAAGGTACTGCATAATCTAGTAATAACATAAAAAGCAACATGCAGTTTTTAGAAATAGAATCGATATTACAAGCAAAGAGGTATAAAATTCAAACTTGGAGAGTCAAAGAGAACACTGTCATTCAGAAGCATGGCAAGGACTGAAAGATCTGTCGTTCTCGTCATTAAGACATTTTATAGCAGTTAAAACACTGCATGTATATGTTACAGGTCAAAATTAAATTCAGGTTAAAATTTTTTAACCTAAGTTGTTGTTCCACAATTTGAATTCTCAAGAATAATTTTGGCTACAACACAAAGGGAATCAAGAATCAACCTAGGTTAAAACGTTTAACCTGGATTAAATTTTGACCTGTAACAAATACAGCAGGATTTCAACAATAATGAGTCCATGTGCATAGTTATTGATTTAATTTCAATGATTTATAAATTTATATAACTGCCAATTCAGAACCACTATATATGCTATCTGACCTTGTGAAGAATTTTTCCTAGTGACAGTCAGCATGTCTGTACAGTAACCATGTTGAGGTGTGCTGAGAGTTCTACTGATACAGTCATTCCAGTTTTGTTTATTATACACTTGACATCCATACAGTGAAAGAACAGTGTCACCACGCTGAATGCTGCCATATACTGGAGATTCCTTTAAATAAAAAATATATCATATATAAAAAGTATTAATATTTATATAAAGAGAATCGTCATCATCATCATAATGATCAATGTCATCACTATATTTTTTATGCCACTGCACCTGTGGCCATCTTCAGAATTGGCTGCTGTAGATGGACTTCGATTACTCCAGATATCAGAAACCTTATTACATAACAACATTAATGCATACTTAAGCAAAATGGTTTCCAGCTATGTACTTGATAACTTTTAAAACTATAGCAGCAAATAGTGAAACTCAGAAATAAAATGTGGAAACCAGTGCTATAAAGGACTATAAAGGTTTCAAAGACAGACATTTCAGCTATAAACTTTAGTTAACACTGAGCGCTTTTAGAACTGCTTAGTAAATACGCTATGCTTTAATATTATAACTCAGTAATATGATTCTACTTTAATTGTAATTTTTTTTTAAAATTTAACTTAAATTTTTATGACATTTGTAACTTTCAGTATGTGTTTTATCAATTGAATAAAGATTATCATTATCATCATTATTATTATTTTAAAAGAGAGAAGGGCTGGGTAAGTGACTTGTTCTGTTTTTTAGCTTTTCCAAAATCATCATTTGCAGCTCAATGGCTGGTTTTGTGTATGGCTCGTGGTCTGAATACCTTTCTTTATGAGTTTACAGTTATAATAAACCATAGGTTTTTTAAGATACTACACGCAATCTAATTATTGGATCGCGCGTACTGTCTTAGTTACTTTGTGACATATAATAACAGTCTTTGCATGGACCAACCTTTAAGACATTCAATACCACAGCACCCTGACCCGTCACATAAACTGGAACCAGAATGTAAGGTAGACACCAGAGGATCAGTAATCCTACTAAGACAAGCACTGCATTGTGCCACACGCCAGCACAGTAGATTCTCAGTTGACGCAGTGGTGAAATGACAGTCAAGTGCTCAGTGTACAGATCTACAAAGGCACCAGGGTAAACAGCCATGAAAAACATACCAAATCCATTCACACGAACTTGCTCTCTGAAAAGAAACAGGAAATGACTTATCCAGTTTAGGCCATGCTCGTGTGGCCCACATCTCTGTTAAAACCCTCCTCCTTCTGGTGACATCTTCATGTCCTTGTCCTTGTAACATTAAAACTTCACCTTAGGGTAGAATTATTTGCAACATATGTGTGTATATAGCCATATTTGCCTTATAACTTGAATCTTCAAGGTTCAATTAAATTTCCCATTGACTATGATACATATGATACATATCCAAAATAAAGCTCATTTAGGTACAATGGAAAGATACATGTACAATGTATTTGTCCTCTTAACAAATCAGGCATAATTGGCACAAGGGACATGGTACCTTGTGGTCAGTAAGTTGTGAATATCTTAACAAGAAGACATTAAACAATACCACTGAAAATCCACCTTCTAGTGAGACAAGAGTCTGGTAACTTACTTTTGAGTGGTACTGGACATTTAACCGTTTTAGTCAATGTTGAAGCGAGTATGCTTTCTGCTGCCTTTAGGAAAATGTTTCAACTGTGCATGATTACCGATTTGAAAGATTATCCCAGTAACTGTATTATATAAAATCAGTGTTTCGCAAGGAAATGTTTGTAAACATGCAGAATCGACGCTAAAAGTGTCTGGCATGTTTTTCATCATAAGAGGAGTTTGTTGATTAATGAATGGTAAAAGGCTTGAAACTCCTGTCATGCTCCTTGAATGTGAGCTACACTGAAGTAAAGACAGTCCCTCCATTTTTCTTGCTTCATCCCAAACTGTCCCCTGCCCTCTAGGTGGATTTTACACTCATGCAAGATGCTCATCAAGCGCTCGATCTCGATGATCTTATGGAAAAATAGGGGAATGTGAATGGTCTACATACCTTACAGCTGAGATAGCATGTCCAAATTCATGGAATACTCCACTGATTGTCAGTGTTAAAAGGTAATATAACACTTGACTCCAGGGGACATTCACTCCTGGCATCTGTTTGAAAGCGAATACAAAATTAATGAAAGTTAAGACTGAGCTTACAAGGGATGGTTACTGGGCCTTTCTACCAGCCAGTTCAGCAAATAAACCAAACAGTGAAAACCATTTTAGAGACTTCTGAGGTGCTTGGAAATGGTTTAAGCTCATCTCGCCAACGAGTCATTTCACCTATGTCCTGTTCACAAATGTCTTAAGTTGTTTCGCTAACATTTTAAAAGTGTCATAAGTTGTTTTGGTAAAATGTTGTAAGTCATTCTTTGAATAAGAACTTACTCTACAAGAATTACGTCCTGTGCCTGCCTGTTTTTCATGTTGAAGAATTCTGTTACAAGGGATAGCCCACAGCAACTACCAGACAACGGTAAGTAATTCGGTCACTGCCCAGGCTGCAAGTTCGGTGTTGCCAAATCTGCAGTTGTCACATTGTAGGGCCTATATAATATTGTTAATAAATGCAAAAGTGAAGACTCCAGCATTTTGTTTATCAGGATACTTAAATGATCTACTAAGACCTCTGAACATTTTGATTAAGTACCACGCCAAAAGTTTTGTTTGATTCTCTTTGTTTGTCGAAATGCAAAATTACTCAATTTGTTGTCAAGCCTTATGTAAACTTCCAGCCACTCAGCGTGATTAGCTTTTGCTATTTCTGAGTGGCTGTGCTCTCTTTTTTTTACAATTATTTCCTTTTAATGTCTTTACACTTTTGTATCAAGAGCACAATAAAGATTGTCGATGTTGTTGTTGTTGATCACAACTAATGTCAGTAAATGATGAGTGAAATACCTTTGCAAAACGACTTAAGACTTATGCGAACAGGACGAACTTGTGAAACAACTTGTTGGTGAAATGACCAGTCACCTTGGAAATATTCAGTGGTTGGGTGCTCTGAAGTTGACCCAGTAGAAATGGTGATCCTGTTCCCAACAGGATAATAATAATAATAATAATAATAATAAGTGTGCAGGCAACTAATCAGTATGCACTCCCGGTCCTGCGGTACCTAATGTGGACACAGCATTGGCCTCTATCAGAGTCAAGAGATGTGGACAGAGCAGCTCGGAAGATCATAGTTGAGAACGGTGGCAAGCACCCAGCTAGCCCGACTTCTTTGTTATATCTACCGAGGCAGAAAGGGGGTAGAGGCCTGCCATCAGTCAAACACGAGTACAAGATCACTAAAATCAAATCGCTACTGAAATTGTATCAGAACCCGGACCAGACTGTGGAAGCAGTTAGAGAATTTGAAGAACACGCCATGTGGCATCAGGCCACCAGTCGCTCGTAAAGGAAGCAGCTAAGTACGCTGAAGAACTCAACATCACCCTTCAGCTTGATACCCTAAATCCCGTGTGTGTTACAACAGAAGGAAAGGTGGTAACTGCAGCAAGAGCTGGGAATCTGTTGAAGCAATCTCAAGAGAAGCAGTTCTTGGAGATCGCTAAAGACAAAAAGTGGCAAGAAAAGTTATTCCATATCAGATGGGAAGATGAGAGCCTAAGCATAACCAGCTGCTTTGCATGGTTAAAAGGTTGGGCTACATGCCCTACACATACCATCGCGGACATGTATGAATTGTATGAGCAGTTGTTACCTACGAAGCTCTACACAAAGGAGAAGATGCAAACCTCCACCGACGGCGAAGTTCTATGCAGGTTATGTGGGAAGGTAGCTGACAGCATTGCACATGTACTGGCTGGATGTTCCTCCCTGGCACAAACCAAGTACCTATACAGGCATAATGCAGCTTTGAAGATTCTGTTTTTTGAGCTCCTGCGAGAGCATGGGTTAATGGACGAGGTTCCACCATGGTACTCACCGGTGATGCCAAAACCAGCCTACCAGAACACCACGAGAGAGGCATTTTGGGATATTCCTATCTATGCAGAGCACAACGAAGTTAGAGCAAATCGGATCGACCTGCGACTTGTCAGCCACGAGAGGAAAGAAGTCTGCACAATTGAAATGAGCTGCCCATGGATTGAGAGTAGAGCTAAGAAAGATGAGGAAAAGACACTCAAGTATGGGCCCATGATGTGGGAGCTGAAGCAGAGATACAATGGTTACAGGGTTGAACAGTACAACGTAATAATTGACGTACTGGGGGGTTACTCTAAACACCCAGAGAAGTCGGTGAGGAAGCTACTTGGAGCGAGAGCACGGAGCATACTTGACCGGATGCAGAAGTCGGTCATCTCAAACACTTTAAACATTGCCAGCACATTTAACATAAATACTTAGTTAGGGCGCTATGGACTTCAATTTTTGGGTTTTTGTTTTTTCTCTAGAAATCTAGAAACACAAGCTTGCTGACGTTTTTACTTAGATTTTTTAGAACATTAGAGTGTGATATTATTATAAATATGTTTTTAGTACAGGTAGCGAAGGTTTTACAGAATATCAGACTTAAATAATATTCTAAATTGGCTTTTTAAGTAGGGAGATTCATATAACTATGTATTTTAGGATTGTATTAGGTTTCGTATCGACCCTTTTTTTACTTCTAAGTATAGCTTCTCAAGTGGTGTAGGTTATGCTATGCGCTCTATACTACTCATAATGTGGACAGCATTCCAAAGTTTCATACTGCGACATAATAATAAGGATTTCTATATAGGGCCATATCCGTAGGCTCATCAGTCATCAGGGGCACCCAATGTCAATTTTTGGAAAATATCTGACGACTTGAGATCTGGAATTTTCGAAACATTTGTCGTAAAATTTCTTGCTTGCCTGCCTCTACTAGGATTTTCGAATATCTAAAAGATGGTATAATTGCCCATTTTTGATGGATTTTTACCCTAAAAAGGTCACCTAGAATTTTCTGGAGCCTTTTTTCTGGCTGAAATTTTCGAAAAGGTAAGGTTTTATCCCTATAATTTTTGGATCAACAGACTTTCAGCTAGGAAATCCGAACACGTGAAAAATTTTTAGGGGATAAACATATGCCTATATCCACCGTTTAAATACTAAAATATGTTTAACAATGCTATGTTTAAGTGGTTTTGAACTATATTCTCGTTGGGTGCCCCTGAGTCATGGATATGTGTACATATTACGATTGCTGCCTTATGGGCAACCAGTTGCCAGAGGCTCCTAAGATTTCCTTGGGGGGAACTAAAATTTTAAACAAGGACCCTGTACAGGCGCCTAAACCTTTATGATTCCAGTGGCAGTAGCCTCTATGCCTGCTTCCAAATATGAAGGAATGGCAGAATTCCCTGCTCATTTTACACTTTTGAAACGAAAACGGAATTAAAACATGCGTTCGTCGACCGTAGGCCAAAAATTTCCAATGCTACAAGTAAAAAAACACGCACTTTTCTGGAAATTTGAAAGTCGAACAAATAGAGTTTCGAGTATATCTGCTGACTTATATAAGTTTATTGATCAATGGGCTCCTAACTTTTAACTTCTTAGCCTGAAGGACTACAAAAAAATTTTCTTAGGCAGCAGCCTTGCACAGTGCTATTTATCCTCGAGATATTTACAATAATGCACTTACCACAGGTGTTAAAACTTGCTCTGGTACATCCTTTGCAAAAGCTTTGAATAACGTCACAGAAAGAATAAGAACAGAGGCAACCATCAACAGGGCACCCACTAAAACTCCAACAGAAAACCACAGATGTAGCAAGTATGGCTGGAACTGACCAAACTTGAAAAATGACCTATTGAACCGCGTTGTGTACCATCGCACTTGAAATAATGACAGAGAGATCCCATTGTTTTCCAGAAACTCTTTATACTTTCGGGAATATTTCCTGTAGTTCTATAGGTAACAAAGATAGAGAAAAAGGGAAATTTCACACTGCAATAGCTGAAATTTGTCATATTGCTACACACCAATTCAGGGTTTAACAAGAAAAGGAGCACAAGAAGGGGTGGCGAATGGTAAAATCCAAGACTCGCTGAGACGCCGAGACCCTAGTTAGAAATCCGAGCCCAAGACTCTTTGGTAAAAAGTTTCGAGACTCAAAAAAAGTAAAAACAAACCATGCAAAAACGAGACTTCGAGACTTATCAAAAACGCTTCCGAGATTTCGAGATCCTGTTAACATTTTCCGAGACCCAGTTCTTTCGAGGTACCATTCGCCACCCCTACAAGAATTGGGGTACATTGTATGATGTGCATTTTTAGTCTATTTACCCCTGGGGGAGGTACTTAAGGAATGTTTGGGTAGGGAAGTGCTGCTGGCCCTTAGCCTATACCAAAACTAGTTCGCCTTCAGAATTTTGCTACGCTAAACCAGGCTTAACTTCTAAAATCTCTCCCTATCCTAGAGTTATTATTTTCCAGAAATTACTGAAGACAACACTTTCTATGCTATTCAGCTGAGAAACAGGTAAATTATGATTTAATTTTTTTGAGTGTCAATTCCCAGTTTCCCTTCTCTAGACTTAAAAATTCAGGCACTTGATCACTTTCCTGGAAAATGATACCCTACATTGTATTCTAGACCCAAACTCCCTGATTTCTAAAGCCTATCCCAGACTAAGTTGCTTGAAAACAATACCCTACCTATTGGGTATATATCCTATATTAATGTCAGTAGCCCCCCTACCCCTGAGTCAAGTTGCCTTGAGTCCAGTCACAACACTAGTACCCTGCTAGCAGAGTCGCTTCGATCTTTCCTAGATAAGTTGCTAAAGAGGAAGCGTTTCTTCCTCTTCCCGACTTATCTAGGAAGATCGAAGGAGACTCTGTTCGCAGGGTACAACACTAGACATGTTCCGTGTCAAAAAAGGTCGCTGTCCAGTGTGACCGATTAAGTCACTCTTCCTCCCTCCGCTCTTTGACCCACCAATTTTTAATTCTCCTTTGTTTAGAATTGACAGACAGTGTAGGAGAAATTATGGGATGAATGAAGAGGATGACCAGTTTTCTGGAACAGGTTCTTTAACCTTACCTTCAATAAAGCGTTGCAAATAAATAGAATGGTCCAAAAACCAACAACAAGCACGATGCTAGACATATGAAACGAGTATGGCCGGCCCTTGAATCTATCGCCGAGTCAACTCGCCTTTAAACTGCTCTACTGGTGCAGTTATTTGCGTTTCTTGGATTCACGAAACGTTAGAATGAACTTGCTAATAGCGACGAAAGCGCTACATGGATGGCTCACTCGCAAGGTAACTTGATCTAGATTTTCATTCAGTTCACAGGGACGGCCCATGAGGTTCTATCAGGATTCGAAGAAGCACGCGGATCGTTCTTCAAACATCGGTCTTGAAAGACGCTGTCCTCAAATCTAGAAAAAACATCTTGCAAAATCCATTCAAAAATGGCAGTCTGCAGGGATATAAAGCCTTTCAAAACTACCAATATGGAACAAAAGATTTCTGAAACAATCCGTTCACGAGTAATCAGCCAAAAATAACACAAGGGTCCCAGGCTCTTCGCGAGTTTGCGGTCGCTTTCGAGAAATTCCCGCGGAATTTTCCCTTGTTGTCATCGTTACCGCCACATGAAAAGTGAATCGGGGAAGAGGCCGGGAGGGAACAAACAAAAACAAAAACAACACGCATGACGAACCAAAATATGTTTAAAGTGGAGTCCCGATTTTTCCAACCCAAATGGAGAAGCCAAATTTAGTGGAAGGATTTTTTCAAACAACTGTACTTGGCTTGGGGAAAGCAAATTAGTTCCAATAATCGGGAAGTTTGAAAAATTGGGGGTGAAATTACATTGTTTGATTGACGAAGGGAAGTTATAGGATGGTTCAAATTATCGGGTAACCTCTTAGCGATTAAGCTGGTGTCTCCTTTGATGTGCTGCTCTTACGTGACCCCAAATGGAGAGCTTGCTCGCAGGCCAATTTGGTTTCAACGGTACTGTACATGCAACTAGCAGAAACTCCAAAAAGCATATCTTTTAGGTGGTATACCTATGGAATTATTTTCTAAATGCGTATGGAATCGGCTTGACGCTGCTGGGAGAAATGTAAATACTCAGGCATTGCTGTCATTAGCTTGCGAGCGAGGGGAAGTGGCGGGGAGGGGGGAGCTTGTTATGCAGCCAATACTAGTTCATAATATTTGTTCTGAAACTTAGCTTGACTCAAACCTTTTGTTAAAATATCTCCACCACACGGTTGTCAGGGCAACTAGCAGTGTTACATGCAGGAATTAGTTTTTGCAACAGATGAATTTCTGGGCTATTCATTGGTTTCATTTATTTCTTTTTTTGCCTCATTTGACGGTACATGAAAATGGCCTTTTTCTGCCAATGTTTATTTGCAGAAATTTTGGGGCTGCAGCCTCGTTCTGGGCAGACATATTGCCTCGTGTATTAGCCGAACTAAAGCCCTTTTGAAATGATTTGCGAATCAATCCTTTGACCAAGGTATCACTGAGACAAGACTAACGTGCAGTTAAATAACTCATTTATTCAAATATATATTTTTTTCTATCCTGAAAATCACATCGATGAAACGAATAATTATAAATGTCTACAAGTCAGTTTCATAGACAGAGTACACTTGTCTCATATTTATATACTAGATTCCACAAAATTTACATGTGACCTCTCTCGTTTTCAAAGTGATACAAAATAAGATTGGTTATGACCATACATAACATAGCCTTTTCTAGGCTGGCGTTCAGATCGTGCGGCCGGGAGCAACACCTGAAGGGAGCATTTACTTTCCCCCCGCCATCCTTTCTCCCAGACTCCCTCGCTTTTAATTTGCTTCTCCGGAGTCTGTTTTGAGTAAAAACACAGAAACAGACCTAAAAATCATTCTTATCCTGTACTTAACCCGCAGAACGGTCGAATTATCGAACACCCTTCAGATCCACTACCGAGAGGGTCTCAGGGTATCTAGACGACACGCCCAACTTAAAACACAGGCAGGTTCATCGCTGATCAACCAAAACTCTTCTGAACGCATATGAAACGGGTTGCTTTTTTGGCCAAAAAAGCTAAAGCTAAGTGTTCGGTTATCTTGGCGGTGCATGGAGCATCCACGCAAAAGTTCTCCACAAGTTAGTTCTCCCGTGGTGAGAGCGTCATCCTTCCCCTGAGCCTTGTATACACTGCCTGCGAACAGTATGACAGCGACAATCTGACCGCTGAAGTATTTGTTCATTGACACCAAGCAGTTGGGTGTTATCTGTATAAGGATCAATTTTTTCACTCAGGTATTTTTATTCCGTATGGGAAGCCCCACGGCCCAGCTCCAACCAAGTTAACAGCACATGCGCGAAACTGAACTTGTTTTCCAACAGGCAAGTCTGTGCAAGTCTTGTCTATCGTTAGTGCGGTCTCCTTTCCTTTGTAGATATCTACAAAACTGTTATCGGGACCTAGGGAAAACAAATAAAGTGTTAGTTACTGTTTATAAACTGTACGTTCTTTTTAACGCCCCGCCGACAAGAATCCGCACATTTTGGAAACCGCATTTTTTTTAAACCGGATCCAGTGTCCGGATCCCTCGCTGGTTTCGTGTGAACGGGAGGCTGATATGCGGTTTCAAAAATATCCGGATTCGTGTGGACGAGGCCTAAGGGTTGAAGAAGAATTATTGCTGATTACCTCACAATTATGCTTTAAAATGAATTTTTACCTTATTACGTACATCTGTGAGAACACCCCTGACTCCCACTCAAGAAACACTAGATTTTAGTTTACTGCGCCCCCTTCACAGAATCACCTCGGACGCGAGACACATCTTCCGGCAAGAACGGCAAAAGATAGGAACAACCGTTACTCCTATCTCTTAAACAAAGAAATCCTTGAAATCCTTCAACGCCGAATCATTATTGGAATAAATATTACACTCGAAGAACTTGAATGTATGGTCTGCTATAAAATCAGGGACAGTTTACATGGAGGTGGGAGATCCCAGGTAGGTGAGGTAACCCGATTGGTGCGGTAACCCGCGCCTGTCCACAAAATCTCTCATATGGTCACCCCACCTAACTGATGTAAACGTGATCAAATTAAAATGAGAGATTATATAGACAGGCGGGTTACCCCACCTACCTGGGGTTCCCCACCTCTAAATAAATAGACAATTCTGATCGCACATTTGCTGTTAACACATTTTCAGTTTATGGCTGACTTGTTCATCATAATTCAGTAAATATCGAGGGCGAAAATGCTAATAAGGCCCGAAGTGCCGCCCGAAGTATATAACTGCGACGACGGCAAATTGAGCAGGATATCGAGTGTTTATCAGAAAGAATTAACAGTACCAGCCAGCAGCAAGTATACCGTAAATGACCTAATAAAAGCCCACATCCAAATAAACGCCTCTTATCTAATAAACGCCCCCTCTACGCTGCTAAAATTGTATTATACGCCCCTCTCTAATAAACGCTCCCTGTCTAATGGGCGCCCCCTATGAGAATTACTCCAAAATACTAGGAATTAGCAAAAAGGAGCAAAATCATTCAGTTCATTCAGCTACTTGCCTTATTAACAAAGCTTTGCGTACGTCATTTTGTTTAATGTCAAGTTTAAGGTAAGGATAGACTAACGATAGCAACACAATAACCCTGAGAGAAGATTCTGACATCCATGTTAGGATTTGAAAGAGCGATATTGGATCTCTAGACGGTGTAGCCGTATCAATTATTGATGGATCGCATAGTTGGCTATTTATAAAAATCCCTTGATGTTTTCGCGCGAAAGCATATTAGTTTTGTAGAGCTTGTTACAGTTATAAGAATAAAGGTCCCTCTCTTTTAAACGCCTGCTATCTGTTAAACGTCCCCTCTTGGACCCCCTAAAATTAAATAGACGCCCCGCGCGTTTATTAGATCATTTACAGTAAGCATATTTGGTCCTTGTTATTAGAGACCCGTGAATCCAAACGGAGAACTGTAAAACCCCGCTTTACGCTGGACGGACACCCGCTTAATACGAACACCTCATTATTACAGACAGTTTGCTTTGTCCCTGGAAAAGAAAGCCCTCACATTTTCTCTAAATTCAACCCGCTTAATACGGACACCCCGTTAAGAAGGACACTTTCTATGGCCCCCTCAGTGTCCGTATTATCGGGGTTTGACTGGTTGTTTATTTAATTTCCCTGATGGAATTATTTCTGTATGATCTGTACATTTTCTAAATAGGTAGCTTTCTATTAATTGTTATCTCCAGTCTTAACAGTTTTAATTTCTACAACAAAATATTGATTGCTAGAAATGTCAGTTTTATTGCAAATTGCTATATTGAAAGTAATTTGTATTGCCTCAAGTTTGACAGAAGTTTTTTTTGTGACTGCTACATTTTAGTCTCCAAAATAAAGTCTTACCTCACCTCACTTTATCTACCTAACTGTAAGCAGGAGCCGATTAAGTGATCGGCTCCTGCTGTAAGTGACTAGTTTTAACATGGAAATCTTTATTTATACGGGGGAATATAAAGCTCACCAGAACTACTTTGTAAAATGTAACAAAGTACTGGGTAGAGGAAGATATTGTTTTCAGGCGGCTCCCACTTCACGTGAACTGTGTTGTCACTAGTTATTCTGCAAGTCAGTTTCTCGGGCGGACCAGGAGCTGTAAAAATAAAAAAGGGCGGTGTCACGCGAGATTTTCCAAGTTTTTTCTGTACACTGCCTTATTAGAAGGCACACTCTCTGATGTACAGAATGAAACAGAATGTTCCCTATGGAGTATCTTGTGATAAGAAAGAAAAAGGGAAGAGAGGACGACTGATCGTAGGTAACCTCTGGAGCAACCAGAAAACTGCATCACTCTCTGCGGTGACAGGAAATCCTAATGAACGGTCTTTCATCGATTTTTCTTAAATAAAAACGATGGAGGGGAATTTTTCATGTCTCAACCCACTTCTATCACGCCTGTACTAGTAACTTGAAGCAAGAATATCAGGCCACTGTTTGCAAACTTAAATTGATTAAACAGAACTGTTGGATTTTCACGTAATACTGAAGATTCGTGACACTACACCATCTCGATATGTCTTTCCTTCAGAGGTCAAGATTTAGAAAAATTTGAAAAAATGAGGAAAAATTGTAATAGAATAAAGTATGTGTCACTCGGCAGACCTTACGGGAGTATTGTAGCCATGTAGACGTTGATCTTTACAATTTGCGCCGGAATGCTATGCCAACAAACAAAAACTATATTGTTCTTTTTCATTCAGCATGCATTAAATTCGGTACATGTATCCTCTCCTCTCCACAAGTCACACAAGAGAGCAGTAATTCGAGTAGATATCGAAGTAACTGGCTTATTTTCATAAAAAAGGCCAATCACATCGGCTGAAACAGAAGTTTTAAAAAACTCCCGTTCATATAGACAGAGTTTCCTACATAACACGGTTTCTGGAAGGCGGAAGCCCACGAAAACTAGTGCTATATCATAACTGTTAAGTTTGTAAATACCTGTGGGAGACAAAAACCTCTTTACACTTACGTAAAACAAGCTTGGCACAGCTTCTGATACTAGCCAACAGTTTTTCATGATTAGGGAATTGGCATCCTAGGTCAGCTTTGGTTACAGGATCAATCTCACATAGGAGTTGTAACACATCTTTCATCTCTGTTTCCACATCTTTTTTTAGCATCAGCATTTCGTAGTAATCCATACTCAAAGCATTATCACAGTTTCTACAAGCAGTTGTTGTCAGACTGCAAATCTCAATCATCTGACTACAAGAAAAAAGGACAAAAAGACATAAAGCATTTTCTGAAAAGATTTAAAGAAACTGTGGTGAACTTAAGAAAAGCTCGTTCATAAAATAAACGTGAAGTCGCATTCCTGTTCTCACTGTCTTGATTAGACAGAGAAAATTCTGACTCTCATGTTAAAGATTATTTTTTAATGAATGAAAACTAGGAGTAATGTTATTTTCTTTCTTTTTTTTTTCGGTGAAGAAAGCGGCAAGGGGACCAGTTATTTCTTCAAATAGCCTATCAAAAAAATTGGGTTTGCTTTGTTTTCCTTATTTTTGGCCTGCTTTTAATATGATATCATTGCTCTCAGCTTAGCATGAATTTGAATATTTCTTGCTCTTGTTGTCTATATAATGCATGCACAAGTCACCAGCAGTACATTGCCATAATGTTGGGGTGCTAGCCTGCAGTGCCATGGCCGGGCGTTCAGATAGTGCGAATGGCTAAAAGCACAGAGTGGAAAAAAAGAAAAATAGAAGCAAAAAATGGTGCTTCTTTGGCTACTAAGTTGTGTTTTTTGTTAAGCTCTTCATATTGCACCAACGCCTACTAACTGAACGGCAGGAACAGGTTTAAATGGTTAAAATACCTGAGTTGTTCATTCAAGGCTTTTAATTTTGCCTCACTTCTTTTATCAATATCCTCAATCAAAATTTTTTCTCCTTGATCAATTGCTGCCCTCAGTTCTCTATAATATCTCCTGGCTACATCCTTCACAGCAGTAGTATTTTTCTTCACACCCTCTATGGTCCTTTGCACTTCTCCTCTGGCTTTGATAAATTTCTCCCCGTGTTGTTCCACTTGAGTTTGTAATTTAACAAGAGCTTTCCTTTCTCTCTCTTCAGCTTCATGAACCTGGAAACAGCTGTGGTTTTTGTGGTTACCAAAACGAAAGCAAGATTCACAGCATAAGCATCTGCAGTTGCGGCAGTAGTATTCTGTCATTTTCTCGTGAGTGGGACATTCTAAACACCCAAGAAACAATCATCAGTTTTTCCACTCATAAACGATGACAATATTTCAGAAAAATTGTCACCTTTTTTCAGTCTTTCATTAAGAGCTTTTACGTTATAGCAAATATCTTTTTAGAAGCTAACAAGGTGTAGGCTTTTAAATTTCTTAACTAGTAGTTTGTTTCCCTGATGGGGGTTGGAGGATTAACAAACTGTCCCCAAACATCTGTAAAATTTAGTTTTCAATACGTCACTGTCAAAATTATCAAATAACTGATTCTAAGGCATTTTTCCAGCAGCGTTGCTCAATTTTTACTTATGTTTTATCACCATTTTCTATTTAATATGACCTCACTAACAGATTCATTATTCAATTTTTAATTGGGTAACTATTTCTCTCTAGCAGCTTAAAAAAATTCTTGTACTTTTTTCTGATCATGTGTCCTGTGTTTTGTTTCATGCAGAGATCCAGGCTGTAAGTAGTGAGAAGATCACCCTCCACACCTGGCTAATTTTTTTTCTCATGTTTATTGTCCCTCAAGTCTGCATTAATTAAACAAAGAAGCTAGGAACAACTTAACTTCTTCCTTCCTTTAGCTAGCACAAATTAATGTGTTAAGAACCACTTTGGACCTTTTTGCTTTGTTCTTAAACAGGACGTTACATGTCGGCAATAATTCCGATATCTGATAAAAATCAATTACTGTTGATAAAAATCAACGCCAATTAATTGACAAATATCAGAAATCGATAAAAGTCAATCACAAAATTTTGTGTGATTATCAATAATTTCCAATCGTCTTTTTCGTGTTAACATTTGATTTTTATTGAAACTTATCGGAAAAGCCAGAGTACAGTGTCAGTGCTGACCAAAAGAATCGCCGAGTGGGAAGAAA
Organism: Porites lobata; assembly: GCA_942486035.1. Lineage (NCBI taxonomy): Eukaryota > Metazoa > Cnidaria > Anthozoa > Scleractinia > Poritidae > Porites > Porites lobata. Next base: position 1,133,866 of record CALNXK010000042.1, read on the forward strand.
CGCGAGGCGAAAGTATCAATACGACAAATATAACTTGTCAATCGACTTATCGACTTGCTTTCCAATGACTGATTTCTATCGACATGTAATGTCCTGTCATATGAGTTCCTGGTTATTATGCATGCATTCAATAAATTATGATTGAAAACTACCTACCAGGTATAGAAGCATAATTCAGCAAAGAGCTGGATGGTCTACTACTGGTTAATGTTGGTCTCAGATTGGTGGAAGATCGTTTGCTTAAAGTTGAGCTACTTGATGATGGACGAGAAGACACTGTCTGCCCTTGCAGGTCTGAAAGAGAAACCACACCATCTTTAGCCTCGCTGGCTCGGCAAATACCATGGCAACGAAACTCCAACTGTGAATGAATTGTATCTGAGCAACTCCCACACATAAACACTTCACAGTCTGAACAATAAAATGTTGCAGGCTTGGCAGGGTAGACTTTGCGAATACAGAAGTTACATAATTTTTGTTCTTCTTCCTCAGTCTGTAGAATGGCATGCAGAAGGTCCATATTTTTATCTAGTCCATCCACCCCATTGCTAGGTAACAAGGTTCGCAGTTTACAAGAAGAACATTCTATGACTGAGCCTTGCAATTCTTGCAGTTTTAAAAGGCACTCTGTTGAAAAAAAAAACATAGTTAGAAGTGAAACAAATAACGACACAAAAGAAAACAAAACAAAAACATGATAAGGTACTGTCTGAAAATTTCTCATAAGGGGAAACATTGCTATCAAAGTTTAATGCGGTTCTGTACAATTACCGGAATATTATGGTACTTAGAACTGATGGATATGAAGAATTTAGATAAGCAGGATGTTATCTCATCTCTTAATCTATATTTATCACTGTAAATTATATGGTGTTAAACCAGTAATGCAGGTCTTAAAAACCCAAATCGGAACAATACCCAACATAGAAGGTATATTTATATATATAATAGCATTTAGGCGGAATACCATACCAAAAAATGAAAAAAAAATCAAACTACATTTTAAACATTTAAACATGATTTAAATACTATCTCAATATTGAGTCTGTCATAATACAGTAACCTCTCAAAAAGAAGATTTTTTAGAATTTTCCTCTCCCTCTCTCTGTTTTTTATTGCAACTTATTTATTTCATCAATCCTGGTGTCATGTATAAATCTAGAATTAATTTAAAGGATAAAGTGAAGTGAAGCTCTTATTTTTTATGTAAAGTTAATTGTAATCTTATGTTAGTTACAGAATTGTAAATTTTATGTAATGTCGTGGAGTCATTAATAAAATCTTTTTGTTTAAAAAAATCCCATTCAGCTTGCTGCATAATTTATCAATCATGGCTTGGTAACAAGTGCATAGAATATTATGGTCCTGCCTTCAATATTCAGGTAAAACCTGTTTATAAACAAAAAGAAGCAGTGATTTTTTATGTCTCATCTCTGTAGCTCACAACAGCCACTCTTAGCTTTTCATTCAAAGATACTTCATTATTAATGCATGCTTAATCACAGACTTTTAGCAGACACTGACTGAAAAAGTTTGGTGAATATATTTATTTTGTTCCCTTGACAACAGCTGACTCAATGGCAACAGTAAGAAGATGGATTTCAGAATTAGTTTTTGCTTGTTTCTGCATTTCTAATGGACATTTATATAGTAAAAGCCACATGGAGACTTTTATATCCAACAAGCTTCTTTCTCTTGTGTCCTTTTATGTTAAAACAAATAGTCTGTAAACCCTTTACCCTGACAGAATTGAATTGTTTAACAATAAACAATAATTCTTGTGTTGTCTAATACACAGTTTCAAATAACTAGCCATGATTAATTGATTTCTGTTATATGCCGTCATTCAAATTAGCACGTGTAAGTGAAAATTCCAGCAGTGCCATTGTAGATCTGTTTAGAACGGAACTCAGCTGGAAATTTATCAATCCAGGGGGGCCAAGGAATATTTAAACACGACATTGAACTGTTGAAATTAGGCAATGTCACACTGTTAGTATTTAATTTTAGCTAGAAGTAGCCATGGTAGATTTGAATAAACACACTTGTTCACGTTTTGGAATCTCTTCGACGATTTACCAACACTTCCTACATGACGTTTTCCATAGCATTACAAGCGACTCTTACTCTTGATTCCCCTTTCCAGTTTCTGAAACAGGTTCGATTACGAAATATAAATCTTACAGTTTCACCTCAGCAAATAATGTAAACTTGAGCCCAAGTTTTCCCTGCCGCCGCTGTCGTACAGATCACGAAGGCCGTCGAAGCAATATCCTTAATTAAGAGCTAGTATTCGAGTTCCCAAACGTTTTTTGCGAATAAAATTGAATTTCCGAACAGTTTTGACTTTTGGTGACTGCATATTTTCAACGGATAGATTTTAAAAGATAAGACACCAAATTGCATGTGCTAATTTTCTTGAAAGAAAGGATATCTTAAAAATAATTTTTGAATTCCAAAAGTCAATAATTGAAGCTAGTCTTGACTCACCCGTACAAAATGTATGTCTACAGTCCAGTTCTCTAGGAATCCGCTGGGGAAAACCTGTACCGTATTTACTATAACACAAAGGACAAATCATCTCTGTCTTCTCGTACATAGTTAATGGCAAAGAAAGGAGTTTTCAGATGTTTTATAAAACGTTTGTAAACCAGTTTCGATGCTTACAATACCAAAAGCGCTAATTTGTCCTCCGTTGCCTGGTTCTCTAAAACATACTGCTGACCGCAAACTTGAGCCGTACCAAATCCGACTTCACCATTATCAAAAGCGGCATCGCAATACTCTCCTCGGATTTATTCCCCAAAGTGAACACCAGTCGTAAAAAAACCTCTGTATCGGTTTTTCTTTAGTTGTCTCACAACCTTCTCACCCCGTTTTTGGCCTTTTCTCCCACTGCGAAATCTGGTCCCAGGCTAATCCGAGGCAACGCCTTTATACATGCGAAAAAAGCCGTCTCTCCTCGACGGTCTTCGCCGCTAGGGACGTTCGCAGGCCTGAAGCGTATTTGCAAACGGCTTGCAGCTTCGGCGCTCGTCGCTCGTCGCTCGCGTGCATGGGTTTGCAAAAAAAAAAAAAAAAAAAAAACTAAAATGAAGTAAGAGACTGAGGATTTTTTTTGGGGGGGGATCTCCAATTTTTTGGAAAGGGACAAGGGGGTTTTACTAAAATTTTTGAGAGACGAAAGGAGGGTTGCTATTTTTTTTCTCCACTTATTATCAAAAGAAGCATTATTTTGTGGATTTTTTTAGAAAGAAAACCATCCTTGAAGAAAGTTTGTTAATGAATAGACCGAAATAGAGCCAGGCTCTATAAACTAACATAACAGCCATACAAAGTATATTCCTATGCAAACAAGTTAACATTAATTGGAATGACTTAAAGTGCTTGATGGCTCAAATAGCATACACAACTTGAAAAAAGTGTCACGAATTTAAAATTTACTGTTCAAACTTAATGCTTGAAAACACATTGCAACTTTCTTTGTGAGGAAATGTTCCAAACTTCCTCATTGTCACCAAATCTCTTAGTACCCTCGTCATTTCCACCACCATCATCATCGTCATCATCATCAGCAGCAGCATTAACAATCGTTCCCATCATCAACAACATCATCAACACTTTGCTTCTCTTAATTATGAATAGCACAGTCTACATGTTCAAGAGCATCCCCACTGAAGGTAGTCTGCTCCCTCAGTTGCAGAAGTGCTTTGAGATGGAAGTTGGGCCGCAAAAAGTAGAGTGCTGAGCCCACGCTCCTCCTGCAAACAGTCCCTTCTCGGCGAGGACAGAGAGAGCGGCAGAAATCAAGCCCAAAAGATCTTTGAACCTTTGGTTACCTTTTTTTTTATTTTTCTATTTTAAACATTAATCTCTCCACCATTTTATCATATTGCCTATATTTTACTTTCCTTGTCGAGAATGGGTGGGGGGTCATTTTTTTTCTTCTGGCCGAGAGGGTGGGGGTTGTCGAAACATTCTGTACAATGTGGGGGGAATCTTTACAAAAATTTCCCCCTTAAAAAAATGTCCTCTGCAACCCCCCTGCAGTATCCACAGGGAATGCAAGCTAAATCGATAAACGCCATGTGTAGAAAACGAAGGCGTAAAATAAAATATTAAAATGTGAAGAATAAAAGAAATAAAATAACTCAAGTGAAAAGTTTCGCTGCTCTTCAGTTTTCCTTGATTAGCAGTACCTCATAAATGAGGCACTCAAACTTTTTTTCTTCAGTCTTAGCAAACTGGGGAAATGAAACTGTTTAAGACTGACACAAGGGTCGTCTCGATACAAAGTCGTAAGGGAATCTCCTTTCAAACACGATACAAGTTTATTTAGTTGAGGTGTAATAGTTTCACGTCCTTGGCTTAAAGAACGAAGAATATTCCCCCAAAATGTTTTTCTTGTTCACTTGCAAACTATAATTGAAGTGAGCGAAATCTTTGTGCAATTTCACTCCTTGAGACGTATCGAAACGACCGGTTTCCGACACAACACTCCTTTAAAATTGTATACTACTTTAGCAACTGCAACTTACAAGTTTCTTCCTCGAAATAAAAACAGACACCAATAAAAACAATAACATTTTGAACAAAATATGATATTGATTCTTTTATTCTAGGTATAGCAATAGCCTCGCCCCAGTACTACGGTACAAACGCAAAAAAGGAGAAATGTACAACAATTCGATGTGTGCAAGTAAAAAAATACCTCCTATTTTAAAAATTTAAAGCACTAATACTGGCCAGTATCTTTCGATTTACAAACCATCAATACTATTACGTTATGTATCCTACTATCTTACACTGAACTAAGGTTAAAAAGCAATTTCTACCTTGCTAAGACCAATCCCAAAAATATAGCCTTAACTCGCAAGACTCAATGGTCCAGAGACCTGCACTCTTTAATAAGAGGAAAACTTGTAAATGGAACTAAAACTTGTAAAATTATTTAATCACTTCCAGGTGTATCCTCATTAGATAACCCACCCAACCCAGGAGAGGTTGGCCACACCACCGGGGTCTACGTCCCCTACTCTTTTCGAACAGTGGTGTGGATTCCTTTACGTCCCACAAGAACCAGGTAATTGTAGGTGCTGTGAGACGGGACCTACGGTTTTAGCTGGTTTTTCGTCCTTATCCGAGAAGACTAGAAAGTCTAACCATTTGCAGATGTCATTGCAAAGGCAGCATTTTCTCCTCAGTTATTTTAGAGACCCTGAGTGTTGGTCCGGCTGGGGTACTTGAACCCCTGACCTCCCGCTCGGTAGAAGGGCGCTCTCCCAACTGAGCTAACAAGGCGGCGGCCGTAATGGAGCTAAACGCTTGAATTTGTCTACGAAATCCTTTGACCCCGTCCACACGAATCCGGACATTTCTTAAACCGCGTATCTTAACCGTATTCGTCTGGACGGGGGCTTAAACTAATTACTTTTTCCAAAAGATTCGCTTAAAGTGAACGTGTGAACGGAATCAAAAAATCCAGAATCGTGTGGACGTAGCCTTAGGCCCGTTTCAAACGTCGCGCTACTGCCGTGTCGGCGAACTCAAATGAATTTGACCCGGCAGTTGCACAGCAATAGCACGGGTGGAGTGATTTCAAGCGTCGAATTTAATTCAGTGGCGCCAAATTCAATATAAAGAAAACGTCGCAATCACGCGCAGTAGAGTCAAAACACATACATTTTCATAATTTATGAATTGAGTTTGGCATGGCAAAAGCGCGACGTTTGAAACAGGCCTTATAGTGTGATCGTTCGAACGAAAACTCACCAATGGTACTTTCATACGGTGCTTTTTAAAGCACTTTTCAAACTGAAATTAGGGATTTCTAGTGCTGAATTTTAATACTAAGATCGAGTGAGAGGAAAATGTTTATAGATGTAAGAATACCCAAGGGCTTTAGTCACATTTTTTCCATACACAAATGAATCTAACGTTGCTGGAACCAGTGAGACCCCTGGCAATCAGGGTTCCACCGAATAAGACAAATCCAACACCATTCAACTCTGCATCGAACGCAGGTCATGTGATTACATCCTCCTACAAAGACAAGGGTACAAACAAAACATCAGTTAGTGTTACTATGACAACGGAATGAGGCAAATAGTAAAGATTTTGTACAACAATAGAGCTTATTATAGCCTATACACAGCCGTCTCTCTCTCTCTCTGATTTCAAGAAAGGAGCTGAAGCAACGACGACGGCAACGGCAACGAGAACGAGAACTACAATAAATTAATAGGTTTAGATTGGCAAAACAACTTTTTTAACAACTTTGCACGTGCATCACGCTTTTTTGTACATTTCTTTACCGTAGTTGCACGACTACAACGTGAAAATGCCTAATTTCACGTTTTGTCGAGGACAGGAGACACAAAACAACAATTTCCTTTTTCTTTTTCCGAATTTTGATACAAACCTTTAGAAAACAACTCCAAAGAACCTTGCCAACATTTGACGAGTTAAACGAGATGGAATAAGTGCGATGAAGTTTGAGGCAGCGCGACTTCACTTTTTGAGTGACATTTTCATATAGCCGTCGCCGCGATCGTCGCTTAAGTTCCCTAAATTTGTTTGACTGGAGAAGGCAGCTGTACACAGGCTAAGCTTATCACAACCAACTCTTGTTGTCATGGGGACACTCGGGATCGCTAGCTAGTGTCGCTAATAGAAGGAGTTGTTGCAGCAGCGTGGGAGCGGAATTTCCTTCAAAAGGCGTTTGCAGTACAAGGGTATCCAGCCAACTTGACCAAAAAATACCGGTCAATAACTTAAAGTATATTGAGCAGGGGTGTGATCTAACTAAAGAATCAGTTACTCCCCTTAGCAGTTTTGTATTCTCCCTCTTCTGCCAAGCTTCCCTTCAAAAATTCATTATAATGTTCGCTTTCAGCGATAAAACTCAGCAAAAGAAATACATAATTAAATGTGATAAGTCCATGAAAACAATTAATAGCTTTACAACCGTGGGGGGAGTGGGGGGTTCCGAGAACTATCAAATATGCCGAGCTCACAGCCTCACACTGACCATGAAGTTGTATTTGAGCATCGAAACAGAGAACCTTTGGTCCCACAAGAAAAGAACCGGCGTAACAGGAACTAGCGTTGTAAGTTGGGATGAGAAGGGCTATACGGGGAAGTAACACCTGAATCACTGGGAGATAAGCTGCATACAAACCAAACTTAAGCTTTTTGCAGGAAATATCAAATGGAAACAGCAGCCATCAAAAACTGCGAAATTGCCTTTGGTGGCAAAAACGTTAATGAGCCCTACATTTTACGGAAACCATTCGTTATACTCAGGAATCGATTTCAAGAGATGACTAATACTCCTACGCTTTTTCGATCTCTAATGTTCATTAACTTACTGACCACCGTCTCTATGTCAGTAAGATAACACCAGCAGCTAAGCCAGACAAAACAAAGGAAGAATCGTATTGATACTGGCTCCTTACCATTTTTCTCCGTATTTGTCTTACATCCGGGACACTTCTTGCTGATTCTTTGGATGACTTGCTGGGCCTCAGCCTCCCAGCGCGCGCGTCTAGCATTTTCGGCGTTTACTTGATATCTCTGAAGAAACAGAAGTAAGTCAAAACTGAACATTCAAAGTTGCCCCTATAATAAAAATCGTCTATGCACATGAAGATAAGAAGTGACTATTTTGCAAGGAAATCAGCTCTCTATTCTTTGTTGCTCACACATTTAAAAAACAGTTGTCTGAGCTGGTTTGTTTAGCGAGGGGGGAAAAGCTACGAAAACGCACGCTTCGCAAAAGAACGAGTAGCAGCGAAGTTTCCGCCTCATTCTCCTCGCGGCTCGGCCAATCATTTGTGCGCTCGATAAACAAAAACCGCCAGCTGCCCAGCTAAACAACGCAGTGAAACTGTCAAGTCAAAAAAGTAAAGAATGCACTTGACTTACACTTTGTCTGGCGGTAGCAGCAGAAGCTGATTGATTCTGACGACAAGAGTGTCCTTGCTGAAAGGGTTCCTTGCATTCTTTACAAAATACCAGCTGACATGAATAAGAATGTCATATTAAATAACGGAATTCGAAAATGTGAAGAAGCTCATCGCAGTTAAATACGCAACTTAAGAAAAGAAAGACTGAAAAAAGTCCAGCTTTCCGCGATTCGAACCCCTGACCTCTGTGATAACAGTGCAGCACTCTAACAAATTAAGCCAGCAAGCCAACTGGGAGCTGGTCATTAATTTGGTTCATATACCCAGGAAAGATGAATTATTGACATGAAATGAAGAATATTATGAATTTCATACATTGCACGCCTGTTTCTCCAAGTATTTGCTGCTGACCAGTTTTTGTCGAGGCGATGACTGTCTGATGGCGATGATGATGATGATCATAAAGATGGCAGGATTGTACTTGATTTTTCATTTATGGTCGGTATATAAGATGTCTTTAAACCTGATCTGTTTCTATTTGTTTGCTTGGCTCTAGCATCGCAAATGCCATGTTAGCCCCTTATCAGGAGCGTTAACATTACAACAAGCATCCAGGAAATCAAACGTTATCGAGACTTACATTGCAAACATTACACCTAACAGCACGCATTCCTCGCTCGGGCAACAGTCCATTTCCACAACCGCGACCTGGGCACAACACACCACCCATCTTTAGAACATATTCCTCGGTCCCAAACGTTTGATAACGGTTATACTGCAACAAGAGAAGTAGTCAGATCAAATGTTAAAATTCTAAATACACAATGATGGTTCTGATTTCAGAAGCAAGAACTGGTACAGTTAGTTTTGTAGTTCGCCACCTTCTGAGTGTGCGAGAGGTCCAAAGTTCGATTCCTGTGTGACCTCATCCTTCTATCGACTTCGTTCATTTCGGTATAGCTTTAAGTAGCATTCAATGTTCGCAAATCCGAGCACTCGTGGAGAGAGGGGGATAATGAGCTAATGTTATCATAAAAATTACATAAAAAATACTTTGCACAACACTACAAACCTGATCTTCTCCAAGCACCCGAAAATGATGAGCCTCAGCAATAAGGGAATTTGTACAATTATCTACAGGAAAAATACACGCATAAGATCCAACATGTTAAGGAAGAGTACACCAGTACTAGCCCACGAGGAAGAACCTAAATTTTCCCACGTTAACATAAACAGGTTCTTGGTAACTAGCAAACAAGGCTTATTAGGTTCTTGAATACTTTCAAACTTCCGGAAGAACGTTACATCGCAGGTAAGAGAATGTAGCGCTGTCCAGCCTATTCCACATGTATAAATCAGTATACCAAATAAGTAATTATGTAAAAATGACTACAATAAGAAGTACATTGCAGTTGGAGTGATAAAACACTGATGTCTCCAAAGAGGGTCCCAAATCTTGATTTGTCTTATTTGTCCAAGTGTAAACATTTTTTTAAAGTTCAGAAAAAAAGAACCTGCGCTTCAAAATTTTAGCCCGTTAACAGGTCCTTGTATAGAGGGGTCTAACAGGCAAATTTTAGCCAAATAGGTTCTTTTAAAAACCCAGGTTCTTGTACTTGCTGGTTTGTACTGTACAATACATTCAGTTGTAGGGTATTAACCAAGGAGTAACTTCTTCCCTTCTCCACACACTCTCTCACGCAGGGAGGGAGGGAGAGGAGTACTTGTACAACTTTGGATGTGTTTAGAAAAAACAAACCACGTTGTAAGTCATTTTCAGTTTGGCCTTTCCTAGAATCTGTAAGCTGTTTATAAGTTCGAAGAGTGTCAAGAGGGTATAAAGCACAGAAAAGAAAACACTCATCTTTATAAAACAACAAACTTTAAGCAAATAAGTCTTAAGCCGGTAGGCCATGGTCTACGTTACACTTATTGCCCATGTAGTTAATATACACGTATCAGAGTAAACCATCCCAGGCCGGGCTTCAATACAGATATACTAGCTAGATATTATGGTTTACCCCAAAGAGCATTTGTGTGAAAAGCCTCTGACTTTGAATATCGCTCAGTGTAAAGGCATGGAAGAGTGAACCAGTAGCCGACAGGAGAGGTAATTCTATAAACTTCAATACAGAGATGGCAAGTGTCGTCATAATATCCACAAATAAATTTGGATAGTTATCACGGACTTGACGACTTCAGACATGGCTGCCACAGCCTGAGGTTTCTGAAATTCCCTGACTTTTTCCCGCCAAATGTAAAATTTACCTGACCAACGGAATTAACAATTTCATACATTAGTCATGATAATGGACTCAACCCTTTCCTCACAACCATCCTCTCCACCCATTTATTTATGCTTTTTAAAAGCAAGACGCATGCAGCGTACATGAATTGAAGTTCGTTAACATAACGTACAAAAAATTGAAGATGTTCTCAAAAAGCCAACATCGGCTTGTCGTTCATTTTCACGAAAAATATTCTACCAATACATGTACAAAACGATTCATGTCTGTAAAATGTACAGAAGAATTTTAAATGTTAGAAAACAGTAAACGTATAGAGAGAAAAGAGTACACATGTTCTCTCAAAATTTCACTTTTCCCTGACTCAAAGTGAAATCCCCTGACTTTTCCCTGACCTTGAAGAAATTTTTTCCCCGACCATTTCCTGACCTGTGGCAGCCATGTCAGAGATTTCTTTTAAACCAAACGCAAAAAAAAAGAAAGGAAAAGAAAGGGGGAGAAGAAGAAGAAATAAAAAAGAAAGGAAATCAATTCACAATGTGCAAAGAAAAACGTTAAGGAAATTGCACATCACTGTAGATATTTTTTAAAGAAATAAACAAGCGGTAAAAAAGTTAACTTTATTTGAGAATTTTGGTGACAGAGAGTTCTGTTAGTGTAACACTAACACGTAACGTTTCGTTCACAGTCGGTCTTCTATATCTACCATAAGTATCATCGTGTTTTTTAAGTTGCACTGTCGGAAGAAGTTGTTCGTATTGAAGGCACGGCTGATTGGACAGCTATACTATGGATGGGTAATTTATCTGCCCAGTATTTCGGTTAAGCAGAACTAACCTTCATCAGGAGCTTGAAAAGCTTGTGGGACGGTGATAGTTATTCGTCCTTTGATATTTTTCTTCAACTTATTGATTTCTATCACCGTTTTTAATTCCACCGAAAAATTACGCGCGAGTCATACACGCAAGCGTTACAAGTGAAATCAAATCACTGATCGGCGCGGCGGATCTGGCTCACGTCATAACAAAAACAAAAGGTCATTGTTCAGATATTGATCGACACATGCAAGGCAGCCAGCTTGAATGAAGACGGGAAAAACAGAAGAACGCTTTCGGCGGATAAAGATTTAATCTGGTGACTTGAATTACTTCGAAGAATCCTAGAAAATCTATCTCTTTGTGATTTACTATCGAAGAAGATTTACATCGAGCAAGTGCAAACTGAGAAATTGGGAAGATTAGTCGATCAATCGACTCCAGCGAGCTTCGATTCTGTTGTTGGTTTGAGCGCCACGCGAATCGAATTCAATCGAACACTCGTAAGGAAAGAAGATCGCCTTCTGGCAGATAACACAGCCAAACGAAACAAATAAACGACAGGAACAACTTTTTGTAAGTATAATTTAATTTACTAACGTATAAAACAGCCAAAAGCGACTTATTTATTAGAATAAAGGTTTAGACAAGCTCGAATCCGGAATTAGCATCCATTCGTAATATTTTATTCATTTACTTGCAACGTCGGATTCAATGCTGTTTACATCATCTGAATTCGCTATCGACCGAGAAAGCATGGATTCCTTTCGAAGCAGTTACAAATATAGCGATCTAGGAAATTAAATAAACTGAATTCGGAGATGTTTTTAATACCAGAAACAGAGGGAAGTCGCTTTCGAAGCGGTAATTTTGGATCGAAAGTCTATATCTATTGATTTACATAAAAGAAAGCTTTCGCTTTCCCTCAAAGACAAATCAAGTGACAGTTTTTAATTTCTTATGTTTCCGTGAGTTCTTTTTGTTGTGTAGTTTCTGAGTTTTCTTGGCCCTCGTAATATGAAGGCGTGCTTTCCTTTACAGCCCTTCAATGCTTTTTCGAAACCTCCGACTCGTACTATACTTGATGGTTTAAGTTACACTTAGTTAATTTTGGCTAAAATCCACCGTGGCTTAAGGGGCGGACAGTGTCATGGAGTTTATTAAATTTCGCGGTCTAAAATGTGCCGACTTATAATTCAATCTTTCTCGAACTTGAGTTGCTTCTAGATTACCAGTAAAATGAGATTATAGGCAGTGTAAGTAAATTAAAATTTCTGAAGAGAGAATTTAGGCGCAATAGATCACAAGTATTCAAAAAGAGAAAGCTGGTCACTTTCTATTAAAAGGGGGATAATTAATTTTTGCCGAGATAATGTGTGATAAAGATCCTAATGGGAGGCAGAGGCTGGAAAGTGGTAAGTTTCAAATTATGGCCCGAAAGTGCTCACGTACTTTCAGTGAAGTGTTTGTTGCTGTACTTCAAATAAAACAGTCTTAAGCCGGTGAGGAAAGCTAGAAAAGCAAGTTTGACTTCACGGTCCAAACACAACTTTTTTTTATGAAAATAATAATAAGACGATGTACAAAGTGACTGTATTGCATTAAAGTCACGAATTACTTTTTTATGTCAAAAAAATCAACTTGGCAAGACGTCACGTTTAACCGGATTTAAAAAACCTGAAATAAAATGGGCCACCGGACTGTACCCAGGTCAAATCGCGTCGACCAACCTCTCAGTGAACTAAGGATATTTGCAGAGAAAGCTTCTGATAGCCTGGACGGAAACTCTATATGTACTTGGTCGAATCAGAAACTTAAGCAAATGTCCAATCACCCAAAACACAGCACCACAGTAATGCAAAACATATAGTTCATTTTCATAGGTACCACCTAAAAAATCCAAAATTTATGCTTCACCAATTCTTTTCTGGTCAACAGCCACGATGGCTATTATGGATGCACAGTAATCCCATTTAGGCTGTAAAACCTGTGGTCCGTTCAGCGCACCAAGTGTTGTAAGATCTTCTGACATTCCCTTCTCTTGAAATGCGTCCCAGAAGGATCATTCCTAATCCAAACGCTTTAAACCAAACGCCTTACGCAAGAGGATTTCTTCTTTTCCAACCGTACGGACGTCAACATATTGCAGGAGTAAAAAACCTCTTTGATACGGACACCAAAGGGACAGAACCAAGTGTTACAGAGGTGTCCGTATTTCTCGGCATTTCTGGGACCAAACGAACTTTTCGTAATAGAGAGGTGTCCGTAAGGTTAGACGGTAACATATATTCAATCTTTCTCAACAGCCCAAGGGCGGTTGCCATGGCGACAGCCGATTCCCACACAAGTACGATGACCCTAGGGGAGGGGGAGAAGAGTACTGTTGTTCACATTGAGGTGACCCCCCAGCAACAGCAACAGGCAATGGTCTCAAAACCCTTGGAAGCGGCAAGTATGGAAGATGCTGGGGGAACAGTGAACTCGTCACGGTGGTCTGATACAGAAACAATGACACTGTTGAGTTTATGGAGGGCAAATTACCGTTTGATCAAAGGCAAGAAAAGGAACTACCAAGAGTGGAATATGATCGCTAGAGAATTTAACCGGCGGGTCGCTCATTGCTCACTTGGACCCAGAACAGGCAATCAGTGTAAAGTACGAATAAAGAATCTGCTGGCAGAATACAACAGAACAAAAGACCAACTGCCACATTCATTTCCATATCACGATATCTTAAAGGAAATTATTGCCAACAAAGGAGCGCCATTTAATCACGATGATGTAGTGCGAATCAACATTCCATTGGAAATGTGTGATGCCGGTATGAGTTCAGCAACGGTTGTTACCGCTTCCCCTGCTGCAAGCCTAATTACACTGCCACCAGATAACACCACACCCAAAGTCTTGCGCCCCATCGCACCAGCACCACCGATCACGCCCCTGAATGCCCCCATAGCCAATCACGTGGGGCAGGTACAGATGCAGGTGTACACAGAGGGGACCACACCCACACCGGGGGTCACAGCATCTCAGAATGCTCCCAGCGACGAAGAATCATCTGAAGAAGACAGCCCCTTGGAAGAGACGCCTGTATCGGGCGTTAAAAGACCTCACTGGCACAACACCCTCAGTGATTTCTTACCTACCCGGAAAAAGCCCAGGAAGAACCCAAGACCGGTGAAAATGACTCAAAGTAGGCAAGAAGATTTCAGCATGATCGCTATTTTGCGGGAGTTTTTAGAAGACAGCCGCAAAAGGGAGGAGGATTTGTTTAAGAGAATTCTGCAGCAGCAGTTAGAAGCGGAAAGTAGATACCAACAGTTCACGCTCGATGTGCTCAAGGAGATTGGAAAAATGTTTAAAAAGGAGTGATATTCAGACCCGTCATACGTTATATTTGGAGAATGTTCGACTCTCCTGAAAACAAGCATTATTTTTATATATCCTACGACTGAATCAAAACACACTAGAATTTGACATGGCTTGTTTCTCAGAGAGCATAAACTCAGGCCGACTATTACTTATGTATACAACTTTATGAAACCTTTTGTCGTTGAGTTTCAGCAGAACTAGCTGGTCAAAAATTTTACCGTTTAGCTTTAATTTTGTTCTGTTCGTTCTAATAAAATTTGCGAATAAAATTGTCGTATAGTTACATCATTCTCATTTCACCATCGAACAGTTTTTTTCTGGCTTTCATTAACCACTGGTACGTTCTTCAAAACTGTTGGCGAAAGGAAGAGTTTTAATGTGAAACTAATGAGAACATGGCTTAAAATTAAACATCTTTCATTATTTATCTTTATTTTGTTCAAGCTGTTTGCACAGTTATCTCACCTGAGCTTCCAGGACATGGCAGAGTGTACCCATAACTCTCGTGTTGTACAAATTGTCTGTCATTTAATTTTGTTGTGCAGTACATCTCAAAGCAGTCCAGGCACATCGCGTGTGTATCTTGACAGGGGAAAACAAGAATGGTTTCCCTGTCGAAGATAAAATGAGCAAGTTTTAAGGTGTCTTCCATTAACTCAACTTTGATTAGCTTTCATTTACTGCAATGGAGATGCCAAAAAGAGATGATGTTGGTGATGATGATGATCACTAAGACAAAGATGACGACGACGATGATGATGATGAGGTTGATAAATAATGCCATCGGAAAAGGAGGGTGACCTGGTGGGAACGTGAAGAGGCGAGTTTTTCTGTCTTTTTCACAGCCATAAGATTCGTCTATTAGCTCCTTTAGGTCCTTTTACAGACACGTACTTCAACTCGTGAAATCCATGACCCTTTCATATACCTGAAGCCTAAAAAATGGTACCCCCTTTCGGGCGGAGCCTCTCAGCATAGGCCATCTTAGAGAGTATCCTCCCCAGGTCAAAGGGCGAGAAAGCACATGAGCAGAAGACAACGGATGGAGGATTGGTATAATGTTGTAGTTAACTTTTTATCTCTGGTAATTTTTGTTTTTCTTTTGTTTTTGGGTATGTTAATGTATGCTAATGAAGTTGACACAAAAGAAAAAGAAAAATTACTTAAGATAAAAATTAACTACAATTTGTACAATACAAGCGCTGAGGTTACTAGAAGTTGAAAACTACTGGTGGATTGATGGCTGTTTGTTTCAAAAACGTGATCCCCAACGATTACATCTTTTACAGTATTTAATTTCTTTCTTCCCTTCCTTTTTTTTTCACTGAGGATTTTCACTCTTGTGTTTTGTCACGAAAATGTTAAAAAAAAGCAAAATAGATCATAATCAACTCAGCCAAAACATATTTTACATATCTATTTATACAATTAACATAATTGTGGTTTCACGACAGTTGGTTTTCAGTGTATCAGGAGCCAAAAAGCCTGCAAAGTTATCATACTTCATTGTAAAAGGTCCACTTATTATCAGTGTTCCATTTAAATGAGTACTGCATACTTACTTGGTGTCTGTGCAAGCTAAGCAGGGAACGTCTCTTGTATTTGGACGAATTAAAGGAAGGGCTACACATCTGTCTCCTTCATCAGTTGGGTGTTGAGCACATTTAAAGTAAAACACCTGTGAAAGAATTCATATTAAAGAAAAAAACATGTACAGGCAAATTAAGTATGCAGCATGTTTGGGAGATCGCATGATATTTCATAATATTTCAGAAATCTGCCGCACAGTACGCAAACAACTTGGAGACCTCAGTCAGAAGATCAATTGATGCAGTTACCAGCCCTGTGTACACAAGTCTCAAGATCAAGAACGAAACTGTAAAATTTTAAGAAAGTGGCAGAACAAGCTTTATGTGATTTCTCTAGAGAAAATTAGGTATAAAACAAAGTTCATTAGATTCACATCAAAATTACAATGTAGACTATTTAAGAGTTTGTGCATGCTGGTTAACAGTTTAATACTTTGTAGAGTTACTAAATAAATGTTTAAATTTGTTGCTTAGCAAAGGTTATGCAATTTGTGATTAAAAACCCAGAGGGATTTCTTATGGATTATGTGACCCATTGCCATCCCATACAAAATATCAGAAGCCATGAATTATTGATGAAAGTAATTATGAGGGGATTTGATAACAAAAAGAAAAGTCGACAACAACATGTACATGTAAGAAGTTACACGAGTGAAGTCATTAGATAAGGCTGCTACAGTGTACCCACTATACACTGTATGTACAAAAATTAACCTTCATCATCATAATTTACATAAAGAATAGCAATACTCACTGTTTACAAACATTGCTTATTTGTTATTCAAATTTTTAACAAGTGAAACAGTGAAAAAAATATTTTGTTACAAGAACCAACATGGTACTCTGGTTGACACATTGATATCAATAGGTGATGTCAGTTGGAGAATTGGTTTACAGCCCAGCCCAGGCTAAACACACATTTTAAAACAAATTATAGAGCCAATACCGCTGTATCTCCTTCACATCCTGGAGTTTTGCATGATCCTCTTATTCTAGCAGACTTCAGAACATCATCCCAGCTGCTAGGGTCCTGTGTACAAAGTAAGAAACGAAATAAGAACTGGGTAGCCTGTGGTGGACCTATTGACACATGATAAAAAGAATCTGCTGACAAAAGTCAGAAACTTCACTTATAGTTTAAATTTAAGTTTAAGTTTAATAATTCTTTTTACCAATTATGTACAAAATAAAAATATATATACATATATAAAAGTACAATAGGTAAAGGAAAGCAATAGGGGGAAACTGAATTCCCATATAAAAACTGCCCTCCAAAACGAAAAGATAAAACAATTATGGTACAGGGAAAAACTTAGGCAACATTTAAGAAGGTCAGTAGCTGTCCAGACATGGTCTGTGATTGAACAATGAAACAATAGATAATTCAACACAAACAATACCCTTAGCCCTAAATACAAAAGAAGCTACTGCTTATATATTTAGGCCAATGAAAATAGAGGTCATAACCGTCTGGAAGTGCTACTGTACTACTCAACATTCTAAGACAAATTAGGGAACTACATTTTGTGGTGAGTTTAGCAAAAAAGCTCCATTTTTTAAAGTTTTGACTACAGTGGAACCCCGCCTTACGACCACCCCGTTTATAAGACCACCTCGTTATTACGGCCATATTCTTTCAAACCAAACGTAAAAACCATTGAGTCATTTGATTATTTTGAGGACCCCGTTAATGCGACCGCCTTGTTATTACGACCAGGATTTTATGGCCCAACGGTGGTCGCATTAAAGGGGTTCCACTGTACATCTAATTGGACCGAAAATTGATTGATTTTTTTTCAATACAGAACTGGAAAAGGAAGACAATGGTGGAATTAGAACTTATTTTTATGGTCTGTCGTTTGCTTCCAGTCTGGAAGAACAGCAGGTTGAATGCAAACATAAAAAAAATTGATGTGAAAGAAATGGTGTCTCATTACTTTCCATTGATATCTGCTTGCATGACAGTCTTGCAAAGACACTGTATAAGCCAGATGTTGCAAGTGAATATAAAAATCATGAAATCAAGATGTTAAATTTATTGTATCTGATCGCAGTCTGTTCATGAAATTGCCATGATACTTAATTGCTTAATCAGTGATTTCTGTATACTATAAATAGCAGTGGAACATGTTTTGTGGAAAATTGCAGACTCTCTGAAATATTAAAAGATATGACTGTCCAGAGAACCTCTAGTGAAAGCAGACATGCAGCAGGAATAACAGTGTATACTGTTAAGTGTTTCAAATAGCCCCAAATCTAAATATTAGTGCAAGAATGAGTTGATCTATATCAGAGATTTTTAAGCCATTCAAAAAACTCGCAGTCGCGTATTATCAGTTTAAAAACTCTCGGCTTCACCTCAAGTTTTTAAACCTGATAATACGCTCCTACTAGTCGTTTTGTAAACATTACATAAAAATCTACTTAGTAGGAAGGGATTGGAAAAGCAATAGGCAGACGAAGGGAGGAGTTTAAGAATTCATGCAGATATATAAAAGAGAGAAAGAATGAGAGCTGGCAGAATATAATGCAAAAAAGGCCTTATTAAGACCTGGCCTCCTCAGATCAGATTGTCAGTACAGCTAAAGCACAATGCTACGTTTTCGATCTGTGACTTGTATTATATTTTCCATAGATTTTACTTTTAATTCTACGCAGAAAATTATAGAGAGCTTTCCATCCTAAAAATTATGTTACATTACGTTA